>JAAGEH010000137.1:6402520-6542212 GCA_011751065.1 Lasiurus cinereus
GCGGCCAGCATGGCGGCTGCCAAGTCCCGCGGCCAACAGGGCGGCTGGCTAAACCCTTCTTTGGCAGGAGAGAGGGCTTGTTTCTTCTCACAGAAATAAGGGCTATGATGCAATGGGTGACAGGCGGCCTCCAGTGTGGGCCCAGGGGCACATGGGAGGGTGCCAGGGAAGACATCCAAGGTCCATGTCCCTGATGTCGTGGGGTCAGGGCCTGATGGGCTGACAGACAGGGGGTTGGGGAGGCGGGGAGGGGTGGAGACCTCAGGGGTGGGCGTGGAGGAGAGTTGGGGGAGGGACCTCTCCCTGTGGTTCAGCCTCCTCGGGGAGCCGCAGGTGAACCATCCAGACAGAAGGCCGGGCCCGCTGAGCGCTGCTGCCCACACGGTTAAGTGAGAACAAATCCCAAGCAAATACTCGCGATATTTAGAGCTTTAGGATGCCCATGTTTTATTCATGCACATTAGCATGGGGTCTGCAGGCCCCTGGGTCTGCAGGAAATGAGAAAATCACAGAACGTCAAGGCTAGAAGCGGCCTGGGGAGTGACCTAATGCAGGCTCCTTTCTGAAGAAGAGGAAATTGAGGCCCACGGGAGGGGGGAGGGGGAGAGGGGGGGAGGAGGAGATGGCCTGAGGTTACCGACTGCGAGGCAGCCCTGGCCAGCGGCCCACACACCCGCATGTGCCTGCCTCTCCTCCTCCTCCTCTTTCTCTCTCCTCTCTCCTCTCTGTCTCCCTCCCCTCCCCCCTCCTTCACCCCCCTCCTCTGCTCCCCTCCTCTCATCCTCCTCTCCTCTCCCCAGAAGCCTTTCTGAGGTCATTCTAGGACCTCAGCCTCAAGGGCAGTTGCATTAAAAAAAAATTCTCATGAGAATTTCGATCGAAAGCTGAGGTGGAGTCCCCAGCAACAAGGCTGTCTGTCTCCAAAGGCTCCCCCAGACGCACCCCTGCCTCCCCTCCAGCCGGGAGGCTCTGGGTGGCAGAGCCGCCACAATTCTAGGCCCCCAGAAGCAGACTCTGGTAAGTGTGATGAGAATCTGGAGGTGATGCTGACTTCCGGCTTCACAGCGTGCTGGGCCGAGGGGGTAACGGGCCAGGTGCGGGGCAGGGGGGCCAGGCAGAGGGTCTGTGCAGACAGTTGAGCAAACAGGAGGGGCAGTGGGCGATAGGACAGGCATCTGGAGCCCCTAGCAGCCCATCAGCTGCCCAGACAGTGGAGACACCTAGGAACCTGGCAGCAAGGCAATGGGAGGGGGGAGGAAGGGGTGGGGGAGGGAGAGGGAGAGCAGGGCTGGTAGAAGAGCCCTGGGCCCTTGAGAAGGACCCGCCAGGCCAGCTCAGCAGACCCCACCCTGCCTCTCCTCCAGCCGACCCTACTCCACCCCTCCCCACACCTCCTCCGGCCAGTGCTGGCTGCCACATCCCGGCCAGGGCAGCTTGAGTGGAAGCTGGCGAGGTGCCTGCTCCGCCCTTCCCCCCTCCTTCCTGTGCTGACCTTGGACAGGACAGTGGCACCTGCAGAAGCTGAGCTCCGCGATGACCCTGCACCCGCACCCCGCTGCCCTCCGCATTCTCATTCTGCAAAGAAAACCTGGCCGCCCCGCACCCCCACACGTCTCAGCCAGGGTCTTCGGTTCCCGTTATCCCGGCAGAAGCTCCACAGCTCCAGTGCCGTGTGCAGAAGAGACAGCTCCCCTGACCCTTGAACAGACTTAACAGGAAGCACGTGATCGGCACGTGTCATCCAGCGGTTTGATGATGTCACCCGGAACCGGTGTCTTTTCTCTTCCCAGGCCCACCCTCGAGCTAATGGCTCTGGTAACAAGGACAGGATTCTGCTGACGGGCTTTGGCCAACCAGACCCACCCCTGAAGGGGTCAATCACGCAGTCGCTAGCAATGGGGTGTACGGGGGACCAGAGATGCTACTATGAAGGTGAAAGGAGCAAGGTGAGCAAGCGACGAGTGTCCGCTACAGCCGAGGGACGGGGAGAGGGGTGGAGAGGCCCCTGCACCTGCGCAGCAGCAGGCCACAGGCACCCCTGTTGGGAAGGAGGCCATGGAGGTGATAGCAGGCTTGGGAGTGAGGAGCTAGCGATCACTCTTTCTTTCTTTTTTTAAAAAATATATTTTATTGGTTTTTTACAGAGAGGAAGGGAGAGGGATACAAAGTCAGAAACATCGATGAGAGAGACATTAATCAGCCGCCTCCTGCACGCCCCACAGTGGAGATGTGCCCGCAAGCAAGGTACATGCCCTTGACCGGAATCGAACCCGGGACCTTTCAGTCCAAAAGCCGACGCTCTATCCATTGAGCCACACCGGTCTTGACTATCGATCACTCTTTCAAGAAACTTGCTGTAGCGCCCCACCAGTGAGTGCTTGTGCATACATGCATCACCCACACACAGACAATGGGATGGTGAGGGCCTGGGGGGGTGGCTAGAAGAGGTTAGTGGGGCATCGCCCTTTAGATAAGCTCAAAGCCAACTGATTCGGGAGCTTTTGTGAATTTCACAGCTGCAAAACCTTTATGCCAGAAAACAGCCCTCAGAGCGATGCCTCATGGGAATTCGCAATCCACGGCAGCCAACTCTCAGGGTTTCATGGAGAACTCATAACAACTGAATTCTTTTCCTTCCTTCCCTACCTGACCTGCTTGAGGGCAGGCAATTCATCCTGACCTCTTTGGCCAGTTGCCATGGAATCATTTCACCCTAAAAAATGTGCAGCCCTAGCCGGTGTGGCTCAGTGGATAGAACGTCCGACAGCCTGCAGACTGAAGGGTCCCCGGTTTGATTCTGGTTGAGGGCACATACCACGGTTGCAGAGTGAGGGGGGGTCAGGGCAACCAATTGGATGTGTCTCTCTCACGTCAGTGTTTCTCTCTGCCTCTCCCTCTCCCTTCCACTCTCTAAAAATCAATGGAAAATATCCTCAGGTGAGGATAAAAATATTTTTTTTAATGTGCAGACAAGACTCACTGTTTCCAGATCATCTGCACCCCACCCCCTCAGCTCTCCAGTGGATCCTATTTTTGCACTGGCTCCTTAGCAGCGGCCTGCTGACCGCCCTCCCTCAATGAGCCAATGAGCACACGGAGCTGGGTCATTTCTGCAGACCCCGGGGCCACACGGGCCACTCTGGCCGTTAGAGCCACGGGAAAGTCGGTGCCTGAAGGAGCTGGACTGTGCCCCAGTTCATGCGAAGCCCTGCCCCCACAATGCGATGGGATCGGGAGGTGCAGGAGGTGGGGCATTGGGAGGTGATGAGGTTTAGGTGACGTCACGAGAGTGGAACCCCATGATAAAATGAATACCTATAAAAAGAACAGGCAATCTCTCCTCTCCCCCCTCCCCCCCGACTCTGACACAGCGAGAGGGCAGCCATCTGCAAACCAAGAAGAGAAGCAGCCCAAAACGGTGTGGCTCAGTGGATAGAGCGTCGGCCTGTGGACTAAAAGGTCCCAGGTTTGATTCTGGTCAAGGGCACGTACCTTGGTTGTGGGCACATTCCCAGTAGGGGGCGTGCAAGAGGCAGCTGATGGTTGTCTCTCTCTCATCGATGTTTCTGACTCTATCCCTCTCCCTTCCTCTCGTAAAAAATCAGGAGCTGATGGGCAACACCTAGATCTCAGATTTCCGCCTCCGGAACCGCGAGAGCCAGAAGCCTGTGGGTAAGTCCCAGCTCACCTCTCCATGGCTTTATCGGCCAGAAATGACTAGTATTTTCCAGAAAAAGCTGGGGGGGGCCTGAGACTCGGAAAAGCAAAGTGGCCAGCCCAGTCTGCCTTGCTAGGCCGAGCCCACGCCCCTATGGCCTTGGGTCTAAGGGGTACTTATCTTCCTTATGGGGCCACCGAAAAGGTAGCATGAGCTGAGATCCTCCCAACGCCCTCAGCTGTGATACCGTCTCCCCCAAACTGCGTGGCCCGGGGTGTCTACAAACGCCTGTGCGGACAAAGGTGACCCAGCAGCCCGCCCCAAACCGTCGCTCGACTGGAGGCCAGGTCTTCCCGAGGGCCCGTCTGGGAAAAGTGACCCGTCTAGTGAAGGCCTTGAAATGAGGGAGGCAGAGCCTGGCCGGTGTGGCTCAGCAGTTAAGCATCGACCTAGGAACCAGGAGGTCAGGGTTCGATTCCCGGTCAGGGCACAGGCTCTGGTTGTGGGCTCCATCCCCAGTGAGGGGGGCATGCAGGAGGCAAGCCGATCCATGATCCTCTCTCATCATGGATGTTTCTCTCCCTTCCTCTCTGAAATCACTAAAAATATATTTAGAAAAAGAGCCAAAACCGGTTTGGCTCAGTGGCTAGAGTGTCAGCCTTCGGACTGAAGGGTCCCAGGTTCGATTCCGGTCAAGGGCACGTTGACCCATGGCACTGAAAGGTCGCCGGTTGGCTTCCGGGTCAGAACACAGGCCCAGATCGCAGGCTTGGCCCTCCATCAAGGTTCGGACAGGAGGCAGCCGATCCATGATTCTCACATCGATGTTTCTCTCTTTTCCCCTCTCCCCTCGTCTCTCTCTAAAATCAACACAAAACATTTTAAAAAATGAAATGGCGGGCACTCTGGAGTAGAAACGGGAGATGAATGCAGGAAGGAGGTAAAGGGGCTTGTCTCTCAGGTCAAATTCACATCTGTAAGATTCACTGTTTGAACCGTTTGAAAGCGTGTCATTAGCATTTCAAGTTCAATTCCGCCAGTGTCCCAAAGTCCTCCAACCAGTTTATACCCCTCCCCCCCAAGGACCTATGAGTGCCTGCTCTCCCCCTCCAGTCCCCCCTCCATCCCTCCTGTGGCCAGCGCACCCTGCAGGCCTCAGCTGACACTCCCCTCCCTGGGGAGACCTTTCCTGCCCCCCCCCCAACCCCAGCCCGGCCTCTGTCTGCCTCAGGCCCCCGAGCTGCCCTGGGTATTTGCTGAGCAAAATGAATGTTGAATCAATGAACGAACTCCGGGCCACTGCAAACCCCACAGAAAACATCTCTCCCTCTCGGCCCCCTCCACCTCCCCCTCCCCGGGGTGGGGGCGCTGGGGAGTCGGGGGAAATGGGATCAAATAATGAAAGCCGGCACTTGCTCTTAAGAAAATGTGGGCCAGGAGGCCGGGCCCAGGGCTGGGACAGAGGGGGTCTGGGAGGCTGTGCCCCCTCCCCCACCCCGCCCCCGGAGGACCCTCGCCCCGGAGGCTTTGCTTGATTGCTTTTCCTGGGGCTCTGCCTTCGGAGATAATGCCTCTCCCTCCCAGGCAGGCCCGCCCGAGGATCGGCTTCTCCACAAATGTCAGCCTCACCTCCCCGCGGAGGGAAGGAAAACAGGGGGTGCAGGCAGAGCTCGGGCGGCTGGTCGGGGGAGTCCAGCCGGGGCCGGAGGGCGCTGCCTTCCCCCAGGCCCCTCGCCTGGTGCCCCCCTCCACTTGGATCTCGCTCCCCTGCAACCGAGGGCTCACTGCGTGGCCCCCGGGCCCCGCACCAGCAGCGCCTGGCGGGCGGTGTCGGGAATGCGTGTTCCCAGGCCCCACCTAAGGCTGGGCGCTGTGAGGCGGCACTGGCGCTGGGCTTTAACAAGCCCCCCCAAGGGGGGTGCTCCGAGAGGCGGGGGGGGACTGCGCGGGGAGCCCCGGGGGTGGGGGGTTGCCGGCTGCTGATGTTTGCATCCCTCCCCCAGGGACGCGGGGGGCTGGCTGTGCGTCCAGGGGGCAGGCCTCAAACCCACTGCCCCGTGTGGTTGTGTGATCAGCGCCGGGAGAGCTGCTCCCCGACAAAGCCTTTCTCCCCTTGTGGACCCCAGAGCTTGGGACACCCCCCCCCCCGCCCACAGAGGCCCTGTCTCGGACTCAGCAGGTCCGTGCGCCTGGGAATCTGCATTTCTGATTGGGAATCTGCAGCCTTCGAAGGCAGCAGCGTGCTCACTGGACAGCAGGCAGTCTGGGGCACAGAGTAGCCAGTAACTGCCCCGAGGTCACACAGCCCATAATTGGGGGAAGCGGGGGGACGAGCAGCCGCCTGGACAGAAAAGGGAGAGGAGCCTGGCCAGTGTGGCTCAGTGGTTAAGCATCATCCTAGGAACCAGGAGGTCAGGGTTTGATTCCCGGTCAGGGCACAGGCCCTGGTTGTGGGCTCCATCCTCAGTGTGGGGCGAGCAAGAGGCAGCCTGTCCATGATTCTCTCTCAGCATGATGTTTCTCTTCTCTCTCTCTCCTTCTCCCTTCCTCTCTGACATCAATAACAATATATTTAAAAAGAAAAGAGGGGGGGGTGGGAAGCAGCCAATGAGTGAGCCACAGCTGGGAAGACCAAACCGTCCCTGTTTCCCGGGACTGTCCCAATCTTCGCCCAGGACACCCTCAGCCCCAGGCAAACCTAACCCCCTGGAAGGGCGAGAGTGGGGTCTGCGCTCCCGGCAGGGAGAGGAGGCCAGAGGAAGCAGAGCGGAGCAGTAAATGCTCCACAGTGACCTGTTTACACGTCTGAGGTCAGGGCCGTGTCTGCGTCCTGTCCAGGGCACCCTTCCAGGGGAGCCACACGTGCTGGCCTCAGTGGACCAGGGTGGAACCTTCCCAGCCCCCCTTTTCTCGGCTGTAAACGGGCCCAGGAGAGCACGCAGCTCACAGCCACCCAAAGGGCTGCGTGAAGGCAGAACCGTCCAGGACGCAGCCCTGGGCCTGCCCAGAGGAGGTGAGCGGTAGATGGGAGTGCTGTGGCCGATCCACGATTCTCTCTCGTCACGGATGCTTCTATGTCTCTCTCCCTCTCCCTGTCTGACATCAACAAAATTAGATTTAAAAATATATGTGAGCCTTAATGGTCCTCTGCATCCCTGATGAAGAAAGTGGGGTAGGAGGCTGTGTGTGTGTGTCTGTGTGAGTGTGTGTATGTGTGTGTCTGTGTGTATATGTGTGTGTGTCTGTGTGTTTGTATATGTGTGTATATGTATGTGTATGTGTGTCTCTGTGCATGTGTGTTTGTCTGTATGTCTCTGTGTCTGTGTTTGTATGTGTGTGCATGTATGTGTGTGTGTCTGTGTGTTTCTGTGTGTATGTGTATGTCTCTCTGTGTGTCTGTTTCTATATATGTGTATGTATATGTATGTGTCTGTGTGTGTCTCTGTGTGTGTGTGTCTCTGTGTGTGTCTCTGTGTATGTGTGTATGTATATGCGTGTATATGTGTGTGTGTGTGTGTGTGTGAGAGAGAGAGAGAGAGATCTTTGCCCTGGGCCCACAGCCCGCTCTGTACTCCTGCTGCGGGAAGGGGCAGGGCTCACATTGACATTAGGATGGCATTGAGGATGCCCGGGAAAGAGGGTGCGAATCTGAGAGAGAGCAGGTCCATCTCTAGGCAGATGAGCCTCCCACCATCCCGGCCTCCCATTCTCCGGCTCCTCCCCTCCACTGCCCTGGTCCCCTCCGTCCCCCAGCCCCTCACTGTCACAGCCAAGTCCTAGGCCTCGGACTGGAAGCCGCAGCTCCTCCTTGCACTCACTGTCACGCACCCCTCTTTCTGACTGGGGTCCGCCCTCAACACTCCTGCTCCAACAGCTCCCCCATTGGCCCAGCCTTCCCAGGAATTGTGTGGCTCCCCTTTTCTCAGTTCATGTGGCAAATGCTATTGGTTGGCTTTCTGTTACCAAAATAACCGCTTCCGGACTAAATCTCATATGGTGATGGTATCTTAACCTTTGTTTTCCCCTTAGGTTTTAAATAACATGTATGTTAATTAATGTCAGAGAGGAAGGGAGAGGGAAAGACAGAAACATCCATAATGAGAGAGCATCATGGATCGGCTGCCTCCTGCACGCCCCACACTGGGGATTGAGCCCACAACCCAGGCATGTGCCCTGACCGGGAATCAAACCGTGACCTCTTGGTTCACAGGTTGGTGCTCAACCACTGAGCCACCCTGGCCAGGCCATTTCCCCCTTACGTTTCATTGCAAGGTTCAGTGTGCTGATCTTTGGTTGGGATATTTGGCATCTATGTTCTCGAGCAAAACAGCCTGGGATTTCCTGTTTCTCGCTGTTCTCGGTGTGCTTTGTATCTAGGTAACGCGAGCACTGGCAGAGGTGCCACCAGTGAGGCGGGCGCTGCCTCCCCTCTAGATGTTGTCAAATTCCTGCATGCGGCCATCTGGGCTGGGAGTTCAGGTATGTGTGTGGGGGGGGAAGACATACGGGAAAGTTTGAAAAGAGTCAATGTATTGAATAATTACAGAAGTCATCAGATTTTCTCTTTCTTCTTGCATCTTTTTTGTTTTCTATTTCTAGAAATACGCCCATTTCATCTGCATTTTTTAATTTCTTGGCATAAACTTGTTCCTAATATCCTTTTCCTCTCACTGTGACATCTACCAACTCCTCAGTGCTCCCTTTCTGCCTTCCTGCGACTGATAATGTGTCCTCTCATCTTTTCTCCATCAGTCTTGACATGAATGTATGGATGTCCTTTGTTTTTTTGGAGAAGCGAGTTTAGGTTTGTATTTCATTGATTTCTGCTCCTTATTATTTCCCCTTGCTTTGGTTTAAATGTGCTGTTCTCTGTCCACCTTCTTGATATGGATGCTCAGCTCATTCAGTTTCAGCCTTTCTCCTTTTCTGATACATACATGTGAGGGTCTAAATCTCTGAGTGAACAGTGCTTTAGCTGCGTCTCACACGTTTGTATAGAACATGATCATTATCATTCAATTCAAAATATAGTCTTATTTTTTAAACATGTTTTTATTGATTTCAGAGAGAGGCAGGGAGAGGGAGAGAGAGAAATATCAATGATGAGAGAGAATCATGGATTGGCTGTCTCCTGCATGCCCCACACTGGGGATTAAGTCCGCAACCCAGGCCTGTGCCCTGACCAGGAATCGAACCTTGACCTCCTGGTTCATAGGTCCGCGCTTAACCACTGAGTCACGCCGGCCGCGGCTGCTCTTAGCTTTGAATTGGTGATTAATCATCCTCAACTTTGTTGTTGTTTTTCTCCAGTGCGTCACTTGCTCCCAGAAAGATCCTTCCAGTGACATAGTCTTTATAATTATTGTTGTCTTTGTACCTCTTACATGCAGACACATTACACCAGGCGCTGAACTCCCTCCCACCAGTACCCCAGCCCAACTGTATCGAAAGAGACTTTTTAAAAAGATACATTTTATTGATTTTCCACAGAGAAGAAGGGAAAGGGACAGAGAACCACAAACATCAATGAGAGAGAGACATCGATCAGCCGCCTCCTGCACGCCCCTCACTGGGGATGTGCCCACAACCAAGGTACATGCCCTTGACCGGAATCGAACCTGGGACCCTTCAGTCTGCAGGCCGACATTCTATCCACTGAGCCACACCGGTTCCGGCTCGAAAGAGACTCTTATCTCCACAGCCAGTGGGTAGGCAGCTGTGAGGCCCAGGACATAGCAGAGTTCCCGGGAAAGTAACATTTTATTTATTATTTTTATTTTTTTTAATATATTTTATTAATTTTTTACAGAGAGGAAGGGAGCGGGATAGAGAGCTAGAAACATCAATGAGAGAGAAACATCATCAATCAGCTGCCTCCTGTACGCCCCCTACTGGGGATGTGCCCGCAACAAAGGTACATGCCCTTGACCGGAATCAAACCTGGGACCTTTTAGTCCACGGACTAACGCTCTATCCACTGAACCAAACCGGTTTCGGCAGGAACATTTTAACTCTAGCAAGTCTTCTGTGTCAGATCACAGCCCCGGTTGGGAAGGCGTGGGATCCCGAGATATGGAATAGGAATGCCTGGACCCACACAATAAATAAGTCTAAGCTCACCATTACCCCTAAGCCCTCTGGGCTTTCGGAAGTGGCAGAGCAGGGAATGCCAAAAGCCAGCAAAAACTGGCAGAGACCACTTTTTCCGAACCCTGGAAAGTGAGCAAAAGGCTGCAGCGACCCGGGGGGAAGGGGTGTGGGGGGTGCTTAATCCGAAAGCAAACCCAGACAACAGGCCGCCCCCCGCTCAGCAAGAACAGTGGCTGCGAGGTGTCTTCCTGAGCCTGGCCGGTCCCTGCTCCCCAGCCTGGCAGCAGCGGGGCTGGTAACAGCCCACAGCCGGCCTTACCGTGGTCCTGGAGGGAGAACAGACTTTGCCCACAGGTATGGCGGTTGTTGGTTTGGACCCGTCTTGTGGCTTCTTCCCTTGATCTTCTAAAGCAGGACTCTCCCCGGCTGAGATGCTGATGGGGCGTTGGCCAAAAACATTCGCAGGCACTTGTTAGTCATTGCCGTCTAGGGCAACCAGTAACGTTTGGGGCAAACAGGAGAAAAAGCTAGGGAGAAAATGCTGGTAATAAGTGCTTTGTAAGAGCTTTGAAAAGTTCTAAACTACCCCGGCGATCCTAGAAGGTCAAGTGCATGTCTAGGGCTGTGTGCCTGCTTGGGGAAAGACCTGAGAAGGCCCTAGATCTCATCTCTGGCTGACCTTCAGTCTCTGCACAAGCAGGAAATGAAGCCTGAGGCAGAGTTGTAAACTGCCCGGCTGAATGTCAAGGGCATGCCCCTCCCCCAGCACCACCACCATACACACAGCTGTTTTTTTCTTTATTGGGTTTTTGGTTCTAGGAATTTAAAGAAATCTTCCTTCAATTACTAGTTGGCCACTGAATTAATGAAACAGAGACTTCAGTAGCCACATACCACTAAGAATATAGACTTGACAAAATTAGTTCAGAAAAGTCACTACACACACAAACAACTATTGCTACAATAGGATGCAACAAAAAATCCTGGGGCAGTGGAGGGAATCTGATTTCCAGAGTTGCCACCTTATAAGAGTCAAAATGTCCAGTTTTCAACAACAAAATTTACAGGGCATGCAAAGAAAAGAAATTATAGTCACACACAGAGCAAAAGGCAACTAAAAGAAACAGTTCCCAAGAAAGCCCAGACACTGGACTTACTAAACCAAGACTTTAAATATGTCCAAAGAACTAAAGGAAACCATGAGAACAATGTCTCCCAAGAAAGAATGTCAATAAAGATATATAAATTATAAAAAGGAACAAAATAAAAATCCTGGAGTTGAAGTCACAATAACAGCACATTCAAGCAGGTGGAAGAAAGATTAGTAAGCTTAAAAATGTATTAATTCCTCTAGTCTGAGGGACACAAAAAAAGAAAAATTAACAGAGCCTAAGAGAACTAATGGAAATGATGGAATTCCAAGAAGGAGAGTGGACAGAGAAATGAGCAGGAAGAATATTTGGAGAAATAATCCCTCCCCCAAAAGTGAAACTCCCAAGTTTGATGAAAAAATACTAATATACACATTCAAGAAACAAAACAAACTCCAAGTAGGATAAACTTAAAGCTATCTACACTGAGACATAATCAAATTCTTAAAAAAATGTAATGACCAGAACGACTGGTTGCTATGATGCCCGCTGTATCCAGCGAACCAGCCTGATCAACCTCTCCCACCCTGATTGGCCAGCCAACACCCTTCGGCCCTTCCCCTCATCTGGCCCCACCCTCATGGGCCCCCACTGCCCCAAGTGGGGGACAGGCCTACCAGCCAATTGCCTTTGGCCCCTCCCCCCAGCCAGCCTGGCCCTGATCAGGACCCAATTGGGGCGGGCTGGCCTGACCCCACCTTTGCATGAGTTCATGCACTGGGCCTCTAGTAAACATATACCAGTAAAGAGAGTTTTTGAAAACAGCAAGAAAGCATCAGCTCATCATATATAATGGATCTTCAATAAGATTTCTGTGAGCTGAGTATTTGTAGTCCCCCTAACATTCATATGTTGAAATCCGAACCCCAAAGGTTTGATGCCAAATCCCCTGGCACCTGGACATCGGACATTCTGGCTTCCGGAACCGTGAGAAGTTTTTATTGTTTGTAAGCCACCCAGTCTAAGGTATACAAACCCACAAGGACTAGGACACAGACTAATAGCTGACCTTTCATCGGAAACCATAGAAGCCAGATGACAGTGAATTGGCACAAAGTGCCCAAAGAAATAACAACCACCTGCCAACCAAGAAATCTATATCTGGCCAAACTACTCTTCAAGCCTACCTGAATTCCGTGATCTCTCACAAATGAAGTTTATCCTCAAAGCCTGGTGTTATACACTTCTTCCTAAATAAATTCTTTTTAAAAAAATATATTTTATTGAGGAAGGGAGAGGGATAGAGAGCTAGAAACATTGATGAGAGAGAGAGACATCAATCAGCTGCCTCCTGCACGTCCCCCACTGGGGATGTGCCCGCAACCCAGGTACGTGCCCTTGACCGGAATTGAACCTGGGACCCTTCAGTCCACAGGCTGATGTTCTATCCACTGAGCCAAACCAGTTTTGGCCAAAATAAATGCTTGTTTAAAAGAGCTAATAAAAATAATTGATATAACTTTTTAGTGAAGAAGAAATTAAGATATTTCCATCCCTAGCTGATTTGGCTCAGTGGATAGAGCGTGGGCCTGTGGACTAAAGGGTCCTGGGTTCCGTTCTGGTCAAGGGCACATGCCTGGATACAGGCTCAGTCCCCAGTAGGGGGCGTGCAGGAGGCAGCCAAACAACGATTCTCTGTCATCATGGATGTTTCCCTCCCTCTCCCTTCCTCTCTGAAATCAATAAAAATATGTATATTTTAAGAAGGTATTCCCAGATAGATAAAAGCTGTATGAGTTTGTCACTAGCAGACCTGTCCTGCAAGAAATGCTAACAGGAGTTCTTCAGGTTGAAATGCACTGTAACTCAAATCCACTCAAAGAAATAAAGAACATCAGTTAAGGTGACTACATAAATTAACAAAGTTTTTGGGCTATTGAAATTAAGTTGGTTCTTATCTGAACTGGACTGTTAGGAATTTCGCATGTTAATTATAATCCCTGGTGAAACTGCTAAGAAAATAACACAAAACATCCAGCCTCTGTTCTCTTTGATTCTCAGTATTGGAGGTTTCTATTGATGTATCCTCAAGCTCCGAGCCTCCTTCCTCAGCCATGTCCAGTTTACTAATAAGCCCATCAAAGGCATTTTTTATTTCGGTTACAGTGTTTCTTATCGCTCGGATTTCTTTGGGGTTCTTTCTTAGGATTTCCGTCTTCCTGCTTATATTGCCCATCTGTTTTTGCCTGCTGTCTACTTTATCAATTAGAAGCCCCAGCATTTTAATCATAGTTGTTCAACATTCCCAGGCTGATCATTCCAATGGCCCGGCCACATCTGGTTCCGATGCTTGCACCGTCTCTTCAGATCGTGGCTTTTGCCTTTTAATAGACTTTCCAATTTTCTCCTGCTAGCAGGACATGGTGTGCTGGTAATGGAACTGCTGGAAAGAGGCCTGAGTGACGAGGTGGGGGGCGGGGGGAGGGGGAAGAGGAGCATGTGTCTCTGGACTGTGAGTATCACAAATGCTTCTCCTTGTTTCGCCTCCAACCTGAGGGGGGCACAGGGTGGCTGCGGGGGCCTGGAGCTGGGGTTCCCCTCTCCCACGTGGAAGGTTAGAGGAAGCTGGCCTGGTTTTTCCGTTCCCACGTGGAAAACTGGAGCTGGCTGACCTTGTGCATTTCCCTTCCTCAGGCCAGCGAGGCTATGATTAACTCTTTTTTTTTTTTAATAAATCTTTATTGTTCAGATTATTACTGTTCCTCTTCCCCCCCCATAGCTCCTCGCCACCCAGCTCCCACCCCTCCCTCTGCCCTTACCTCCCCCCACTGTCCTCATCCATAGGTGTATGATTTTTGCCCAGTCTCTCACTGCACCCCCCCTCACCCCTTTCCCCCTGAGAATTGTCAGTCCACTCCCTTTCTATGCCCCTGATTCTATTATATTCACCAGTCTATTCTGTTCATCAGATTTTTTATTCACTTTATTTTTAGATTCACTTGTTGATATGTATTTGTTGTTTGTGATTTTTATCTTTACCTTTTTCTTCTTCCTCCTCCTCTTAAAGAGTACCTCTCAGCATTTCATATAATACTGGTTTGGTGTTGATGAACTCCTTTAGCTTTTTCTTATCTGTGAAGATCTTTATCTGATCTTACATTCTGAATGATAGCTTTGCTGGGTAGAGTAATTTTGATTGTAGGTTCTTGCTATTCATCACTTTGAATATTTCTTGCCACTCCTATCTAGCCTGCATAGTTTCTGTTGAGAAATCAGCTGACAATTGTAAGGATGCTCCCTTGTAGGTAATTAACTTTTTCTCTTGTTGCTTTTAATATTCTCTCTTTGTCTTTTGCTCTTGGTATTTTAGTTATGATGTGTCTTGGTGTGTTCCTCTTTGGATTCCTCTTGTTTGGGGTTCTGTGTGCTTCCTGAACTTGTAAGTCTATTTCTTTCACCAGGTGGGGGAAGTTTTCAGTCATTATTTCTTCAAATAAGTTTTCACTATCTTGCTGTCTCTCTTCTGGCACCCCCATAATTCTGATGTTGGTACACTTGAAGTTGTCCCAGAGGCTCCTTACATTTTTGGATTCCTTTTTCTTTTTGCTTTTCCAGTGGAGTGTTTTCTGCTTCTTTGTATTTCAAATCTTTGACTTGATTTTTGTGATCCTCTAGTCTGCTGTTGGATCTCTGTATATTATTTTTTCAGTCAGTGTATGCTTAATTTCTAGTTGGTCCCTTTTCTTTTAAAAAAATATATTTTTTCTTATTGAATTTTAACAGAGAGGAAGGGAGAGGGATAGAGAGTTAGAAACATCGATGAGAGAGAAACATCCATCAGCTGCCTCTTGCACACCTGCCACTGGGGATGTGCCCACAACCAAGGTACATACCCTTGACCAGAATTGAACCTGGGACCCTTCAGTCTGCAGGCTAATGCTCTATCCACTGAACCAAACTGGTTAGGCTAGTTGGTCCTTTTTCATATCCTCAAGCGTCTCACTAAATGTATCCATCTTTTCTAGAAAATTCTTGAAAAACCTTATAACCATGGTTTTGAAGTCTGTATCTAGTCATTTGTTTTCCTCCATTTCTTTTGTTTGTGATCTGTTCCTTTGTCTCTGCATTTTCGCTGCTTCCCTGTGTTGGTAGAGCAGCTTTGTGTACTAGGTGTCCTATAAGGCCCAGTAGCTCTGCCTCCCCAGTTACCTGAGGTGGACACTCTTGGTGCACCCCTTTGTGGACTGTGTGCTCAGTCTTGTTGTAGTTAAGCCTAGATTGTTGTTGGTATCACTGGAAGGAATTGACCTCCAGACTAATTGGCTGTGAGGATCAACTGTGTCTACACTGGGAGACCTTCTGTGCTGGAGACACCCTTATTAGGCAAGACTTGCAAAAGCCTCTGTGCTCAGCTTGGATGGGACAGAGTCTCAGGGCAGAGCAAACAGCAATTGCTTGAGGGAAGGGATCTCAGGGTGGAGCAGACAGCCTTGGCTTCCCATCAGCCCTGCCCTATGAGGCCCCTGGGTCTCAATATCCCTCGGTAATCGCTGCAAGCATCTCTGAGAGAAAAGTGCCCTCGAGTTTCTCCTGCTGCCAGACAGCCCAGTTTCCCCCTGAATGAGTCGCGGTTCCCAGAGACTCTCCCAGAACTGGAGTTCAGCGCAGTCGGGAGCTTCTATCTCCCTCCCGCTTTAGAAAGCCAGCCACGCACTCAGCTGCCATGCACTTAGCTGTCAGTCCTCTCTGTGCACACGCACCCCCAGACCTCCATGTTCCACAGTTCCTCGGAGTCTCAGTGTGTTTTCTCTTTTCCTGACAGCCCAGATCCCCCCCAAATGGGTCTGGGTTCCCAGAATCTCACTGGGGACTGGAGTTCAGTGCAGTCGGGAACTTCCATCTCCCTCCCGCTTGAGGAAGCCAGCCATGCATCCAGCTGCCCACGCACTCAGTTGCCAGTCCTTTCCGCACATGCATCTCCGTACTTCTGCCTCCTGCAGCTCCTCTGAGTCTCAGTGTGCTTCCCTCTTTCCTTCTAGTTGTAGAATTTCCACTCAGCTAGCCTTCCTGTGGTTCTGGATGGTGTCCACTTTGACTTTTAGTTGTAGTTTTGATATTGTTGTGTGAGGCAGCAGTTTAGGTGTTTACCTATGCTGCCATCTTGGTTTCTCTCTTCCTGGTTAACTCTTTTTTCCTGAGGTCAAGCTTTGTGAAGAAGAATCGAGTGGACCGGCTGGTGTGGCTCAGTGGTTGAGCATCAACCTAGGAACTAGGGGGTCAGAGTTCGATTCCTGGTCAGGGCATGTGCCTGGGTTTCGGGCTCGATCCCCAGTGCGAGGCATACAGGAGACAGCCGATCCATGATTCTCTCCCATCATGGATGTTTCTCTCTCTCTCCCTCTCCCTTCCTCTCTGATATCAATAAAATATATATATTTTAAAAAAACAAGAAAAATAATGTCATATCCTAAGATGGGTCCTTTTCTTTCTCCACACCGGAAGCAGGAAAGGATTCAGAAATGACAGTAAATGTGAGGCGCAGGTAGAGCTCCGGGGGTGAAACTCACATAAGCCCGGGGTCTCCCCGGGCATGGGTTTCCCTACAGTGTTTATCCCTCCGAGGTGTCCCTGAGGAGCCTCCAGCCACTCATCAGCTCCAGCTCTGGCCTTCCCACAGCACTGGTCCCCATGGTGATTTCCACGTGTGGATCCCGCTCCACCAAGCTGTGATTCCCTGTGCTGGCCACGCTGTCTCTGATCTTGGGGCAGCAGCCTGCCCCATGTCCCTCTCTCATGGATCCCTGGCTATAGATTTCTCAGGCTTTGCACCTCTTACTTGTTAGGACAGTGGGGTCACCGCTAAGCTCATGCAGCAGAGGGAGACGCTAGGTATGCAGTTTGTGCTCCTGTGTCACAGTGGCTGGAGCAGATGCACACAGGGTTCAAGTGCAGGGGACCCGAAAGCCCTCCCGGCCGCCAGGTCTCACGGAAGGACCCTCTTCTGTGCCAGCGTGCTCTGCTGGGCATTGGCATGCACTTATATTTGGCAAATGAGCATCTTGGGCACCGATTGGTAGTTCCTTTATCAATTTTGGTAGCAAATGGGTGCATGTAGCAACCTTGGCCTAGAGGGCACAGCTTGCCCCATGTCCCCCGTCTCTGGGCCTGGATGGCTGCCTCATCCCGGTGGCACCTTCTCCGCCCAGTCTGGCATCTCTCAGGCTGCTCTGGAAAAAGACTGATCGCTTCCACCCTCACAGCATCTGGAAAACCCACGCCAGTGACTCGGTAGGGACCATTTCGATTGGCCTGTCTTCTTCCAGTTATAACCGGGAGGGAGACTCTCCCATGGATCAATGGAACAATGCCCCCTGCCCCACCTGTGCCCTGAGGGGCCTGGCATGGATGATTCTAGCAGCAGACCCCGCCCCTGACCTGTCCCCACCAGCCTTAGCACAGGCGAGCTACAGGAAGCGCAATCCGGTTCCGGACATCACACTCAGTTATCTGCGAAGACAGCTGGGACGGCTGCTGACAGATAGGTGCCGGGGAGCTCCTCGGGCCGGGCTATGCTCGCTGACTGGTGTGCGACATCTTGGGCAGCGAGCACCCCGGCGGCCCCGGGGCGCATCGGTGCGGTAATCCATTTCTGAGCATCCTTCGCACGCGGTACCAGCTTCATCATCTGCCCACTTATCCGGGGGCACGGAGGAGGATGGCGACCGTGGGCCAGGCTCCTGCCCATCAATCCTTCATACTCAACCGAGGCAGAGGCAGGCCATTACGAGGGATAAGTGACTGGCAGTGCTTGCGCGATAAATTGCCCAGCGAAGACCTGCGCATGCGGGGGCAGAGGCCTGAGCTGGAAGGATGTGCAGAGCTGCTGGGAGCGGCTGCAGGGTTAAGCCTCGGACTGACCTGCTGGCAGAGCCGCACACAAGCCCCAGCTTAGAGGGCACGGCCCTCTTAGCATAATTAAGCTTGACCTTATGACCTCCCCAGAGCCTTCCTGGGCAGCTGATGGGCTGCGGGAGGGGCGGCCAGTGCGGCCCAAACAAGTGAAACTCACGGGAACACTGTAACTATGGTGACCACCACCTTGTTTACCTCTGGCTGTAAAATAAAGCATCAGCTTGCTGTCCGGATCTGTTCTGTGGTCTCAGCCAGGCACAGGAGATCCAGACCCAGCTTATTTCTACATCCTTTACCCCCCTCGCCCCCCTCCACCCCCCAGCCAGGCCCACGGACCCTTTGGCTGTGCTGGCACCGCACACACATCCAGCGATTCTGAAGAGGAACCCACCACAATCAAAAGTCCTGCCCCTGGCCCAAACTGGTTTGGCTCAGTGGATTGAGCATCGGCCTGAGGACTGAAGGGTCCCGGGTTCGATTCCGGTCAAGGGCATGTACCTTGGTTGCGGGCACATCCCCAGTGGGAAGCGTGCTGGAGGCGGCTGATCGATGTCTCTCTCTCTCATCCATGTTTCTGACTATCCCTCTCCCTTCTTCTCTGTAAAAAAATTAATAAAATATATATATATTAAAAAAAAAAAGTCCTGTCCCTGGAGCGACCCCGCAAAGGTCTCGGCCAGGCTTTCGTGGCCCTTCCCAAGCAGAAGGAGGCACGTCTGCTGAATAGACCCCAAGTGCCAGCCAGGCCTGGCATGTATCAGCGATATTGCTGCCATTCCCATACCAGACTCTATTCTTGTGTTTTCTGTTGAACAGTTTCCTGATAGATGTACTGTGGCCAAGGTAACAATGTGACCATCTTTCCAGAATAATTACAGCTTGGGTGAGACTGTAGTGTGACAGATACTGACCGATTATTGATACATTGAAGATGGAGTTGACCTTCAGCTTGCACGTCCGGCTCTTATTGAAAATAACTGCAAACGCCGGGCTCGATCCTGGCAGAACTCTGAAACGGGGAATAGCGGCAAACCCCCCAGCATGCTTTTAAAAGTCAAAAGCTGGTTCCCTGAAAAGATTTTTTTTTAAAAAACAAACCTTTGGCCCTAGCCGGTTTGGCTCCGTGGATAGAGCGTCAGCCTATGGACTAAAAGGTCCCGGGTTCGATTCTGGTCAAGGGCGTGTACCTTGGTTGCGGGCACATCCCCAGTAGGGGGCGTGCAGGAGGCGGCTGGTCGATGTCTCTCATTGATGTTTCTAACTCTCTATCCCTCTCCCTTCCTCTCTGTAAAAAATCAATAAAATATTTTTTTTATAAAAAAGAAGATATTCAAGTGGCAAATATAGATCTGAACAGGCGGAAATGCCAATTAAAGCACAACGAGGCCCCCCTAGGATGGCCACATGAAAAAGGAGGTAAAAGCATGTTCACAGCACAAACAGGAGGCTCCGCACATGCCCATGACGGCAGGCTAAGTAACTAACAGAAGATGGAGTGGGACTGCCAGACACAGAACAGGGTGTTTTTTTAAAAAGCAAAACGCCCCTCTGATGGGCAGTGAAGGGGAATTCATTGGAAGGTGGCCAGTGGGGCAGGCCTGGGTGAGATGGGCCAGACATGCCTTGGAGCCACCCTCCCTTTGTCCCTCCCCAGGGAAGTTGGCTCCAGTTCCTTTCAGTGTGCACGAATCCATGCACTGGGCCATTAGGAAATAAATAAAATTAAAGACATATTTTTTTCAAACTACTCATAGTAGAACCAAGGCTTTGGAAATCACCTCTGTGAAATTATGTTTCTCTGTCATCTCGAGATTTCTCTCTCCCTCTCTCTCTCTCTCAAAAACAAAAACAGTAAAACAAATCGTTGGGCGAGGATTTAAAGAAAGAAGAGGAACTCCAAGAGCCCACAAGTGGCCTGTGACCAGCACTGCTCCGGGGAGCAGACCCCTTGACTCCAAAACACTTGGGCTTGCCGGTGAGGTGCAAACCTGAACTATCTCCCCTCCGCCTGGACCCACACTCACGAGTTCTGCCCTGACTTCTCTTCTGGCTTTGGCGTAAGTAGGGCTGCCATCTTTAGCCGATAAAACATAAGTACTTATGCTAAAAAATTACTCATTGTTGATCTGAAATGCAAATTGGACTGGGGCGACTGTGTTTTATCTGGCAACATGGCCTACAGGAGTTTGGCTGACAGTGGAGGGGCAGAATCCCCCATGTTTTCATGAAAGCCCCCGGCCTGTGCGGGTGGACTCCCACCGGCGAACTTCCCACATATGGCAGTCACCTGTTTATCGTTTGTCTCCAAGCTGGGAGCTCCTTCAAAGTTAAGACCGTGCCTGGTCCACCACCACATCCTGGTGGCACCTGATACAGAGTCCTTGTTGAAATCTCTGTATTTTATTTTGTAAATAATTCCACCTGAACAGCGCGGTGTTCTGTCCGTGTTAGAAGTTCAGCCGAAACCGGTGTGGCTCAGTGGATAGAGCGTCCGCCTGCGGACCGAAGGGTCCCAGGTTTGATTCCGGTCAAGGGCATGTACCTTGGTTGTGGGCACATCCCCAGTCGGGGGTGTGCAGGGGGCAGCCGATTGATGTTTCTCTCTCATCAATGTTTCTAGCTCTCTATCCCTCACCCTTCCTCTCTGTAAAAAATCAATAAAATATATTTTTTTAAAAAAGAAGTTCAATGCCAGGGGCAGTCCGTTGCCCTCCTGGAAAATGCCTTCTCCAGCCAGTCAGCTGGCTTTGCCTCGGACAGGCCTCATCCAAATTCAAGATCACAAGACCTTCATCAATACCGGTGGCGTTGCTAATTAGCAAAGGCAAAGTCTGCGATGGGTTTTCTTTGATGACATCGGTGGCTCGATGATTAGCATGAGGAACTTTAGAACTAGGTTCTGGCTGGTGGAATGAAAGGCAACGGGTCTATGGATTGGCTTAACTACGCGCTGGGCGCTCTGCACCTTTCCAAGAAGGGGATAGCAGACGCCAGCCATCCTGTGGCCTGCCCCTGAGAGGGGGCCCGGGGCTCGGTCCAACCTTCAGTGCTGGAGGATTTCTGGTTCCCAGAAGCTTCTGGAATGTTCATGTACCTTGAGTGGATCTTTGGTGCCAAGTGCTAGCTGAGAGGTGGCACCTCCTCGTGCCTAGAGAACAGGTTTGCTGGGCCATGTTGGTGCTGCTTGCTCATGAGTGCCTGTTTAGGAAACATTTCCAGGCGGGTGGGGTAGGGGGGGTGGGGTTGGCTCATCCTCCCTCATCTCACACTTTTGTGGAGATGTGTCCGTTATTAAGATTTTATATCTTGCCGAAACCGGTGTGGCTCAGTGGATAGAGTGTCGGTCTGCGGACTGAAAGGTCCCAGGTTCGATTCCAGTCAGGGGCACATCCCCAGTAGCGGGCGTGCAGGAGGCAGCTGATCAATGTTTCTCATGGGTTTCTAACTCTCCCTCTCCCTTCCTCTCTGTAAAAAAATCAATAAAATATATATTTTTAAAAAGATTTTATATCTCAAGTCCAATCCCACCCCTCCCCCCTTTTTAAATTGATTTCAGAGAAGAAAGAAGAAGGGAGAGGGAGAGAGAGATAGAAATATCAGTGATGAGAGAGAATCATGGATCAGCTGCCTCTTGCACGCCCACACTAGGGATGGAGCCCACAACCTGGGCCTGGGCCCTGACCGGGAATTGAACTGCGACCTCCTGGTTCCTAGGTCGATGCTCAGCCCCTGAGCCATGCAGGCTGGCTGTGTTTTCTGATGGAAAACACAGATATTTACATTATGATTCATAATAGCAGCAAAATGACAGTTACAAAGTAGCAACGAACCTAATGTTATGGCTGGAGGTCACCACCACACGAGAAGCTGTGTTAAAGGGGCGCAGCATTAGGAAGGTGGAGAACCGCTGATGTAGACGAGGGAGGGAGCTGGGTCTTCCTCCGGGGTCTGCTGGCTCCCCGCGGCTTCCTGATCCCCACCCTGTGCCTCCCCACCCTGGCAGCACCGGCTCCAGCTTGCAGTTGATCTGACCCCCATACAGGCAGCCTCCCCACCACCTCTGAGGTCCGCTCCCAGCTCCCTGAACTCCTCTCTGAGGTCAGAGACGCCCAAACCAGCTAGCCATCCCCACCCCTCCTCCTCGGGAATCTGGGTTCAACCTCCATGGGGCCCCTCCTCTGAGAGCATCTGAGCGTCAGCCGCACGTGGTCTGTCCCCCAGGCGTGGCAGCCGCTGCTGGAACCACTCCCTCCCGATGTGGGGAGTCTGCTTTCTGCTCTGTGGGTGCGTTGGTGACCAGCTAATCATGCCTTACCCCCAGCCACCCCTTCTCCAGATTCGCTTCCCTGAAGTAGCTGCTGCGGCTCTTGCCTCCTGCCCGGGAGAACTTCCAGGTCATAAGCGGCCAGCCTGGCCCAGGCGGGCCCAGCCCATATTCCGCGATAAACGGGTGAATAAATGGGTTTCTCTCTACATTACCCATGACTTGCCGGGTTTTTTACACCCGCCTCCTGTGATTTTAATTGTCAGGAGTCAGTTCTCAGAGCCCTCTAGCTTCGGAAGGAGAGTAACAATCAGATCCAAAAAGAATAAGACGCCGAAAACGGTGTGGCTCAGTGGATAGAGCGTTGGCCTGAGGACTGAAGGGTCCCAGGTTCTATGCCGGTCAAGGGCACGTACCTTGGTTGCGGGCACATCCCCAGTGGGGGGCATGCAAGAGTCAGTGGGCTGGAGCATCATCCGTACCCTGAAAAGCAGCGGGTTTGATTCCCAGTCAGGCACATGCCTAGGATGCGGCAGACCATTCTCTCTCTCTCTCTTTTTCTCTCTCAAAAAAGGAAAATCAACAGCTTGGCCAGTGTGGCTCAGTGGATAGAGCGTCAGCCTGTGGACTGAAGGGTCCTGGGTACCATTCCAGTCAAGGGCACATCCCCAGGTTGTGGGCTTGAGCCCATGCAGGGCCTGCAGGAGGCAGCCGACTCATGATTCTCTCCTCTTGGATGTTTCTCTTTTTTCCTCTCTCAAGTCAATAAAACATAAATTTTTTAAAAATATATTTTATTGATTTTTTACAGAGAGGAAGGGAGAGAGAGAGAAAGTCAGAAACATCGATGAGAGAGAGACATCCATCAGCTGCCTGCACGCCCCACAGTGGAGATGTGCCCGCCAGCAAGGTACATGCCCCCAACCGGAATCGAACCTGGGACCTTTCAGTCCGCAGGCTGACGCTCTATCCACTGAGCCAAACTGGTCTCGGCAAAACATAAATTTTTAAAAAAATCAATGACAAACCTGTCCTCCGGTGAGGATTCTTTAAAAAGAATAAAATTCAGAAGTTGGAAAGGATGTGAGTGCCCAGGGGAGGGAGTGCACCCCGGAGCCTCTGCAGGCACCCAGCTTCCCTGCTCCCACTCTTCTCCAAGCTCAGAGCGGCCACACACACACAAGTGACAGTGCGGCTCTCTGCCAGCCGGCAGCCCTCATTCAAGGGGACGAGTGCTTCTTCTTCTTCTTCTTCTTTTTTAATATGTTTTATTGATTTTTTTACAGAGAGGAAGGGAGGATAGAGAGTTAGAAACATCCATGAGAGAGAGAGACATCCATCAGCTGCCTCCTGCATACCTCGCACTGAGGATGTGCCCGCCACCAAGGTACATACCCTTGACCAGAATCGAACCCGGGACCTTTCAGTCCACAGGCTGATGCTCTATCCACTGAGCCACACCAGTTTCGGCGGGGACGAGTGCTTAACGGAGAGGCAGCCCGGCTGGCTCCAGGGTCAAAGCCAGCTTTTCAGACCCAGCGAAGGCCTGGCCCACGCCCTGGCTTCTGCCTTGCTCCCCCAGAGTGTGGTCTCGCTCTCCCCCCTCTTCCCCCCGTGTGTGCCATGTATGCCCTGTGCAGCACCACCTCCTCTCTGCCCCCGTCGGGCAGTAGTGACTCAGGCTGGCCACGGCAGGCCTGCGGGGCTGGGGAGAGGCAGCTGGCCGCCTCTGCCCGGGGTTCCCAGCAGGCGCAGAGATGAAGGCGATGGAAGAGGCGAGGGGCCAGGAAGCCAGGCGGACTTCTTGTTCGGCGGAAGAATCATTGTTGCCAAGGTCGGTGCCACCCGGCTTCCCCTGGATACCCCTGCACTGTTTCTGCCCTCTCCTCCCCCCCCCCTTACCTGGGGCTTCAGGGAGGGTTGTTGCCAATAAAACGAACTCTTGTTCTTTAGGGCCCGCCCCGGGGCCCCCGGGAGTAGCCAGGGCGGAGAGCTGGGCATGGACCGCTCTCCGGGGCGGGGAACAGCCCCGGCGGTGACCAAGGGGGTGCATGGCACCCAGACCCTGAGGTTCACTCCTGCCCGCCAGTCCCAGAGCCTGGGGCAGGCCGGCCTAAAAGCCGCAGGTCTGGATCTGAGATGCACCCACTCATCTGTCATCTGTCTGTCTGGCCGGCGCATCTCCACTCCTTTTATATATATATTTGTTGATGTCAGAGAGGAAGGGAGAGAGAGAGAGAGAAAAATATCCATGATGAGAGGGAAACATGGATCGGCTGCCTCCTGCACGCTCCCCACTGGGGATGGAGCCCGCAGCCCGGGCATGCCACCCAGCACGGCCAAGGGTAAACCCAAGTGGAGGCGGTGAAGGATGGAGAAAAGAGACAAGAGAATGAAGCTGGGTCTGGGTGGGACGCTGTCCTCTCTGATGGAGAGCCAGCGACAGCGCCAGGGACCACAGGCCATGTCTTTATTTTTTATTTGTTTGTTTTCTTATATTTTATTGTTTTTTTACAGAGAGGAAGGGGAAGGGACAGAGAGTTAGAAACATCGATGAGAGAGAGACAACCATCAGCTGCCTCCTGCACACCCCCCACTGGGGATGTGCCCGCATCCAAGGTACATGCCCTTGACAGGAATTGAACCCGGGACCCTTCAGTCTGTAGGCCAACGCTCTGTCCACTGAGCCACAGCGGTTTCGGCCTGTCTTTCTTTTATAGCTGATGCCACGAGGCAAAGGAAGGGCGTGGCCAAGATGCTTACAGGCTTCGCCTGGGTTTTGATCCTACGATGACACGCACCTGATCAAGCTCTGGTTCCCTGCAGCCTCTATCACTCAGGCACGTGGGGCCACGTGTTCGGACCATAAGGTCAGCTGTTGCCATCACGGTGCTGGGAAGCTCTGCCCTCTAAGCTGGGACTTGCCCGTGGCCACCAGAGGACTGTGCCCTCTCCTCAGTCCGAGGTCCAAACACTGTAGCTGCGCCCCACATCCAGGCCTGTGCCCTTGACCAGAATCAAACCCGGGACCCTTCCTTCCGCAGGCCGCTGCCCCATCCCCACAGCCACACCGGCCAGGGCCGCTCCTCCACTCTGGAAGACCACACACTCTCTGTCCCCCCTGAACGTCCATGCCTCCCGATTCCCAGACCACTATTCGGCCCCCAGCATTGCGTCCTTAGGACGCGGCTCCTGGATCTATTTCCTCTCCATTTTGTAGAGATTGCAATAAAATACACAGAAACTGTGCCTGAGCCGCTAAGTCTGTCTGTCTGTGCTCAGAATTAGACACGAGATAAACTGCTGGCGAGCTCTCACCTTCTCTCTCAATTTAGAAATCAGAAAACGTTGTCTATGATGCCAGGGACACGGCGCCTCCCCTGTGGGCCCGGAGGATGAGAATGAGACCCCGTTTCCCTGCAGGAGGAGGGTGTACGGAACCTGAGCCGGCGCCCCCCCCCTCTCTTCCCGGGGACAAGAGTCCTTCAGGCAAGGTGCGCCCTGCGCTGAGTGGAGTCAGATGCCAGGCTTTGCAGCCTCTCCCTCGCCCCCCCACCCGGCAGCTGCAGGTGTCTGTTTTCCCTGTGCGCAGGGCCATGGGGAGTCGCATTCTGTCCCAAAGGCAAGGGGACGGCCCGCTCTGGTCTGACAACTTGTAGCTTTCCTCCCACCCGCTCCTCTAATAGCCTGATTAGCAATTCGATTGTATTTAATTTGCACCGGGGTAATTCATTGTCAGCCAGAAGAGCCATCAGCATGAAAAACTGCACCAAAATTAAAAACCGATAGTCAAATTTCAGTGGAAGGCACTCTCCTGGCGCAGGGATGGAGCGGGGTTCACTGGAGCCGGGGTGCGAGCACGTTAACGTGAGTATGGGACGGGTCTTTGCGCTTCCTGGGGAGCAGGCTGCCAGATGAGAAAATGGGGAAATGTGTGGTTCTGTTGCAACCATCAAGCCAAGTGGCTGTTTGCCAGCTGCCCCCCCACTGTGGCGCTTGTACAACACATCCCCAAATTCTTTTTTATTTTAAATCTATTTTTATCTTTATTGATTTCAGGGAGGGAAGGAGAAAGAGAGAGAGAGAGAAACATCAATGATGAGAGGAATTCATGGATGGGCTGCCTCTTGCACACCCCCCACTGGGGATCCAGCCTGCAACCCTGGCCTGTGTCCTGACCAGGAATCGAACCGTGACCTCCTGGTTCATAGGTTGAGGCTCAGCCACTGCACCTCACCAGCCGGGCGTCCCCAAATTCTTTGACAACCCTCTCATTAAAGGGAGGAATAGAAGGTATTTTGAAGATGAGATTCCTATCATAAAGGGCAGTACCGCCTATCGTGTTCCTTTCTTTCTTTTTAAAAAAAATATATTTTATTGATTTTTTTACAGAGAGGAAGGAAGGGGGACAGAGAGCTAGAAACATCGATCAGCTGCCTCCTGCACACACCCTACTGGGATGTGTCCACAACCAAGGCACATGCCCCTGACCGGAGTAGAACCTGGGACCCCCTCAGTCCGAAGCCTGACGCTCTATCCACTGAGCCACACCGGTTTCGGGGACAGGTGCCTCTTGTAACACTGGGAAAGCACACGATCTGCTTCTCACGGCCAAGGTCCTCCTTGTCTCAGACTTGCTTGTGGGAGAACCCAATGAAGGTAGGACCGCCTTCATCCTGGGGCGGGAGTGAGAGGCCACCCAGCCCTGGGAGCTCAGAGCTTATATAAGCTCTGCGCTGGAGCGTTCCCTCATGTGATTGGTTCCCTCTGGCAGCCTGGCTGTTCAGACCAGGCTCTGATTGGCTCCATGTAAATGAGCTAAGCCCTGGCCGTTGATGCTGGTTGTGATTCCCGTGCAGGCTGCACTACCTGCCCGCCTGGCTGGCTGAAGGCTGGATATGGATATGCAAATTAGGCAACCCTAATTGTAGATGCTGACAAGATACTGGACCCAGGCAGCCCCCCCTGTGTGGCCTTGATTAGGGGCCGAGGCTGGAAGCGGGACTTCGAGTCCCAATTCACACGCTCACGCGCTCAGCAGAGGCCACGGCAGCACATCCAAGAGCTGGGACGCACTGGCTGAGAAGTGGCGACACAGGCAAGACACAGGACGCCTCCTGCTCCCTCGGCTCCTTTGAGAGGAGTCTGCAAAGTGGGGGGACAGGAATTGTCATCCTGCTCCCTCTGTTACTCTTCACTCCCGGGGACTCCACTGCTCAGGGGCTGGGGCTGGACCTAGAGCCCCAGCCTCCCGCCTCTCCCAGGTAGGTCCTGGCTCCACCATCACTCAGCTGGAAAGGCTGGGGCCCGGCCGGGGGCCCGTCTGCCCAATGCCCGGGGGCAGCCTGGCGCAGTAGGCGGAAGGGGCTGGATTCTGAAGGGTCTGGGACCTCCCTCACATGCCAGCCTGATTCCATCTCACCCAGCCCCGGTGTGGGTTTCAGCTGTGGGTGTTTTGTTCACAAGTCCTGACCTTGGCTCCTAGAGGCCCAGCTGTTTTCAATCGCCAGCTGGGGTGGGGGTGGCGGGAGAAGGCCGGTTCACACCGAAGCTTAAGCGCAGCCTCAGAACGGCGGAGCCGAGCTGCGAGCTCTCTGGTGCCTCAGATGGAGTTATTCAAAGTTCCTAATTACCCTGAAATCTCTCAAAATGCAAACATGATTGAAGAATTAAACCTGGTAAACAAATCAGGCAGAAAGAAAACCTCTGCATCGCAAATGACAAAATCCAAACATCCCATCCGCCAAATGAGTGAGCACCAGGGCTGCAGGCAGCCGAGCCCCGGTGAAGGCGGGAATTGGGGGGTGGGCAGCCAGGCCCTGGCACAGGATGGGCTGAGCTCGGGGCTGTGCCTCGGCCACGCTGGGTGGGGAGGCCTGGCTGCATGGCTCTGTGGTCCAGTGGCTTCGGGGAGAGCCAGGTTCTCCTGCTCAGAGGAGCCATTTCCATTTTCTGTCTCCCCCATGTCATCTCATCTCATCCCTCATCGCGGAATCACTGGGAATTGGGGTGAGCGCTTGTTCAGACAGGATGTTCTTGGCCTCCCTCTGAATCAGACCTCTTTCTCAGGGCCTGCGAAACCCTTATTCGGGGCTTTCTCTAGACAAGGAATCCTGATCCCTGTTGCTGCGTGTCCCCCCAAATTTCGTGGCATAAACTTCGGGCAGAGCAGCTCCGCGTGTGGCCTGGGCTTCCTCCCGCAGGGCAGCCTCGGGCAGCCAGGTCTCCCCGAGCTCAGGGCCTCGAAGGCGATGGCAAGTGTTCCGGCGATGGCAAGTGTTCCGGCAAACAAGGCAGGCCCACCATTGGAAGCCGCGGGCATCGCTTCGCCACATTCTCAGGGTGACCAGAGAGCCACAAGCCCACCCAGGTTCGAGGGGATGGGACACCACCTGTGGCCACAGCTTCGTCCCTTGGGCGCCCAGCTGTTCTGCTGCTTATCTAAGTGAACCCGCATCCAATGGCAAGTGTTTTTTTTTTTAATTTCTTTATCGATGAAGGTGTTACATATGTGTCCTTATTCCCTCATTCCCCCCATCCCCCCCAAATCATGCCCTCACCCCCTGATGTCTGTGTCCATTGGTTAGGGTTATGTGCGTGCATACAAGTCTTTTGGTTGATCTCCCCCTTACCCCCACCCTCCTTGCCTTCCCTCTGAAGTTTGACGGTCTGATCGATGCTTCTGTGTCTCTGGATCTGTTTTTGTTCATCAGTTTATGTTGTTCATTATGTTCCACAAATGAGTGAGATCGTGTGGTATTTCTCTTTCTCTGCCTAACTTATTCACTTAGCACGATGCTCTCCAGGTCCACCCATGTTGTTGTGAATGGTAAGAGCGCCTTCCTTTTTGCCGCAGTGTAGTGTTCCATGGTGTAGACATACCGACAGCAAGTGTATTTGTGAGAATGCACTCCTGAGCACACTCACACACCTCCACCGCCTCTCCCAGAGTCTCCACTGAAGTGAGTGACATAATTTTGTCTAAAAAGATCGAAATCCAGCCCAGCTGGCGCAGCTCAATGGCTGAGCTATGACCTCTGAACCAGGAGGTCAGGGTTCGATTCTGATCAGGGCGCAGGCCCGGGTTGCAGGCTCCATCCCCAGTGGGGGGGGGGGGTGCAGGAGGCAGCCGGTCCATGATTCTCTCTCATCATGGATGTTTCTGTCTCTCTCAGCCTCTCCCTTCCTCTCTGACATCAATAAACATACATGTTTTTTAAAAAGAGGAAGAAGAAAGAAGACTCATAATCGTCCCTCCCCTCCCTGGGCCTAGTCCTGGGTGACCAGGCAGGATGTGCATCTAATTAGATGCCCGAGAGGCAGGCAGGGCTCACCCACTGCCACTTACAAGCGTGTCGAGCTGGCAGGCCTGAAACGAAACAGTGTGGGTTCCACAGACCCACTGTGGCTGCTGGCTTCCACTCCCACCTGGTGACGAGGCACAAGCCGCAGGGGAAAGCCCAGCTCCTCAGCAGCAAGACTCCCAGCCCGGCCGGTGTGGTTCAGCGGATAGCGCGCCCGCCTGCAGATTAAAAGGGTCCCGGGTTCGATTCTGGTCAAGTGAATGTACCTGGGTGGCAGGCTCCTCCCCGGCCTGGGTCCTGGTGGGGTGCAGGCAGGAGGCAACCAATGGATGTGTCTCTCTCCCATTGATGTTTTTCTCTTTCTCTCCCTCTCCCTTCCTCTCCCTAAAATCAATGGGAAATATCCTCGTGGGAGGAGTAACAACACAAAAAAAGGAAGAAACCACCGGAATGATCCGGCTCTGCACGCAGCAGCCTATTCTTTCCTCTTCCCCGCTCCCGGGACTTCGGGGAGAGGATAGAGAGGTTCTCGGGGTGCGCTGGGGAGCCAGTGCCCTGCAACAGGGATTAGGACTCCCCTTTGGGGGCTCCTTGTCTGTGCCTCTAGGAGGCGCCCTTCGCACAGGCTACAGCGCTCACGGTGACCCCTGGAGCACTCAGCATGCCTCCTGGCTGCCCAGAGAAGCTTCTAGAAAGGGCACCTCTGCCTGGGGCACAGGCCAGCCCTGCCCGCAGCCCCTGGGCATGGGGAGCAGGAGCTGTTGGGTGGCAGGGGAAAGACGGAGGCCAAGAGAGGAGTTTAGGGGGCCCAGGAGGCTAAAGGGGGGCCGCCGTTAGAGAAGAGCGCAGGGGAGCCCCTCCCCGCCCCCCGCCCCCCGCCCCAGGCTGCGGGAGGGAGCCCTGACCACATCAGGGGTGTGTGGCGAGGAAATGAGGCCCCCTCAGCAACGAGCTGCAAATGAGAACCGTATGGAGCGGGGATCCCGGCGGAGGCGGAGGCGGCGGCCATGGGAAAGTTATTCTCATCTGCTTTCCATCTTCGCCGCGAGCCGCGGGGGAGGGGCGGCTGCGCCAGGGCCGGTGGGTCACGTTTTCCGAGGGAGCGGGCGGGCGGGCGCAGAGGCAGCTGGGAGGGGGGGAGGCCGCAGCCGTGGCTCCTGCCTCTGCCGCCTGGTCTGCTCGTGCGCGCTCGCTCGCTCCGGGGCTCAGGAGGCCCTTTGCAGATGGAAGGGCGGCAGAGGAGGCCCCTTAGAGCCCTGGCAGCCCTGGCCGGTGTGGCTAGAGGGTCGGCCTGCGGACGGAAGGGTCCCGGGTTCGATTCCGGTCAAGGGCACGTGCCTTGGTTGCGGGCACATCCCCAGTAGGAGGCGCGCAGGAGGCGGCTGATAATGATGTTCCTCCCTCATCGATGTTTCTTTCTCTCTCCCTCTGTCTTCCTCGACTCTGTCAAAATCACCTGGGGAGATCTGCAGGAAGGCAGGCCTCGGGCTTCTGGAGAGTTCCCCGCCCTCCAAACAGGAGGAAGGGTCGTGAGCCCAGTGGGGGCCACGCAGGGATGAGGACTGGCCTCCAGGTGCCCAGCACCTACCAGTGGCCTCTGGGAAATGGGTCCCGCGACGGCTGCCCGGGGGCAGGGGGCGGGGGAGAGGGCTTTCCGGCCTCAGAGGTGACTGGTTCACAAAGCCACACAGGTTCAAGTGCATCGTGCCCACCGCCCCAAGCAAGGCCTCTCTCCTTGCCCGTTATCCCCTTTGCCCGCCTCCCCCCAGCCTGGCCCCTTCCCCGCCATCACACGGCTCTGTGTGTGTGTGTTCTGCATGTGCATGTATGTTCTGCGGGTGTCTGCGTTTCTCTGCTGACGCCCTTCCCCTGCTTTCACCCAGCCACGCCCTCCCCTCTGACAGCTGTCAGCCCCCTGGCGTTGGGGCGTGTGCTTCTGTGGGGTTCGGGCCTCTGCTTCTGTGGGGTTCGAGCCTCTGCGTCTGTGGGGTTCGGCCGTCTCTTTTGCTCAGTAGATTCGCCTGTCAGTGCAGACCAGGGACAGCGGGATGGCTGTCCTTGCTCTGTGGCATCTGGACCTGGGCTAGAAGCCTTGGAACTGGGGGTGGGGGGTATTGGTCCTCAGCTGGGGCCCCGGTTTCTCTCTCCACGGGCAGGTGGTTGGATGGCTCACAGCGGGGCACTGGGGCTGGAGGGAGAGACCCCAGGTGCAGGAGCCGGTCAGGTGGGCACTAGGGGGCCTTTTGCAATGCAGCCTCACCAGGCAGATAGCGCGGTTCTGCCTCATTCTATTGGGGGGGGGCGCTCAGACTCCACCTGATGGGGGCGTGTTGTGGCTCTAGAAGAAGACGGGGACCAGCTCTCAGCTTCCAGCTCAGAGGGGGCCTCGGTGCCCCTTTCCTTGGTCATCCTGAAGCCAGGTCCATCTGACACCATCCACCTGTACTGTGCCAGCGAAGTTCAACCCCAATGAGATCAAAATCATGTATCTGAGGTGCAGGGGTGGGAAGTGGGTGTCACAGCTGCCCTGTTCCCCCTGGGCCTGTCTTTGGGAAAGGGGGGGGGTGATGACGTTACCTAAGCAACCTGCGATGGCAAGCGTCTGGGGATCACAGGGAGGTCACAGCCTGGCCGGCGTGGCTCAGTGGTTGAGCGTCGGCTTAGGAACCAGGAGGTCACGGTTCGGTTCCGGTCAGGGCACAGGCCGGGTTGCAGGCTCCATCCCCAGTGTGGGGCGTGTAGGAGGCAGCTGATCCATGACTCTCTCTCATCACGGATGTTTCTCTCTCTCCCTTCCTTCTCCCTTCCTTTCTGAAAGCAATAAAAATATATTTTTTAAAAAAGAAACAGCAAGCACAGTGGAAATATCCCTTTTGATGAGATTGTCAGCATTGGCCAACAGATGTGGCACCCACCTTTAGTGGGAGAACTTCTGGAACCACTATGGAGATCCTGGGGACTGCCCAGTCTGTGGGCTGCAATGTTGATGGCCACTGCCCTCGTGACCTTACAGATGACGTCAGCAGGGGTGCAGTGGAATGCCCAGCTAGTTAAACCACAAAGGAAATGTTTCAGTTAAAGATCATTTGTCAACGACAAGAGCATGTGGGACCAGAAGCAGTGTTGCGGCCATTTTTGGAAAAGAAAATCTGCCACATGCCCAACACCAGCGTGCCAGCCCCAGGCCCGGTGCCCGCTGCTGCCCTTGCGCTTTGCTCTGCGTTGTCCGCGTGTTTCCTGGTGTCCGGGAAGGTATTGGAAGGAGGCAGGAGGGAGGGAGAAGCCAGGGGTTACTCCTCCTCGCTCTCTGCCTTGCCTTCTCCTGCTTGGCGTCGCAGCTGTTTCATGCCACGTGTAAACAATTTTGTCTATTATTTCATCTGCTGGAAACAACCGAGGAGTTCCTGTTTCTTCGCGTGCACTTCGACCAATATAACCAGCAAGGACCGGTGCGTGCTCTCGGGAGAGCAGCAAAGGTTGTGGGGTTGGTGTTAGAGACCCTGAGATCCAGTCTTGGGCCCATCGTCACTCAGTTTGATGCTTTTCAAACGTCTCCCTCCTGACTTCTAAAATGCGAAATGAAATCAGAGGTTTTGTTGCCCCTAAATGCATAGCCAGAATGTGCAGTTTTCTTTCAGACATTTCGAGCAGTCGTCCAACTCTGATAGCTTTTTACTTTCTTGAGCGCAATCTGGGCCCACAGGACCCTCATCCACAGAGCCTCGAACCACAGAGCCACGAGCTACAGAGCCAAGAACATTGGCCAGACAAGGCCTGTGGTAGCCCACCTCCAAGATGGCCTCCAATGAGCCCACCACCCTTCATTATTCAGACCCTTGTATATCCCTTCCTTGACCAACAGGACATTGTAAGAACGACAGAATGTACCTTCTGAGGCTAGATGATCAAAGACATTGCGTCTTCTCCCTGCTCGCTCAACCAATCCAGGGGATGCCAGCTGCCAATGGCAAGAGGATACAATGGTACCTCGAGATACGAGTTTAATTTGTTCCGTAATCTTGAGGCGTGGGAAAGTATGAGATGCTCGAGTCATGGTAAACTGGTGGGTCATGTGCAGCCGGCCGATCTGCACGATTACTCCTATCTCAAATGTTGCTTGTATTTCAAAGCAAAAATCACTCGCTTGACGGCTCGTATCTCAAAAATCTCGTATGTTAGGGCACTCGTATCTCGAGGTACCACTGTACTAGAGGCACAGTGCACAAATTCATGCATGGGTGTGGTCCCTCAGCTTGACCAGTGATTGGGGACAACAAGGGCCATCTCATCCAGTCCTGATTGGGGCTGATTAGGGCCATTGGGGCCAGCCAGCCGGAGGGAGGGACCACTGGAGGTGGTCAGTCACAGAGGAGGTTGGCTGTGGGAGTGCACTGACCACCAGTGGGCAGCTCCTGCATTGAGTGTCTGCCCCCTGGTTGTCAGTGCATGTGATAGCGACTGGTCACCAGTCATTCAGTTGCTTAGGCTTTTATATATATAGCTATTATAGCTGTATCAGGCATTACAGAAGGTAGTGTCCCCAAAAAGCTGTGTACTTTTCCTCTGCAGCCCTTACAACACTTAGTAGCATCTCTCTTCCTCCAAACAATATTTCTCGGACTCACACTTGATTTTACATTCTCATCTCCCAGCATTTCAATCTCTACTCACTTTCCTGCAGACATTTAGAATGTCTTGTAGAGCTGGGCTGCAATACCTCATTTCACCAATAGGTGGAAACCTAGCATTTGACTCAGGCCTGTATCATAGGGAGAGGGCACGTGAGCTGGGGATTGGGGAGGACGTATCTGACATATTCCTGTGTCCCAGCCTGACATTTTCAAGTTTAAAACTGCAATTGTTAAAAAATACCCTTTATACCAGGCTTTGAAGTTTGATAATACCGGCTTCCTCTCAAACAAAGGACACCAATGACAGCTCGAGGGAGCCTTGACAATACAGGATTTCATCCAATATCCCAACTCCTTTCGGAGCCAGTCAACAAACCATAATGGATAAGCCACTCTGCCAAGGGCAGGCTATTAGGCTCGGAAAGTGGGTCATGATAAAGAATAAATCAAATCCCTACTTTCAAGGTGCCTACAGGGTAATTTCTAAGGCGCCTCCAAGACTGACAGTATCTAATCCACTTACATATGGCAACTGCGGGCTCAGGTGTGGGCATGGAAGCCCATGACCGCCGAGCAGCAGGGAGCAAGAGCGGAGGCCATGCAGGAAGGGCAGAGGGGCGGAGCCAAAGGGAAACTGGCGGTTGACCCCCAGGATACGATTGACTTATGAGGTGTTAGGGACCCCAGTGCCATCCGGCCCCAATGAGTGAGCGGCAGACCACGGACACGCCTGGGCTAAACTTCGCCATCTGACGCCCACATTGAGTCTCCCTCCAAGAGTGAGCAGGGCGATGCACCGGCGCAGAAAGCGGTTCTCGGTCAGAATTTCCAAGAGGCAGTAACCCTCCTCCTTTCCATCAGATCCCCTCCATTTGGCTGCTCCCCGAGTGGCTCGGGGAGCCTGCTTCTCTCAGAGCCCCATTTCCTTAGCACACGCTTTGCTGCTGCTGTTGTTGTCTTCTCCTCCTCCTCCTCCTTGAAGTTTATTAGAAATCCACGGAGGGAGAAGAAGTGAGCTGAGAAGAAATGATCTCAAGAAACAAGTTACAGCTGAAATCGGTTTGGCCCAGTGGCTAGAGCGTCGGCCTGCGGACTGAAAGGTCCCAGGTTCGATTCCGGTCAAGGGCAGGGACCTTGGTTGCTGGCACATCCCCAGTGGGGGGCGTGCAGGAGGCAGCTGACCAATGTTTCTAACTATCTCCCTCTCTATAAAAAATCAATAAAATATATATTTTAAAAAAAGAAACAAGTTACAGCAAAAGAGGAGCATTTGAAGCTGAGGAGAGAGAAACATACAGGCCTTGAGAGATGAGGGAGAAAGGGAGAGACGGGGGGGGGGGGGAAAAAAAGGGGGGGGGGGAGAGAATGAATCCGGGGGAAAGAAGCAGGTGGGGAAAGGGGTGAGCGAGCTCCATATAGAGCTGCAGCTTTGCGCATCCTTGATGCTTACTTCTGCTCATTCATTTCATCCCCCCACAATTCTGTGAGTGCGGCACGATCATTACTGGCCCCATCTTACGGGTGAGGAAACTGAGGGAGAGGTTACTACCTTGTCTGAGATCACCAGCTGGTACGCGGTGGAGTCAGGGTCAGACTGGGGCTGTCTGGCTCCAAATCTATGCTCTCAACTGCCGCGGGGTCCCTTCTGGGGCTGACACGTGAAGGTTCTAGCCACTTGCATCCTCTAGGATCTGTCAAGGGGAACCCAGCTAAAACATTTTTTTCTGTGGCTTTTTAGAGAGTGGAAGAGAGAGGGGAGGAGCCTGCAACTGGTGCCCTTGACCGAATCAAACCTGGGAACCTGTACCCTTTGAGCTGCAGGCGGACACTATCCACTGAGCCACACTGGCCAGGGCCCCAGTTAAATTCTCTCAGGCAAACCCTGCCCGAACGGCCACGTAGCTTTCTGCTTTGGCACATTTCTCACTGCAGACATCGGGGACAGGGCTAACGGGCCGATCAGCACCCGAGAAGAGAGCTGAAGGCGGCGGGCCATGAACTTGCCTTTTCCAGTCTGTCCACCTCGGCTGTTTGTCTCTCTCGGAGGCCATTCTGCTGGGAGGGCCTGCTGTGCCAGATGAGTTTCACAGGGAGAAAGCAGTCAGCTAGCCGGGGGGGCGGGCTGGGAGGTTTATTTTGGGCTGAAATCAACCTGCAGATAAGAACTAGCCAGGAGGGGATGGGAGGGGACGGATGGGGCTGCGTGCATTTGCAGAGACATCATCCCCTCCCCGGGGCCAAGGTGAGGAGGACGGGCGCCAGGCACAGCCGCCTGTGTCCGGTCCTGTGAGCGGCCCCTCCTCCACGACGACAGCTCATGTCCTGGCGAGCAGGGCGCAGAGGGAAGGTGGCCAGGCGCGCTCCGGTCTGGGGGAGGAGGGACCCGGTCAGCTCTTTTTCCTCCTCACCTTCCAAGACCCACATTCCATCCGGAGGGTGATTCTCAGGCAACAGCTATTTCCGGATCCTCTGGGACTCTCAAGGGTGGTGTCGGAAAAATGACCTAAAACTGGGAATCGGTGAAGGAGATTGCGGGGCGTCCTTTGGACGTGATGCTTGGCTGGCACCTTGATTGCTTTCCTATCGCCAGCCCCCGGAGGCACAGGTTCCAAGTTTTGTCTGGTGGAGATGCAAATCACTTCCAAGCCACTGCCTCTCCGGAACATCCTTCCATTCAGTCCCCCAGACCAGAGGTCGGCAAACTCATCAGTCCGCAGAGCCAAATATCCACAGGGCAGCAATGGACATTTCTTTGGAGAGCCACATTTTTTAAGCTTAAACTCCTTCTAACACCACCTCTTCAAAACAGACTCGCCCAGGCCGTGGGATTTTGTGGGAGAGCCACACTCCAGGGGCCAAAGAGTCGCATGTGGCTCATGAGCCGCGGTTTGCCGACCACTGGCCTAGAAATCCCTTGCTCCTCACCTCCGCCTCGAACCTGGTCTTAAAGCCTTCGAGGTTCCCTCGTTAATGACCGACGTAAATCAAATCTTTGACAGGTGTCATTTTATATTGGCACGGGAGTCAGGTTGGCAACCCAACTCGAGCCCCTGGGCCAATCGCACACACGCCTCCGGGTGAACACACGGCGCCTTGACCTTTGTGGAGATGGGGCTGCTGGGGAGCCCCTGGCCCGAGTCCCGCTCAGCTCGCCCTGTACCCGCATGTGCCAGGCGGTCCCACGCCCTCCTCTCCGCCGCCCCTTCCCTGGCTGTCTTCTCGTCCTCCTCTGGGGACTCGCTATTTTCACACTGCAGAGTCCACGGGGGGCTCTGAAGTGTGTCTCAAACTTGAATGTGCAAGACTCACGTGGGTCTGAAAGCACTAGTGATTCCGCAGGCCCGGGGCGTGGGGTGGGGGGTCTGGCGAGGGTCTGCCTTCCTCCCCGCAGGCCCCACCTTGAGTAGCAAGGCCCTGGGGTGGTGTGAGAGCCGCCCTTCCTAACCACAGACAGCCCCGCCAGCTTGGCTCAGGGGTTGAGCATCGACCTCTGAACCAGGTCACAGTTAGATTCCCGGTCAGGGCACAGGCCTGGGTTGTGGGCTGCATCCCCAGTGGGGGGTGTGCAGGAGGCAGCCGATCCCTGATTCTCTCTCATCGTGGATGTTTCTCTCCCTCTCTGTCCCTTCCTCTCCGACATCAATCCAAATATAATATAAAAAATACAGCCACAAGATGAAGCGGAAACACAGAGAGGCCTTTGAGGAGCTGTGATCGCCACTCAGGGCACCCGAACCCCATCACATGTCTGACCCCCCCTCCATGCCCACGCCCCGCCTGTGAGGGGAGGCACTGCCGAGTCCCCATTTTCCCAAAGAGGAGGCCGAGGCTTCTGGAGCTGGGCCTGCGGGTTTCTCACCACATCATCACCTCGCCCCCGGCTCCAGGGCCAGATCTGCAGGGTGCTTAGAAGGAGGGAGAAAATTCCTTCTTCCCACACCCCGCCCCACCCCCCCTCACATTCCCTGGGTAAGGCTCCACCCTGCCCCCTGCAGCGGCCAGAGGGCGGGCGGGCGGCTTTCCTCCAGATCCCAGTGCAGGCTGTGCTGTGCACGGCTTGGGTCTCTGCCTGGAGGGGCGGGCGGGGAAATTCCAAGGCCTGCAAAGCTCCCTGCCCTGGAGGAGGCGTGGATCCCCGGAGAATTTGTCCTGGGTCCTCCCTGCCCCGCCTTCTGCTCCGAGCCCCTCTCTCCTGGGGGAAGCGCCCCTTTGCCAACAGGCATTTGGGCCTGCGAGGACCACCCTTTGGAGTCTGTTTTCAATGGTCTGCGAGGGGGGGAGGACGAGGCAGGTGGCAGAGTGGGGAGGGGTGTTGTTAGTGGCAATTAGAGGCGGTTTCAGTTGATGGTGTGCGCTCCCGGGGACCCAGGGACTGGGTGCTCCTTTGCCAAATGTAAATATCAAACCAATAAATGCTAATGTAGCATGAAAAAGTGCTGATTTGGGAGAAAGTCACAATTATTCAGAGAGCTCGTCGCAGAAAGCATTTAGGTGTTTCGGCTGCAGGGGGGCCGGGGGAGGGATGAAGGGGGTGGAAGCCGTGGCTGCTGGGACGTGGCTCTGCCCTGGCCAGCCATTTCACGAGGCGGCGGAGGGTGGGGGGGCAGCCAAGAGGGGTGTGGCTGGGTGGAGAGAGCTGAGGGACAGAAACAAGACAAAATCAGGAAAGGGGGTCAAGTTCCTGAATATCTGGCACTAGAGAGGGAGAAAGCAAAGAGCCCCCCTATCAAGATCTCAGTGAACTTGACACCTACCTTGATGGGCCTTTGCCTCAGTCATTGTCATTCTGATGCATTGTCTGAACTAGGCCCCACGTTAGCCTGCCTTCATCAGCCCTTTCTTTTCTTCTCTTTTTGATATACATGCACACACACTAAGGACCCAGTGCACGAATTTGTGCACTTTGAAAGGAACTCTGGGTGGTGAGGCTGCAGTAGGCACAGGGGTGGGTCTTGGACCATCCTCTGTGCCCCTGCCTGGCCCCTCCTGCCTTGGCCCCTGGTCCCGTCTGCCAGCAGCCCTGCTCCCACACACTGATGGCACTAGCCCATTCGCACCTGCTGACTGCGTGGAGCTATTGAGGCCGGCGCCAGCAGTGGCTGCTGCCCCAATCACCCCTCAGGAGCAGGGGGAGTTGGAGAAGCCCTCAGGGACAACTGGGGCTCGGCAGGCACTGCCATTCGCACCTGCTGATGGCACTGGGCACTGGCAGTGGATGCAAGCGCCCGGCAGGACCACGGTGCATGGGAGCAAAGAATTTCCAGTAACCACCAGAGGCTGGCCCCCATGACAGTGATTGGAGCCCTGCCTTGGTCTGGCGCCCCCACTCACCTGCTCCACCATCCCGCTGTGGCTGACGCCCACCATGCTCCGCACTTTGCTGCCTGCTATTGACACCTGCCATGGCCTGTGTGTGCCCCCTGGTGGTCAGTGCACATCATAGCGACCAGTTGTTCAGTTGTTCTGCTGTTCGGTCTATTTGCATATTAGGATTTTATATACATAGATATTAATCTCAGAGAGGAAGGGAGAAGAAGAGAAACATCCGTGATGAAAGAGAACCATGGATCGGCTGCCTCCTGCACGCCCCACACTGGGGATGGAGCCCACAACCCAGGCCTGTGCCCTGACTGGGAATGGAACCGTGACCTCCTGGTTCACAGGTTGACACTCAACTACTGAGCCACACCGGCTGGGCTAGGGACCCTTCTGATTGACAGCTCTGATCTCTCTGTCCCTTGCCTCACTACACTCACCCCACCATATACCCACACTGCTAACACTCCTATTAGAATCCCGTACCCCCAAAACCAGAGACACAGCCCCAGCCAGAGGCCCTGGAGGAACTGGAAAGACTCGTTCAATCTAAGTAGCTGCTCAGGGGCCGAAAGAGGAGAAGAGGGAAGTGTGTGAGGACAGCTGAGCTCCAGGCGATGCTGCCCCCTGTGTGACTTCAGAGAAGAAGCCACGCCCCTCTGCCTCGGTTGCTTCATCTGTAGAATTGGAAGAGTGGTTCCCACTGGGACAGTGAAATGAGGCAAAGGAGTGTGTGCGAGCACTTGGTAACCTGCACATCAGGCGGTCATTCCTGTGTGTTTCTCAGCAGAGCCGGTTGCCTTGGAGACAAGCAGCAGTGGGGGCTAACCCCAGACAGGCTGCGGCCAGCCCCCTGTGTGGATGACGTCATGGCCCAAACTCTGCCAGGCCCCGGCCTTCTGGGGCTCTTGCTGCTCCCAGGAACCGAGTGAACGCCTTAAGCCTCCTCAGAGCACGATTGCCTCCAGACTGCCAGGGAGGACCCTCGCCCGCCATCCCCACTTCCTCTAAATGGCTCATCAATCCGGTCAAGTTTACACTAAATATCGCTGCAACTTGCCTCTCTCCTTTCCTTCCATCTTGTTCCCAGGGCCGTGACCTTGCTTCACACCCTTGTGACTTTTCCCCAGACCTCTGCAGTCTCCCAGCCTCCTCCTCTGCACCCCAGCCTCCTCTGCACCCCAGCCTCCTCCTCCGCCCCGTGGCTGCCTCAGACACCACTGCTCTGCGGCCTGGCATCACCCCTGTACTCCAGCCTGGCTGGCCCCGCCCTCACAGCCCAGCCCGCCTGCTTAGAGGCCCCAGAACCTGCTCCGCACCTTTGCACCTGAGGCCTTTGCAGCAGCCACTTACCCAGAACGGCAACTTGACCTGTCCGGGCCTGCTGGTAACCCCGGGGCTACCCTCAGCAGCATGTGAGCGCCTTCCCAGATACTTCCCTCCCGTTCTCAGGCCGGCACAGCCCTGGGCTTTGTAGGACAATTCTTTTGGTTTCCATAACCTTGAACTCCCTGAGAACTCAGAGGCCCAAGGTCGAGCTCTGGAAGGAGGGGTTCCAGTAAGGAGGGCAGCTGGGCCCTGAGCCTTGGTTAGCTACCTCTCCCTGAATTTTCCTTTCTCAGGAACCCTCTTTAAACCTTGAGCCCAGCCCAGCCAGAGTGGCTCCATGGTTAAGCATCGGCCTGTGACCCAGGAGGTCACAGTTCGATTCCCGGTCAGGGCACAGGCCTGGGTTGTGGACTCGATCCCCTGCGTAGGGTGTGCAGGGGATCAATAATTCTCTCTCATCATTGATGTTTCTCTCTCTCCCTCTCCCTTCCTCTCTAAAATCAATAAAACTATATTTAGAAAAATAAAACCCTGAGCCCACTGTTGACTACGCAGAGACATGAAGAGACCTTGCAGAAGAGTGTAAAGGAGCCAGGGCAGAATAAAGAGGCAGCTCTGTCTATCAACCCCCCTTCCCAGAATGTCCTTAACTCAGCCATTAGGCTGGGCTCTGGGGATACAGCATGGACCAAGACAGCCAGATTCTGCCCTCCTAGGCTCTGCCAGCCACCATGCCATGAAGACGCTCAGGCAGCCTGCGGAGGCTGATGGGAAAAGAAGTGCAGTCCCCAGCCAGCAGCCAGCAGCAACTTGCACCCACATGAATGAACCAACCCCAGCCGAGCCTTCGGATGACTGCAGACTTGCCCACATCTGAGGGCAGCCACTTGGGAAATGCTGAGTCACAACCAACCAGCCACGCTCTGCGTTTCTGCGCCAGAGAACCCGGAAGAGCGGAAAAAAGGATTTGGATTTTAAGACACAAAGTTTGGGGTGATTTGTTACCGGGTAACATACAGTTAGCCCTCTGTACTCATGGGTTTCACACCCACAGATTCAACCAACTGCGGATTGAAAATATTTGGAAAAAAATCCAGACAGTCCCCAAAAGTGAAACTTAAATTTGCCATGCGCCAGGCACTATGCTGAATCCATGCAAATGAGGCGATGTGTAGGCATATCCTGCTGTAGTCTATATGCAAATATAGGTTCTATGCAAATACAACACCATTTGAGGTAGGAACTTGAGCATCCGGGAGTGGGGTGCCTGCAGGGGTCCTGGAACCAGTCCCCCGCAGAGAGCAAGAGATGACTGACTGGATAACATCCTGTGCCCAGAGACTGACTGCATTGGGTAAGGATGGGAGGATGGCCTTCCAGAAGCTTCCATCTGTTGAATACCCACTGCATACCCTGCTACAACCCCACTCACCTACCCAACCTGCAGGCTCATTATTCCCAGGTTAGAGATAGGGCAGGGGATGTTCAGCCACTTGTCCAAGGCCACAGTCAACAGGCAGACCTCTCTCTGGCCCCATCCTCCGGACACCTGTGTGAAGACCCCCCTCCTGGGTTCAGCTCTTCCTCCTCATGCACCCCACAATGCTCAGGCTGGGGCCAGTGACCTCTGATTAGAAAAGCACACTCTCTAACAAAAATGCCTGAGTGCGCCCCCCCACCCCTCGGGCCCACATGTCCCCAGCCCCCACTGTTCCCCCCGAGCCAAGACCAAAGCCTTGGGAGACGATGTGTGGTGGGCTGCATCTTACAAGAATGGCCGGAACCACATCATGCACCACGCATGCTCCTTCACAGTGTGACATGGCGCTCCCCGCGGAGGGCCTGGGCCTGTCCCTTCCCTGGGACTCAGGCAAGCTGGTGACTCCTGCCGCCAATGACGTACGGTAGGAGCCATGCTGATTGACTTCCCAGGTGAGTCACCAAAGCCCACGCAGTGTCCACTTCGCTGCAGCAGACACATGTGAAGGCGGAGCCACCGCTCTGCTGAGGCCGCCATGCTGTGAGGAAGCCCAAGCTCCCAGAGAGACTGTCTCCTTCCTCCAGAAAGTTCTACTCCCTGGGGCTGCTCTGGGGGGAGGGGCGTTGGCTTTAGCGGCTTCACTGTCCCTGAGGAAGCTCCCAGAGGCTGGCGAGTAGAGAGGCCAGCCAACTAGAGGCAGGCCTGTGCCCAGAGCCAGCAGGCCGCCCGGTCCCGTAGGCCTCAGGCCTGGGCCGCTGCACAGGCCCCTCTGTGGGCCACAGGGAACCCTCCACTTCGGCCCCGCAGTGCACAAGGGGCGCTGATTCTGGGCCCGGAAATTTCTGCAGGAGCCCGCACCAACGCCTGCCCTCACCCACCTACTGCCCAGCCTGTGGCCCCAGACCCTCCTCCAGTCGCCTGGATCCTTGTCACCCCCAGGCTGGGGGCCTGGGGAGGAAGCTGAGAGGAAACGGTGGCTTTGGCCGTGGCCCTCACGAAACAAAAACAAAAAACATGTTTAAAAAATATATATATATAGTTGATTATTTTACAGAGAGGGAGAGGGATAGAGAGTTAGAAACATCGATCAGCTGCCTCCTGCACGCCCCCCACTGGGGATGTGCCCGCAAACAAGATACATGCCTTTGACCAAAATCAAACCTGGGACCTTTCAGTCCACAGGTTGATGCGCTATCCACTGAGCCACACCGGCTTTGGCTCTTTTCTTTCCTTTTAAACATCAAATTTGAGGACAATTTTTTAAAAATATATATATTTTATTGATTTTTTACAGAGAGGAAGGGAGAGAGATAGAAAGAAACATCGATGAGAGAGAGACATCGATCAGCCGCCTCCTGCACGCCCCACAGTGGAGATGTGCCCACAACCAAGGTACATGCCCTTGACCGGAATTGAACCTGGGACCTTTCAGTCCGCTCTATCCACTGAGCCAAACCGGTCTCGGCTGAGGACAATTTTATTTTCAGGGCAGGCAGCCTAGGTCAACGCCGCCATCCTGTTGTAGAAACAGCCCTGCGATGGCTCTCACCCCATCTGATGGCATTGGGGTCCAGGCCACCACACTCCCCTCCCTTCTGGCCTAGGCACCCCCTCGATTTCTGTGCTCCAGCGTCTTTGGGTGGGGGCTGGACACACCTGCCAGGGCGGATTTTTAGCATTCATCCTTCAGTGCTTAAAATAAAAATTAAAAAAATAATAATTTTGGTCTTTCTAGTTTGGGAAACTCAACCCCCTGCGGGCAAGGTTGATGGCTTCAGGGCTTTCAGAAATGGTTCCTTGGAGTTCTCCCAGCCGGGCGTGCTGGTGGATTCCTAGCGGGGTGTGTGAGAGCGATAAATCTGCTGCCAGTGGGAGGAAAGATCAAAAGCTGGTCTCTCCCACCTGCTAGGATGCTGATGCAATTCATTATTTTATGTCCTTGGCTCTTTTTTCAAACGCAGAAAGCCCGAGAAAGGTAACACATCCACTTACTGCCACCTTCGTCAAATGCATTCATCACCAACGCCGGGAATAGCGGAGGGGGCGGGGGGCCTGCCTGCCACTGAGGAATGAGAAGCGTGGATCTGTGTCGCACCGGAGACGCCATGTCTTCGTCCTCGGTGGAGCCAGCCTGACGGCAGCATCCTCTCTTAAAGCGCCCCACGCGCTGTCCCCATGCAGCCAGGCTGAGCCCCTCCGGGACGGAAAGAAGCTGGAGGGGGAGGATGGAGAAGGAGGGGGGGGGAAGAGACAAAAGAAAAAGCATCGTTTCCCAAATGAAGGCCTGGGTCTGAGTCCTGGCACCCCGCTTGTGGGTCTCGGGATCCTGGGAGAGGTATTTAACCCCACAGTCGCCAATGGCCTGGGCATGAAGAACCTGAGACACACCAGCTCATTCTGCCTCACTAGGGCACACTCCCTGCTTCCTGGACCCGGCAGCCTGCCCCTTCCCCCTCCCCCCCCCCAAGGATGGGATGTTACCCCACAGTGGCTCCAAGTTGAGTGTCTGTTTCCCTGGGCTCCAGGCTTTCAGGGTACGAACGATCACAACCTGAAGTTATTTTTAAATGCGTCTGATTTACTTGTTAACGGCACCGCCCGTTAGAATGTTATAAGCCCATAAAGCAGGTGCTGCGCAAGCTGAAGCCCCAGCGTGGCCCAGTGCTTGGGGTGCCTTGCCTGGATGGGTGGGTGGACAGGCCAGCGGGTGGATGGATACAAGAATGGATGGAGGGAGGAATGGATGGAAGGAAGGGTGGATGGATGGATGGGTGGAGGAATGAATGGAAGGAAGGAAAGATGGATGGATGGATAGATGGAAGGGAAGAGTGGAAGGATGGATGGATAGATGGAAGGATGGATGGAAGGAAGGGAAGATGAATGGATGGATGGGTGGATGGATGGAAGGAAGGGAAGGGTGGACTGATGGATGGATGGAAGGATGGATGGATGTAAGGAAAGATGGATGGATAGATGGATGGATGGATGGATGGATGGAAGGGGTAGATGGGTAGATGGATGGATGGATGGAAGGAAGGAAAGATGGACAGATGGATGGATGGAAGGATGGATGGATGTAAGGAAAGATGGATGGATAGATGGATGGATGGATGGATGGATGGAAGAGTGGATGGATGGAAGGAAGGGAAGGGTGGATGGCTGGCTGGATGGCTGGATGGCAGGGTAGATGGATGGACGGTGAGTGCATGGATTGGGTGGACTGGCTGCCACGTTACTAAGGCACTAAAGCAGCAGTTCTCAAACTGTTAGGCCTTGGGACCCCTTTACTTTTGATTTCTGAGGACTTTTTCCAAAAGCTTTTGTTTATATCGGTGGTGTCTGTCAGTGTTCCCCACAGTAAACGTGAGAACTGAAAAGAGGTTTAAGAATTTATTGGTAACAGTAACAGCAGTGAGCTCACTGCGCGCATGCTCAGCAGCCCCTGTCTTCAACCCCAGAGCACCCTCCCCTTGACTGGGCTGGACTCACCTCTAATAGCAGAAGTGAGGGATGTCGCTTCCACAATCAGATTTAAAATGATTGTGGCACCGGGCTGGCGGGGCTCAGGGGTTGAGCGTCGACCTAGGAACCAGGAGGTCAGGGTTCAATTCCCGATCAGGGCACAGGCCTGGGTTGCGGGCTCCATCCCCAGTGTGGGGCGTGCAGGAGGCAGCTGATCCATGCTTTTCTCTCATCATTGGCATTTCTCTCTCTTGCTGCCTCTCCCTTCCTCTCCGAAATCTAAAAAAAGGAAAAGAAAGAAAGAAAGAAAACTCTGCCCCTGGAGCTTTGCGATGAGGAAAGAGTGGGAAAGGCTTCAGGAAGCCACAGGGACCCTGGGGCCACCGTTGGGAGCTGCTGAACTACAATCATGGCACCACAGACGCCAACCCCAGGGCCCTCACCCCCAGTCTTGGTTTCCTGTTGGGAACATTTGCCCCGTGTCCCAGGTGCTGGGGTGATGCTGGTAACTGGCATCACCAGCAGAGCTTGTCCCACCGGTCGCAGTGTTGATGGGGGTCACACCCCAGGACGCCCTAGCAGGGAAAGGACCCCGCCTGTGAGGTCCAGGGGGACAGGGATTGGGGCGGGGAGGGAAGAAGGGCTGCTCTGCCCGGCGAAGGCCTCTGGAGACCGGAGTTCGCTGACCCCAGGGCCTTCCCCAGGTCCCCCCATTTCTAGCGCAGCACCCACTCCCAGCCACCTCCCCCACCTCCGGCTGAGGGCCCGTTTCCGCGGGTCTCATTTCTCGATGCCTCCTCGGGCAGAGGGAAGCTCGCAGCTGTGGCAGAGAATAAAAATAGCCGCCTCGCCACCGGCTCCCCCTCCCCTCCCTCTCTCCTCCCCTCCCTCCCGATTCCAGCCTTCGGTGGGAAGGAAGGTCCCCGGGGGCTGCGTCACTGCGATCAGCCTCTCCGAGTTTCCCTCCCAACACGCGTTCCTGCTCCCTTTCCGCGGCGGCTGCCGGCGGGGGGAGGGGGACTCCCCGAGGGACGCGCTGGCCAGATGGGTCCCCACTGGCCCCGCGCCCTCGCCTCGCCGGGTAGCCCGGCTCTCCCGGGCGCCAACGCCACATGCACCGGCGCCCGGGGCGCCCGCCTGGCAGCACCAGCCCCGCCGAAGGCCTGCCCTCGAGGTCCGATCTGGCATCTCAGCGGTTAAGCCGGCGCCTGGGGCCGGAGGCAGCCCGCCCGGTGCTATGCGCCGCGGCTCCAGGCGGTGTCCCCAGCGAACCGGCTTCCTCGGCGGAGCGGTGCTGCTGGCCCTGAGGCCGTCCGCGCCGGAGAGGGAGCCTGCGGAGGGGGACAGGTCCCCCAATTGCACTGCGGCGTGGCCTGCGGGGCCCAGGGCCGCTCGCCTCCCTGCACTGCGGGTCTGGAAACCAGAGTAAACCGTTGGCTCCCACTGGGCGTGGAGCGGAGCCGCCTCTGTCTGGCCCCAGGCCTCGCTCTGCCTCGCCATTGATTAGGGGCCTGCGGGGCACCCGGCAGGTTATCTCGCCTGCTCAGCCCCGGTCCCCCTGACGCGCTGGACAGGAGCCTGGTTGGTACTGGCAGCCACCCTAAGCCCAGCTTCATGCCCCAGGCCACCTGCCGGCCCCTCACTCCACAGAGGGTCCCCATTTCCTGGCGGGACACAGGATGCGGGGTGCAGCAGGCTGAGTAGGGGTTTGGATCTGTGAGGGCAGAAGAGCCATCGCTTTGCTGACAGAGTGGGGACTCTGCGGATCCTCTTCTACTTTTGTGTGCTTTTCCCCAATTCCGTGTTCCCTGCGCCCTCAGCTGCCAGCACCCTGAGCTGGGGTGGCTTGGTCCCCAACCCCAACTTTTACACCCCCTAGTTTTTTTTTAAATATATTTTATTGATTTCAGTGAGAAAGGGAGATGGGGGAGAGAGAGAAACATCAATGATGAGAGAGAATCAGGGGTTCTCTGCCTCCTGCACACCCCACACTGGGGATCAAGCCCACAACCCAGGCTTGTGCCCTGACCGGAATCAAACTGTAGTCTCCTGGTTCCTAGGTTGATGCTCAACCATTGAGCCACACCAGTTTTGTTCATCATCCTATATAATAAAAGGGTAATATGCAAATCAGCAGAACGGCAGAACAACCGACCGCTATGACACACACTGACCACCAGAGGCAGACACTCAATGCAGGAGCTGCCCCCTGGTGGTCAGTGTGCTCCCACAGGGGGAGCGCCGCTCAGCCTGAAGCCCTGAGCCAGGCTCATGGCTGGCGAGTGTAGCGGCTCTGCGGCAGCTCCAAGGATGTTTGACTGCTGGCCTGGGAGCAGGCCTAAGCCATCAGTCAGACATCCCCCAAGGGCTCCTGACTGTGAGGGAACCTCCCTCTCTCCCAGTGCAGGAATTTCATGCACTGGGCCTCTAGTTTTAAGGTTGATGAGATGTCAAAGGCACATAACTCTTATTGATAACAATTAGCCTATGATAAAATCGGGTTTCATTAGATGTCATTTCACTTAAAGTAGCAGAACCTACCCATGACATTCATTGCCATACATGGGCCAGGCAGCCACTACTACCCCAACACCGATCAACACCTGCAAAGCTGGTGGCTGATCAAACAGCAGAACACACACACACACACACACACACACACACACACACACGTCCCCCTCTGCAGTCAGGGAAGACGAGCTCACCAGGGACAGCTGCTCTCCATTTTCCCAGGAGACGCAGGTACATGGCTGGCCCGAACCTCATGGCCACTATCATGTTGGATCACGTCCCCATCTTCCTGGTCGCCTCCCACCAGACAAGCTCAAAGCACCCAGTAGCCACTTTCCCAGCTGCCATTGCAGTTAGTTTGGCTCCCAACTTAAGCCCTACCAATCGGATGCCTCCATCAAGGACTCAGAAGGAGAAGTTGGGGATCCAGAGGAGCAGGAGGCACAGAGGTCCTTTCTGGTGGAGGATGGCAGTCGCCATGGAGGTGGTGAGGCAAGCTGCGCATCCTGGGCCTGCCAGTGGCACTGTCACTCGATTGGCATGACTTTGTTTTGTTTATAATGTTTTTATTGATTTCAAAGAGGCAGGGAGAGGGAGAGAGAGAGAGAAACATCCATGGTGAGAGAGAATCATGGATCAGCTGCCTCCTGCACGCCCCCCACTGAGGATGGAGCCCACAACCCGGGCCTGTGCCCTGACTGGGAATTGAACCGTGACCTCCTGGTACCATAGTTGACAAACTGCGGCTCGCAAGCCACATGTGGCTCTTTGGCCCCTTCAGTGCGGCTCTTCCACAAAATCCCACGGCCTGGGTGAGTCTGTTTTGAAGAAGTGGCGTTAGAAGAAGTTTAAGTTTAAAAAATGTGGCTCTCTAGCTGAACCGGTTTGGCTCAGTGGATAGAGCATCAGCCTATGGACTGAAGGATCCCAGGTTTGATTCCAGTCAAGGGTACGTACCTTCGTTGCAGGCACATCCCCAGTGGGGGGCGTGCAGGAGGCAGCTGATCAACGTTTCTCTCTCATCGATGTTTCTAGCTCTCTCTCCCTCCCCTTCCTCTCTGTGAAAAATCAATAAAATATATTTTTTCTAAATGTGGCTCTCCAAAGAAACTTCAATTGTTGTGCTGTTGATATTTGGCTCTGTGGACTAATGAGTTTGCCGACCCCTGGTCTGGTTCATAGGTTCATGCTCAACCACTGCGCCACACCGGCCGGGCAGCACTGACCTGGCTGGGGCTGCGCCTCGGTGTGGCGCAGCCTCCTTTGTTGGCCTGCTTTCGCCTCCCAGCCCTGCAGCCCTCCTGGTTACTCTGTGAACTCCCCAAGATCCTTTGATAGCGGCCTTTGCAGTTTAAATAGACCAGAATTGCTTCCTGTCGCTCGGAGCCAAGAGCTCTGACTGCTGGAGCTCGGTTGCCAGGTTTTTCCTGGTGTCCCTCGCCAAGAGCACACAGGACACCACGAAGGCCTACACCCCGCCGGCGTCTCGGTCCACGTTCTGGGAGCTCTGCGTCCCAGGACCATGGCACATGGGGAAAGTGGGCCGCGCTGACCGCAGGGCCTGCGACCATCCAGGCGGCGGCAGTGACATTCCTGGCCCGGCGTGGGCTCTTTCCCATCAAAGGCTTTCTCACGGACCACGGCTCTTCCTGTGCACATGAAGGCCCCCACATGCGTGCACACTCCCCCCAAGGTCGTCAGTGCAGCAGCCGGAAATGGTGGGTGCGCTGGGGCTCCCGCAAGAACAATGGCTGGAGATGATGCCCAAGTTCAAGGCCCTGGCTTGGCTGTCAGATCATAATAAAGTGTTGAACAAATGGCTGACCCTCCTGGAGCCTGAAGAAGATGGGAGCTTGCCCTGACTGGTGTGGTTCAGTGGATAGAGCGTCGGCCTGCAGACTGAAAGGTCCCAGGTTCCATTCTGGTCAAGGGCACGTACCTTGGTGGTGGGCACATCCCCAGTGGGAGGTGTGCAGGAGGCAGCTGATGGATGTTTCTCTCTCATCAATGTTTCTAGCTCTCTCCCTCTCACTTCCTTTCTATAAAAAATCAATCAAATATATTTTTTAAAAAAGAAGAAGAGGGGAGCCCTAGCCGGTGTGGCTCAGTGGATAGAGCCTCAGCCTGTGGACCTACGGTCCTGGGTTCAATTCCGGTCAAGGGCACTTACCAAGGTTTCAAGCTCCTCCCCAGCCTGGGCATTGGTCAGGGCACGTGCAGGAGGCAGCCAATCAATGTATCTCTCTCACATTGCTGTCTCTCTCTGTGTCTTTCCCCTCCCTTCCACTCCCCTACAAATCAAAGGGAAAACGTCCTCCGGGGAGGGTTAAAAAAAAGGAGAAGAGGGGAGAGCAAGGGCCCACAGGAACGTGAGTGCTGCTCCAGCCAACACACACGGGGAGCAGGCGGGTCCAGGACAAGGGCTTTCGTCCCCGAAGCCCAGGCCTTGGTGTCAGAGGCAACGGAACCAGAGGCGCTGGGTCCCCCAGCATCATCACCAGAGGACCAGCTGAAACCAGCTCTGGCTGAGTGAGGCAGGGATCCTGGGCGGGGCCTATCTCAGCAGGTGCCCCCCCAGTGGGCAGACTGAGAGACTGGGATGACAACAATGTGCTGTAAACTAGGGCTTCTCTCCACGATATGGTCCTCGTTCCCATAATCCGTGCTTTCCTAAGAAGTGTCACCCTAAAAATAGAGCGGAGGCCCGGCCGGTGTGGCTCAGCGGGGGGCCTGCCCTCAGCAGTGCCTTGTGGGAGGAGCATGAATCCTGGAGTCAGACAGACCTGGGCTCGAACCCTAGCTATGCCATTCAATATCTGTGGATCTTAGGCAAGGCTTTTAAAAAATATTATTTTAAAATATATTTTATTGATTGTTCACAGAGCGGAAGGGAGAGGGATAGAGAGTTAGAAACATCAATGAGAGAGAAGCATCGATCAGCCCCCTCCTGCATGCCCCTCTACTGGGGATGTGCCCGCAACCAAGGTACATGCCTTTGACCGGAATCCAATCTGGGACCCTTCAGTCCGCAGGCCGACACTCTATCCACTGAGCCACACTGGCTAGAGCACAAAAGGGTTCTTCATTTACCCTCACCCCAAGCTGACAGCATCACTTTCTACCCCACAGGCCCACCATCTCTTGGAGGAGCAGAGAACCCCCAGGTCAAAATTATCCCACCCCTCTTTCTTTGACTCCCCCCACCTTACTCAGAAAGCCTCTGTCTTCATGGGGTCCCTTTCAGAAGTGCTCACATGTGTGTGCAAAGAGTTGAGTTAGCCCTAGCTGGTGTGGCTCAGTGGATAGAGCGTCGGCCTACGGACTGAAGGGTCCCGGGTTCAATTCCGGTCTAGGGCATGTCCCTTGGTTGCAGGCTACCAGCCCTGGTCAGGGCATGCAGGAGGCAACCAATCGATGCGTCTCTCTCACATCAGTGTTTCTCTCTGTTTCTCTCTCCACTCTCTCTAAGTTAATGAAAAATGAAAAAAAAGTATATTATTAGAGTTATCTCAACTTTGCTTAAAAATTCTGTATGGGAAATGTTACATAGATGTACACCTAAGAACGATATGAAGACGAGGGGCAGAGCCACCTGAAAATGATGTGGAGAATAATTATCTCCTGGTGGTAAGATGAGCTTTTTCTTCTTTATACTTTCCCAGATCTTCGACTCCTCCAACAAAGGGCGGCATGGCTTGCAGAATCAGAGAACAATCTCCATTGTCTCGGCTGCTTTTCAAGACCGTGTGCAGCCTGGAGAAGTCACACCTTAAATCCCTTCCGGTCCGCGCCTTCATTATTGCTTCACACCTGCCTTATTAGCTAGCGTTCAAGGCAAAGCGAAAGGAAGGCAGGGCCACTGAGCCTGCGCAGTCAGCGCCTCAGCTTCTTCCAAACCCCTCCTATGGGCTGGAGCCGAGGACCATGGCAGTGCCAGGCTGAGCTGGAGCGGTGGTTGGGATGGGGGGGGCCGTCCCTCCTGACCCGGGGCTCGGGGGACAAGAAGCCCTGGGCCGGAAGTAGAATTCTTTTTTTTTTCATATATTTTTCTTGATCTCAGAGAGGAAGGGAGAAGGGAAAGAGAGAAACATCAATGGTGAGAGAGATTCGTTGATGGGCTGCTTCCTGCACGCCCCCCTACTGGGATCCGGCTGGTGCCCTGACTGGGAATGGAACCTCGACCTCCTGGTTCGTAGGTTGATGCTCAACCACTGAGCCACACCGGCCGGGCTGAGAGTGGAATTCTGAAGCTCAGCTCTTATGTGCCTCCTAGTTCACCATGGACGCCATCACCCCTTGGACAACAGCCCCACCTCGCAGGCTGAGTGTGAGCTACAGGGGCTGAGGGAGTGAGTGCAGTGCTCAGCACAGACCCTGGTACACACCAGGCGCCCAATCAATGCAGGTCTGATTGCTAGAGCAGACGCGTGCGCAAGAGCACTCTCCCGGGTGAGCCCAGCCTGTGATCCAGGGCCATCGTCAGCTGGCATCCAGCTTGTCCCTTGTGGGGTCCCTGTCTGTGCGGCCAGATGCCTTTTTCTACCCCCAGAGCCGTTTCTGGATGTGCTACCCTGTCCCAAGCTGCTCATTAGCCCGCGTGAGAAAGCCCGGATGATACCACCAAAGACCATTCAAGTTCCCGTATGATGGGAGCCGTTTGCTTTCCTTCCCGTTAACTCCACCTAGAGCCATGCTAGCGCCCCCAGCCAGAGTGGGAGTTAAGCAAGGCCTGCAGGGAGAGTCTGGGGCAGGCAGACATGATGGGGGATTGTGAGGTTCCCCCAGACAGGGAGGGGGCTCAGGCTGCTCGCTTCCTGCTCTGACTGGCACACTTGCTCCCAGGAAGGGGTTTGAAGGAAGCCATTCACACTTTAGCAAGAACTTCTGCCTTCCCAGGACCTCTGGTTCCATCAGAGAACAAATGCGTTCTTCTTTTTCCTTGAAATCCCTCCGAGGGGGAGGGGGCTCCCTGGCCTTAAATGAGAAGATGGGGAGGATTCTAATTCAGGTGTTTTACCCCCTCTGGGCCCAGCCACCCACATCCCCAAGGTCAGGGCCTCTTCTAGTTGCTGAGTCCAGTAATATAGTGTCACCTTTCTTTCTCATTATGGAGGCTTGACTAAGAGCATGATAAGCTTCTCTCTGTACCCTTAAAGGAAAAGGATTTCTTTTTATTTTTTTAAATATATTTTATTGAATTTTTACAGAGAGGAAGGGAGAGGGGTAGAGAGTTAGAAACATCGATGAGACAGAGACATCGATCAGCTGCCTCCTGCACGCCCACCACTGGGGATGTGCCTGCAACCAAGGTACATGCCCTTGACCGGAATCGAACCCAGGACCTTTCAGTCCGAAGGCCGACGCTCTATCCACTGAGCTAAACCAGTTTCAGCAAAGGAGAGGATTTAGAGAGTTTAAAAAAATATTGCCCAGCCGAGACCGGTTTGGCTCAGTGGGTAGAGCGTCGGCTTGCGGACTGGAAGGTCCCAGGTTCAATTCCAGTCGGGGGCATGTACCTTGCTTGTGGGCACATCTCCACTGTGGGGCGTGCAGGAGGCGGCTGATCAATGTCTCTCTCTCATCGATGTTTCTGACTTTCTATCTCTCTTCCTTCCTCTCTGTAAAAAATTAATAAAATATATTTTTTAAAAATTAAAAAAAAATATTGCCCAACCAGCATGGCTCAATGGTTGAGCATCAACCTATGAACCAGGAGGTCACGGTTTAATTCCTGGTCAGAGCACAGGCCCGGTTGTGGGCTCGATCCCCAGTGTGGGTGTGCAGGAGGCAGCTGATCCATGATCTTCTCTCCTCATGGATGCTTCTCTCTCTCCCTTCCTCTCTGAAATCAATAAAAATTTTTTTTGAAATTGCGTTAAACTGATAAAAAGAAAAAATATATCCCAGGACTCAAAAATCCTGATAAGATGAGCAGATGTGAGCACTTCAAATTCCTTAAACCAGTTGCCAGCATTTTTAAACCGGCAGCTTCCCCATAAAAATCCTCATTCCCCGCCTCCCCTGAAGAATGAAATCTCGAACACCCATTCCCACGTTCCCACTGGCAACGCGTGGCCAGAGCCCAGCACAGGGACCGCTCCCGGGCCGGCCACAGCCTCCACGCGGCACCGCTGCGCTGCTGGCCCGGCCCCAGGCCTGAGATGCGCCATAGACACGAACTAAACAGGTTCCGTGGAAAACGGAAAAATACCCACAGTAACTCACAGAAAAAGACATTCCAATGGCCAATAAACATGAAAGATACTCAACTTACTGGTGATTAGGGAAATGCAAACGCCATCAAATTGGCCCAAAATCAGAACGCCTTCGGCATCACTGCTGGCGAGGATGTGGGGGAAGAACACGCGTGTTTCTGGTGAGTGTGCAAATTGGTACAACCATTCTGGAGGGCAGTTTGGCAGTTCCAGAGGCTACTTTAAAATATATTTTTTTGACTTTTTTACAGAGAGGAAGGGAGAGGGATAGTTAGAAACATCGATGAGAGAAAAAAACATCCATCAGCTGCCTCCTGCACACCCGCCGCTGGGGATGTGCCCACAACCAAGGTACATGCCCTTGACTGGAATAGAACCTGGGACCCTTCAGTCCGCAGACCGATGCTCTATCCACTGAGCCACACCGGCTTCGGCCCAAAGGCTACTTTAAATTCACGCCCTTTTAAAGGGATGGAGGCAGACTTTGATTGGGAGAGAGCGTGCTAATAGGAAAGGGCACAGATCATGTGGCTCAGACACTGGACAGACCCATGTCGCCACTGCATGGATCAAGACAGAATGTCCTCAGCACCCAGGGGCCTGCGCCCTCTCCGCCAGCAACTCCCCCCAGCCCTGGAGACCACCCAGGTGCTCTTCATCACACACCAGAGCGCTCAAGTTCACGGTCGCCGTGCAGTGGAATTCTATGCAGCAACAAAAAGAAAAGTTCTGCTTCATGGAGCAACGTAGATGAAGCTTCAAAATGCAATATTCAGCGCAAGGCGCCAGACACAAAGGAATCCATGCCATATAATCCCATTCCTGAAATGTTCCAAAACAGGCAAATCCTGTTAGTAGTCAGGACAGCCCTGCCCGGTGGCCGTTTTATTTCTGTGATGGGCCGAGGCAGGTCATGCGAGTGGCCTGTGTGAGCTTCTGGCGCCTGCCTCCCCCTGACCTCCAACGCCATGACATGAATGGGCTTAACAGCTTCTCGTTTTTCCCACGCACCCAGCCCTCAGGGTGCAGGAGCGCAGAAAACAGGGGCAAGTTAGTGCCTCCAGCCAGTGGACTTGACACTGGTTATTGTTGTTTTTAAATAGTTTTATTGATGTCAGAGAGGAAGGGAGAGAGAAACATCCATGATGGGAGAGAATCAGGGATCAGCTGCCTCCTGCACGCCCCGCACTGGGGGTGGAGCCCACAAACCCGGGCCTGTGCCCTTGACCCAGAATCGAACCGTGACCTCCTGGTTCAGAGGTCGATGCTCAACCCCTTAGCCAGGCCAGGCAACACCCAGTTTTGAGTGGGACCTTTCACGGGTCCCAGCTCCCGGGGGGTTGTGTTTCTCAGGGTCACATAGCACTGCAGCTCCCCCTTCTATTTATCATATTCCCCTCTCTCCCTCCACCTCCCCGCTCCTGATTAGAGGCTGGGAAGCAGCGCTGGCAGGAAACTAATCACTGAAATGCGGGACGGAGAGGCCGGCCGGCTGGCGGGCAGACCCTTCGCCCAGCCAGCCTCTCGCAGCCAGGAAGCCAGCAGCCGCTCAGGCCATCCTGGGAAGCAGACCCCAGACACGATGCCCTGCGGGTGAGGGATGGAGAGAGGGCTCCCGGGCAAAGGTAAGGGTGGGAGGGAAGCAGGAGGACTGGGAAGAAGCCAAGCAAAGACGGAGATCTGGCCACAGTCTGGCCCTGGCCCGTTCCGGGGCTGAGAGCGGGGGAGGGGTGCAACAACATAGTCATCCACCGTGATTCATGGTGGGCATCGCCCCATCAGCAGCCATCCACAGGGCGCCTCCTGGCTGAGTGCACTGAGCCCCAGGTCACCAGCTGGGGAAGGGCTGTCCGTCTTTCTTCCTTTTCTTTCTTCTTCTTTCCTTTTCTTTTTTTGTTAACCCTCACCCAAGGATATTTTTTTGTGTTACTTCTGTCTCTCTCCCCCCCCTCCTCTCTGTCCCCTGGGGGGAGAGAGACAGAAGCATTGGTGTAAGAGACACAGTTAGTTGGTTGCCTCCCGCACATACCGTGACCGCGGTTAGGGGTTGAACCTGCAACCCAGGTACGTGCCCTTGACCAGAATCGAACCCCCAACCACAGTGGCCAGGGTGAGAGGGAGCCGGTGGGACACTAGGAAAAGCTCCTGGGAGTGGCCTCAATGCAAGTGGATCTTCCTGGCAGACTCAGGCAGGACGTGTGGGCAGGTGCCCTGAGAAAAGCCCCAGGAAGCTTCCAGAAGAGTTGGGTCCTAACAGCAGCGGCCACTTGGACAGGTGTACTCTGCCTGTGTATTACGCTTTGTTAATGCCAGTTAATCCTCACAACAGCCCATTTTCCAGATGAGGAGACTGAGGCCTGGAGAGGTTCATTCATTCACTGGCCAAGTTAACAGCTGGAAGCAGTAGAGCCAGAGTGTGACCCTGCACAGCCCGGCTCAGGAAGGCTATGCCGCCACTCTGCTACCGCCCCCCACACCGACCCCCACCACCACAGCACTTCTTGCTGCAGAGACGGCGCTGGAAAACAGGCGGCCGCCCGATGCCTTCAGAGGAGCGCTCTTCTAACCCTCGAATCACCTGTGGGTGGTTGTAACCCTCCAGAATCTGGGGCCTCCCTAACCTGCGGGCTCTGAACCCAGGGAGGAGGCCGGGCACAAACTCGGGGGGAGCCGGCACCTAGGTGCTCTGACTCCGACAGCCCCCAGGCAGCTCTGCAAGCGCGCAACCCGCCTCTTCCGCTTCACCTGCCGGGCCCCAGAAACGCTCCTTCACCCCCCTTCTGTCCTCATGTCCTTCAAATCGAAAATAAAAAGATTTTTCCTCTTACGATTTTGTGAAGCTTAGACTGCGAATTACCCTGCCTGTGGTATGACTCCGTTTCTACATATTTAAAAGGATAGGTGTGTACATCTTGTGTGTGTGTGTGTGTGTGTGTGTGTGTAGCAGCCACGGGATGATATTCATATAGGCCAAGGTCAGGAGGACCAGACTGTTAAGGGCGGCTGTTTCTAGGAAGGGAAGTAAGAGGATGGGGCAGAGGGGGTGGGAGTGGAAAGAGAGAGACTCACTTTTTACTCTGTATTAAATAATGTTTTTTAATCATTTTTTTGAGAATTAAAATACATACATATATATATTGATTTCAGAGAGGAAGGGAGGGGGAGACAAGAGAGAGAAACATCCATGATGAGAGGGAATCATGGATCAGCTGCCTCCTGCACACCCCCCACTGCAGATGGAGCCGCAACCCGGGCCTGTGTCATTGAACAGAATTGAACCCGGGACCCTTCGGGCCACAGGCCAATGCTCTATCCATTGAGCCACACCGGCGAGGGCTAAATATTCATTTTTTAGAAAGAGACCATATTAAGCTGTTACATGTGTAAGATGTTTTGTTTCATCAAAACAAAGGGCTTAAATGGAATCATCTGGATAAGGGGAGGGCGCACAGTAGGTACTCACTCAACCGCAGCTATTAGCTTTACTATCGCCATCCCTCAGCACACGTGGAGCCCTATTATGTGCCAGTGGTGGTATCTAGGCCCCACCTGGAGGCAGAGACGCACAAAACAAAGTCCCCGCTCTCAGGCGCACAGACCCCCCCCACACCCCCCCATACACGCCCAATGGCAGTGTTCCCTTTGGGCCCAGTGATCATTTGCAGCTGCCTCTTGGGGGGCGGGGGCAGCTGTGTGGGCTCTGAGGGTAGGGGGAGGTTTCAATAGGAAGGAAAGGGGGGAAAGAACATTCCAGTGGCAGCAACGAGCTTGGTTCAAGGGGCAAAGGGGCACCGTGGGTATGCGCAGAAGATGCCGAGTGGACACTTGGCCTTTCCTCACAATCCCTGGCCCTCGTGGACGGAGCCTGGAAAGGGCCACAAAGGAGCTGCAGGGATGAACGAAAAAGTCGGCCTGCCCCCTAAGCCCTGAGGCCCCATGTCTGGGCGCAGGATGGTTACGTGTGCGCCACAGCGCCTGGCGTGTGCGAGCCGGGACGTGGGGAGCACGCAGGCGGCGAGGACAGGCGGCATTTCCTGGACGGTGAGCCGTGATGGACGGGCTTGGGTTCTGCGTGCAGTAAGTGCCAACCGCGCTCCTGTGGCTCCTTCTTCCGAGTGACTAGGAAGGGGCAGCAGAGAACCAGCAGCCGCCAAGCGCCCATCTGCGCCCAGCGCGTCCCCAGCGTGTGGTGGTCAGTGCGGGGCCCCGGGAGCGGGAGAAGGCCCTCGGGAAGGGAGAGGGGGTCCCCGGAGGGGAGGTGGCGCCGGGTGGTGGCAGGACAAGGCCCACAGGAGGCATCGGAGTGCTCAGGGGAGAGCTGGCGGCATTTGGTTGCTGCCAAGTCCAAGGTCTGGGACTTGTGCGTCTGTTTGCACCGAGTGTCTGCAGCGAGTGTGAAATCAACACTTTTCTTAAAAGTTAAAGCTAGATGAGCTGAACACCACCAGGCCCTGGGAGATGGAGTTTGAGGAAACTGGGTAATTGGGCCAGTAAATCACATCAAGAATTAAATGCAGCTGAAACCGGTGTGGCTTGGTGGATAGAGCGTCAGCCTGAGGACTGAAAGGTCCCAGGTTCGATTCCAGTCAAGGGCACGTACCTTGGTTGCAGGCACATCTCTGGTGGGGGGTGTGCAGGAGGCAGCTGATGGATGTTTCTAACTCTCTCTCTCTCTCCCTTCCTCTCTGTAAAAAAATCAATAAAATATTTTTTAAAAAAGAATGTTAAATGCAGTCAGCTGAGCACAGGAGTTTACAGCAAGCTCCTGACAAGGTTTCTGATCATCAAAATGCTTTTCTCTTTTTTAAAAAAAATATATTTTTAATTGATTTCCGAGAGGAAGGGAAAGGGAGAAACATCCCTGATGAGAGAGAATCGTGGATCGGCTGCCCCCTACTGGGGACTGAGCCCACAACCCCGGCATGTGCCCAGGACTGAGCTGTGACCTCCTGGTTCCGAGGCCGTTGCTCCACTGCTGAGCCCCGCGGGCCGGCTGATAACCAGGCTGAATGGGGAAGGCTCGTTGGAATTCCTCTGTCGGCGGGAGAGATTAGACATTGTGTGCGCAGACGATTTGGTGATATTTTCCATTCTTCCCAACTCCAGCCGGGTCACACCATGCTTTTCTGTCCGTGTTCATTGCATAAGAGCTTCTGTCCCTTGCTCTGCCCCAAACTACCCAGCAGGGCTTTCTGGAGGAGGGGGCGGGGGTTAAGCGATGCACTGGGAATGCGAGGCGAGGCCGGTCTGCCCCTGGTCCCCGAGATTCCTAAAGCAAAGCCGTCCCAGGGCCCCCAGCAGCCTGGAGCAGCCAGCCATAGGCTGGCGTAGAATCCCCATCGTGTTTACTGCCGGGATGGCAGTGACCCAGCATCCCTGGATCGGAATTTTTCCACAAGAAACAAATGCGTGTTTGCCTGCCTCTAGCCAGTCAGCGTTCCAGATGTGTGGGTGCTCCGGGCACGGTGGGGGGAGGGAGAGAGGGAGCCGCCGATGGTTGTGGTATGGACCCGTCATCTGCCGTGGCGCGTCTGGTGTGGGGACTGGTGCCGCCGCCTCCCGTCCCCCGTGGCCAGGTGTCTCGGGAGCTGTCATTGTGTGCAGCGAAGTGGCTGTCCCACAGGCAGGCTTTCCTGTCCAGCTCTGGGAAGCCGGCGCATCACATCAGAGACATAATTTCTTAATGAAACGGCTGGCATGGACCTCAGCGACGCCGGAGCAGGAAGTGCTGACGGCGCAGAAGGGACACTTGTCTCGGCTGTTGCGGGGAGCACATATGGGCCGCGTCACTCAGGAATGACTCAGGCCGCCCCATCCCTCCCTGGTCCTTGGAACAGACTTGTGTGAGCGCCGTCATCTGTCCCAGATTCCCCTGAGCATGCATTTAAATTTTTTTAATATATTTTTTTATTGATTTTTTTACAGAGAGGAAGGGAGAGGGACAGAGAGTTAGAAACATCAATGAGAGAGAGACATCCATCAGCTCCCTCTTGCACGCCCCCCACAGGGGATGTGCCCGCAACCAAGGTACATGCCCTTGGCCGGAATGGAACCTGGGACCTTTCAGTCCACAGACCAACCCTCTATCCACTGAGCCACACCGGTTTTGGCTTGAGCATGCATCTAAAAGCAGGGCTGTTGGCTAGGCCAGGGGTCGGTAAACTCATTAGTCCACAGAGCCAAATAGCAACAGTACATTGATAGAAATTTCTTTGGAGACCCAGATTTTTTAAACGTAAACTTCTTCTAACGCCACTTCTTCAAGGCAGACTCGCCCAGGCCGTGGTATGTTGTGGAAGAGCCACACTCAAGGGGCCAAAGAGCCGCATGTGGCTCGCAAGCCGCAGTTTGCCGACCACTGGCCTAGCCAGTTTGGCTCAGTGGATAGAGCATCGGCCTGCGGACATTAGGTCGCCCAGTTTGCGTGACTCAGTGGTTGAACCAGGAGGTCAGGGTTTGATTCCCGGTCAGAGCACAGGCCCGGGGTTGCGGGCTCGATTCCCAGTGTGGGGCGTGCAGGAGGCAGCTGGTCCTTGATCCTCTTTCATCACTGATGTCTCTCTCCTCCCCTCCCTGCCTGACTGAGCTGTGTGTTGCTCTCTGCGCTGAGGGGTTGAGACCTCTCGGAAGCCACCTGCAGGCCAGCTCACGGTGCCATGATTATCAGCTTGCTGGCGGGGTCATTATTGTGAACGCTGTTGCTGAACGGGGGAGAGACACTGTTTCGAAAGCCTGGGGGCGGGAGGGTTGACCTCACGGAAAAAGTGAGGACACACCTTGGTGCTGGGCCTACTGAGAGAGAGCCACCCCCAGGCAGAAGGAGGCTCCCCGCTTCGCGTGGTCCTGACCCAAGTCCAAGGCCACCAACTGGGCTGTGGAGACAGGGTGACGCGCCCTGCTCTCAGCCAGAGATGCTGCTCTGAGCCTGGCGTTTCCTTCCCTGTTGGTGACCTTGCTCTGGGGACAGTCACTGAGCAGCAGGTGTGTGCCCAGCTCCGATCCATCAATAGTCACATCACCTCCTCCTTTCCGTCCAGGATGTAGCTTATGCCCTTGAACCCCTGAGCTGCGTCGTGTCTATCTCCCCTACCATGATGACCCCATTTGTCTTCAACTGCTGCTGCCCTGGCCGGTGTGGCTCAGTGGATAGAGCGTCAGCCTGTAGACCAAAGGGTCCCGGGTTTTGATTCCGGTCAAGGGCACATATCTAGGTTGCAGGCTCCTCCCCAGCTTGGGCCCTAGTTGGGGCGCGTGCAGGAGGCAACCGATCCGTGTGTCTCTCTCACATCAGTGTCTCTCTCTCTCTCTCTCTTTCCCTCTCCCTAAAAAAAAAAAAAAACAATGGGAAAATCTCCTTTGGTGAGGATTCACAACAAAAAGTGTTGCTACTTAGAGTCATGTGTGTGCATGTCCCATCCCAAGGACACGCCAGGCCTTGGGGAGGGGGAGACCCTGGTTGGCCCTGAGGTCTCCATCAAATTCATGGGCGGCTGCTCCTCATGGGCACGGCTGTCAGAGATGGGGCAGCGGCCGAAACTGGTGTGGCTCGGTGGATAAAGCATCGGCCTGGGGACTGAAGGGTCCCGAGTTCCATTCCGCTCAAGGGCACATACCTTGGTTGTGGGCACATCCCCAGTAGGGGCCGTGCAGGAGGCAGCTGATCGATGTTTCTCATCAATGTTTCTGACTCTCTATCCCTCTCCCTTCCTCTCTATGAAAAATCAAAATATATTTTTTTTAAAAAGAGAGAGAGAAGGCAGAGGATGAGGGGGGGCTGGACCAGTTCGGGGGAGCAGGCCTAGGCCCTGATGAGGGGTCTGCACTAAGGGCTTCCTAACAGAGCCAGACCCGACCCAACTGTGGGGGCGTCTAGGAAAGGAAAGCCTGGAGGGAGAGGGAGGGTCAGGGGAGCGTCACTCCGGGGCCTTCTGCGGCTGCGTGAGGCCAGGAAGGAGAAGCCCACGGGAGAGGCGTCTGCGTGTCTGGGCCGGGCCCAGTGTGGACGGCTGTCGCTGCAGGGCCAGCAGTCAGGAAGCGGAGCCGCACGCATGGCAGGAGACAATCCAAATGAGCTGGCACCTTCCAGCACCTTCTGTCTGTCACTGCATCGAACCATGATGCCCGGAGAGACCTGGCAGCCGCTCCTCCTTGTCCTTGGGGTGCAGGTGGCCACCGTTCTGAGGCTGCTCGCCCTCAGACATCCCTGTGATGGGCTCACGTGGGGAGAGAGCCTCTTCCCGACCTCCCCTGCGGCTCACACACCACTCTGTCCCTCTGACCCACTCGCCGCTCCAGAAGATTCCAGCTCGAGAGACACAGAGAGGCAAAGAGTGAAGGGCCTGGGGAGATGGCCACTGCTGTGGACAAGAATTATGAGCCCCCCAATTCATATGCTAAAGCACTACCCCCCAGTGTGACTGTGGGGATGGGGACTTTACAAGGTAATTACGGTTCAATGAGGTTCTAAGGGTGAACCCTAATGCAATAGAACTGGTATCCTTATAAAAGGGGAAATAGCCCTGGCCAGTGTGGCTCAGTGGATAGAGCGCCGGATTGCGGACTGGAAGGTCCCGGGTTCCATTGGGTCAAGGGGATGTACCTTGGTTTCGGGCACATCCCCAGTAGGGGGTGTGCAAGAAGCAGCTGATGGATGTTTCTAATTCTCTATCCCTCTCCTTCTCCCTTCCTCTCTGTAAAAAAATCATTAAATATATAAAAAAATAAAAAATAAAAAAATAGTAATAAAAGGGGGAATAACCCTAGCCGGTGTGGCCCAGTAGATAGAGCATCAGCCTGCGGACTGAAGGGTCCTGGGTTCAATTCCCGTCAGGGGCACGTACCTGGATTGCAGGCTCTTCCCCAGCCTGCACCCTGGTCAGGTCTTGTGCAGGAGGCAACCCACCAATGTATGTCTCTCACATCAGTGTTTTTCTCTCTCTGACTCTCCCTTTCCCTTCCACACTCCCTAAGAATTAATGGAAAATATCCTCCAGCCGAAACCGGTGTGGCTCAGTGGATAGAGCGTCAGCCTGCAGACTGAAGGGTCCCAGGTTTGATTCCGGTCAAGGGCGCGTACCTTGGTTGTGGGCACATCTCCAGTGAGGGGCACGCAGGAGGTGGCTGATCGATGTCTCTCTCTCATCGATGTTTCTGGCTCTCTCTCCCTCTCCCTTCCTCTCTGTAAAAAATCAATAAAATATACTTTAAAAATAAAGAAAAAGAAAAGACCCTCCAGTGAGGTTTACCAAAAGACGGGGAGAGGGAGAAATGGAGATGGAGGAGACTTGGGTGGTGAACCCATATACAGCGTGCAGATGATGTGCACCCCAAGACATTCAATAAAAAGGAGGAGAAGGGAGAGGGTACCAGGGATGCGAGCACAGAGGAGAGAGCAGGGAGGACCCAGCGAGAAGGCGCAAGCCACGGAGAGGCCTCAGAGAACCAGCTTTGCCAACACCTTGACCCTGGGCTTCCAGCCTCTGCGACTGTGAGGAAATGCATGGCAGTTGTTCCAGCTGCCTGAGTAGGTGAGTGCAGCCACCCGCGATAGTGCCACTCCCAGTGGTGGCATCTAAGTCTTCGTCTCTTTTTTTAAATATATTGTTATTGATCTCAGAGAGGAAGGGAGAGGGAGAGAGAAACAGTGATGAGAGAGAATCATGGACCGGCTGCCTCCTGCACAGCCCACACCGGGGATGGAGCCGGCAACCCGGGCCTGTGCCCTGACTGGGAATCTAACCCTGACTGCCTGGTTCATGGGTGAATGCTCAGCCACTGAGCCACACAGGCCGGGCCCTTCTCTTGAACCTGGTGGGGCTTTATAACTGCCTCACCCACTAGGAGACAGGCTAGCGGCGCTTTGGGACCCCCGCAGCCAGCAGCCAGGTTAGGAAACCCCACACACTACCCCCTGGTGTCTGGGGGCCACCATGCTGCGAGGAAGCCAAGAGCCACCTGGAGAGGCCACGGTCAGGCCCACAGAGGCCCCAGCAGGCCTGTGTGTGAGAGCCTTTGGGCGATGGAGCCCCCAAATGTCAAGTCACCCCTCTTTTTTTTTAATATATTTTATTGGTTTTTCACAGAGAGGAAGGGAGAGGGACAGAGTTAGAAACATTGATGAGAGAGAGACATCGATCGGCCGCCTCCTGCACGCCCCCTACTGGGGATGTGCCTGCAACCAAGGTACGTGCCCTTGACCGGAATCTAACCTGGGACCTTTCAGTCCTCAGACTGTCGCTCTAGCCACTGAGCCACACCGGTTTCGGCAAATGTCAGCCTTGCCCAAATGGGATTTTGGAGCAAAATAAGCGATGGCTGTCTCGCCTCTCCTGTGGGCGGTGTATGTGCGGCAGATGACAGGGACAGAGGTCCGCAATAAATGCTTCCCGCACGCCAGCTGCGGGGATGGAGGGCGGCAGGACGCCGGCTCACTGGGGGTGGGGGGTGATTTCAGACAATCAAACCCATGCCAGCCGCGGGCACCGATCCAGGGCATTTTTCTCACTAATGGCGATCAAGCCCCGGCCGGTCTGCGGGCGGCCTCAGCGTGGAAAGGAAACGGAGCGGCGAGGGGGGCTGGAGGCCAGAGTAATTACAGGCTCAGCTCATCTTTGGAGCGTTTGCCAGGTTCCGTGTGAGGGCTGAACGCCAGGCTGGGCGGGGCGCAGGGGACCGAGCCTGCCTGGTTCCCAGTATCCAAGGGGCGCCCCGAAGCCGCTTTGCAGCTGAGCGATGCCGCAGAGGCCGCGGCTGGAAGAGAGGCTGCGGACAGAACAAAGCGAGTAATGCGTGTCTGCCTGCTGGGCTCCGGGGGTGTCAGCAGTGGACCCCAGTCCTTGACAGCCTTTTTCTGTGTCCATCACCCCGTTTGTGCTCGAGGAACATGAGGGTGCCTCCTATCTTTTTTTTTTTTTAATATATACACACGGAGTGGCCAGATTGTGATGATCTGAACACATAATAATCTGGCCACTCAGTGTGTGTGTGTGTGTGTGTGTGTGTATTAGAGGCCCGGTGCATGAATTCGTGCATGGGTGGGGTCCAGCCAGCCTGGCCAGGGGGAGGGGACATGGGCGGTGGGCCGGCTTGCCTGCTGGTCGAACTCCTGGTCGAGGGGACCATTTGCATATTAGCCTTTTATTCTATAGAACAGACACTGAGTAGCCAGATTAGTATGCGTTCAGAGATCATCATCATCTGGCCACTCAGTGTGTGTGTGTGTGTGTATATGTGTGTGTATAAAGATATATATATTGACTTTGGAGAGGAAGAGAGCAGGAGGGAGAGACAGAACCATCTATGATGAGAGAGAATCATGGATCAGCTTTAAGATAAAAAGTTGCCCCCTACTGAGTATCCTGCCTGCAACCCGGGCCTGTGCCCTGACTGGGAATCGAACCGTGACCTCCTGGTTCACAGGTCCACGCTCAGCCCCTGAGCCAGGCCAGCGGGGCTCCTCCTAGCATTTGACACCAACCAAGGCAAGCGTGGGAGGTGGGCATTCCAGCACATGACGGGGTCCTCAGAGCATGCGCAGAAGGATGCGGGATGCAGGTGAGGATGGAGGTGGAGGTGCCTCCATTGTGGATGTTTCTGTCTCTGCCTCTCCCTGCCTCTCTGACATCAATAAGAAATAAATTAAAAAGACACGATCGTGTCCTCTGCTGGGGATGAGCAGGGGGGCGGGCAGGGGGTGAAGGAGAGAGACGAGGGGTGCCGCTGCTGTGTACTCAAACTGCTTCTCCGGGGAGGTCTCCACACGTGTCCTGCGCCAAGCCTGCCAAGGACCCAGATGGGGAGGCTTGTGAGAACTGGTGTGACCGCTGCCGCACTTCTCTGTGGAAACGGAGTTGCTTCGATGGACTGCAAGGTGGCTCCCGAGGACGGGGTTATAGAGGCCACGTGGCAACATGGAAAATGTTGCAACCCTGTTAAAAGTGGGGCTCACAACAGCCAAAATGTGGGAACAGGCCAGGGGGCCGGGGATGAACAGCTGGATAAACAAGGCAGGGTCCCCACAGTGGAATATCAGTTGACCTGAAAATGGAATGGAACTCTGACACAGGCCACCGGAAGACATTCTGCGACATGAAGTACGCCAGACACAAAGGGACAAGAACTGGATTATTCCACTAATATGCAGTCCCTAGAAGAGTCACCCTCAGAGAGACAGAAAGGAGGAGTGCTGGGTGCCGGGGGCTGGGGAAGAGGGGAGTGGGGAGTGGATGTTCAGTGGGGAGAGGGTTTCATTTGGGGAAGATGTGAAAGTTTTGAAGATGATGGTGGTGGTGATGGGTGTACAACCATGTGAATGTACTTAAAGCCCCTGCCCTGAACACGAAAACACGATAGACTGGTAGCCCGGCTGGTGTGGCTCAGTGGGTGATCATCAACCTATGTATGAACCAGGAGGTCAGGGTTTGATTCCTGGTCAGGGCACAGGCCTGGGTTAGGGGCTCGATCCCCAGTGTGGGGCGTGCAGGAGGCAGCTGATCCACGACTCTCTCCCATCATGGATGTGTCTCTCTCCCTCTCCCTTTCTCTCTGACATCAATAGAAATATATTTTCTAAGAAAGATGGAACGGGAGGTTTGGCTATGTCTATTTTACAATGAGAAATGGACTGATTTTGATAAGCTGCACTAGGCAGCTCGGTGGTTGCCAGCGGCCGGGAGAGGGCGGGGTGGGCAGTGCTGCTCAGTGGGCGCAGGCTCACTTTAAAATGGTTGATTTCACGTCATGGAAGTCTTTCCTCCATTTTGTCAGAAGTGGATCAGGAGGACATTGAAGGAGACGTGGGGAAATGAACTGTTTAACGCAGTGGGACCACAGGAAGGACTATTGGTGTAGTCATTTTTGTTTCTAACAAAATCATTGGAACATAGTTTGGGCAACACATTTCTAATATATTTTTTTTAAAAATCTATCAGCCTGAGCCGGTGTGGCTCAGCGGATAGAGCACTGACCTGTGGACCGAAGGGTGCCAGGTTCGATTCTGGTCAAGGGCAGGTACCTCCATTGCAGGCTCCTCCCCAGCCTGGGCCCTGGTCAGTGCTTGTGCAGGAGGCAACCAAACAATGTATCTCTCACATCAATGTTTCTGTCTCTCCCTCTCCCTTCCACTGTCTCTAAAAAAAAAAAAACAATGGAAAAATATCCTCGCCCTAGCCAGTTTGGCTCAGTGGATAGAGCGTCGGCCTGCAGACTGAAGGGTCCCAGGTTTGATTCCAGTCAAGGGCATGTGCCTTGGTTGCGGGCACATCCCCAGTGGGGGGTGTGCAGGAGGCAGATGATGGATGTTTCTCTCTCGTCAATGTTTCTGACTCTCTGTCCCTCTCCTTTCCTCCCTGTGAATAATCAATAAAATATATTTTTAAAAAATCCTCGGGTGAGGATTAAAAGAAAATAATAATAAAAGAAAAAAGCGTGTCCAGTAAAGATCCGATTATAAAACACGGACTGTTAATCAACTATAGCAAAGCCTCTTACCTTTTTTTAAGACGTCAGGTCACGATTGTACAAAGAGAAAAACCATAAGGAAAGAGAAATCAGGGCCTAAGCGAAGATAGTGCTTGTCACTTTTTAATCTGTATTTCTATATGTTCTGTGTCATCTGTATTAATATATTATTAATAAAGAATAGATTAATATAAATTAATAATGGAGAATATAAGAGATGAGCACAGTCTGTCTTCACCAATTAATCAAAAATATATATTTAACATCCCGTGTCCCCAGCCCCATCGGGCCCTGTGGTCCACGCTGTGTGCAGACAAGGGGGTGGGGCCAAAGAGGGAGAGCAGCTGAAACCCGAAGACTGGCAGCTGTGGAGGGGGGCGGGGACAGGAGTGTGTGCACAGGTTCCTCACGGGGGAGGGAGCAGGCGGGGGGAGGGAGGGGAGAGCAGAGAACTGCCAGGCGGGACGCTGAATGAAGCCAGCATGGGGAGCCATGGCTGGCTGCTGAGTGAGGGATGGAAGCCACGTTTCCGGAGGCTTGTTCTGCCAGAATGACAGCGGGCCTGGATGCCCTTCCCTCTTTACCCAGGGGCCCAGAGGTGCCCAAGCAAAGCCGGGCCCCGCCCTCACAGAGGCAGCCATGGCCAGTTTTGGACACCCTACCCTCTCGTTGATGGTTTGTAGTTCTCATCCCCAAAGGAAACACTTTTATTTTTTAATATCTTTATATATATATATATATATATTTAATTGATTTCAGAGAGGGAGGAAGAGGGAGAGAATAATAGAAACATCAGTGATGAGAGAGGATCATGGATCGGCTGCCTCCTACATGCCCCCTACTGGGGATCGAGCCCACAACCTGGGCATGTGCCCTTGACCAGAATCGAACCTGGGATCCCTTCAGTCCACAGGCCCACGCTCTATCCACTGAGCAACACCAGCCAGGGCTTTTTAAATATCTCTTTATTGATGTCAGAGAGGAAGGGAGAGGGGCGGAGAGAGAGAAACATCCATGATGAGAGAGAATCCTGGATCGGCTGCCTCCTGCACACCCCAGAGTGGGGCTCGAGCCCGAAACCCAGGCCTGTGTCTCTACCAGCAATCCAACCCTGACCTCCTGGTTCCTAGGTCAACGCTCAACCCCTGAGCCACGCTGGCTGGTGGGAGAGAAATACTGTACCAGTGATGAGAGAGAATCATGAGTCATGCTGAGAGGGATTCAAGTCACTGTGACCAGTCCCTGGGTTCCCCATGCAGACTGCCACCTGTGGGCGCCCTTCCTGGCCGGCACAGCGGGGAGCCACGGTCACGGGCAGCCCGGGTGTGACTTCAGGGGAAGCGCAGGCGGCGTGCTGACGCGCTGGAGCTTCCAGGTGCCTGGCGCTGTGGATTTACTGATCCTGTGACCCAGTTTCAACTTAACTCCCCAGTGAGCCACAGGACTTAGAGAGATTCCTGCAAAGAAACCATGTGTTAAAAATCATACCGATGGCACACACAGGCCCGGACAAGATGGAGGCCGAGCAGATGTGCCTTCCACGCTGAGCTGTGTCTTCCACGCTGAGCTGTGTCAGCCGCTTCGTGAGGCCAAAACAGCCCCCGGCTAATCCGCCCGGACAGGAAGTGGGCCTGCAAATCGAAAACATCAAGAGACAATCTCTAACTCATTTCCAATCACTGCCATTTTATTTTATTTCTTTTAAACATGTTTGTATTGATTTCAGACAGGAAGGGAGGGATGGAAATGTCAATGAGGAGAGAGAAGCAGGGAGCGGCTGCCTCCTGCACGCCCCACACTGGGGATCAAGCCCACAGCCCGGGCCTGGGCCCTGACCGGGACTCAAACCCTGACCTCCTGGTTCCTAGGTCGATGCTCAACCCCTGAGCCACGCCGGCCGGGCATCCAATCGCCGCCCTTTGAACTACAAGCCTGGCCTTGAGTGTGCATCATATATTGACACCGTCTTGAACAGCAGAAGCTTCCGGAGCAGAGGTCCTTAAGCATCCGTGGCATTGGCTTATAAGGGAAAGCAACGATGTCGCGATCATCAAGTTATCAAAACAAATTCGTGATGCGCTTCCGAAATCATTCAGCAGCGTGCTCGGTGGCAGATCTGAGCCGCCCATCATCTGTGTTAATGAGCATATGTGATATTTCAGGATGCTACCACCGTGTTCCGGAATGTGCTTCCAGTTCGTGACAACGTCGCAGCTCCCGCGGCTGCTGCGGAGGTCTGGGGCGTGCATTTGTAATGGAAGGAAAGGCTGCGTTTTAGTCAGAGGCGACTGAGAACATGAGGTGTCATCGCCCCCCCCCCTCAATCCTGCAGGCCCCGTGCGCTCTCTCCTCGCACCGTGGGCCAAGAGCCCCGGACTCACGTGGAGCGGAGGTAACCCGGGGCCCCATCTCTCAGCCTCAGTTCAGGTGTTCTGTTAAGAATCATGTTTTAGCCGAAACGGGGGTGGCTCAGTGGATAGAGCGTCGGCCTGAGGACTAGAAGGTCCCAGGTTCGATTCCGGTCAAGGGCATGTACCTTGGTTGCGGGCACATCCCCGGTGGGGGGCGTGCAGGAGGCAGCTGATCGATGTCTCTCTCTCATCGATGTTTCTGGCTCTTTCTCCCTCTCCCTTCCTCTCTGTAACAAATCAATAAAATATACTTTAAAAAAAAAGAAGAAGAATCATGTTTTAAAAACCATCACCAGCCTCCGACGGCATCCGGACACCCAGATAGAGATGTTCCTGACAAGCAGGCATGAGACCAGCGATGCAACCTGCTCTTCTAGCTCAGCGAAGCGCCAGGCCTCTGCCCTTGGGCATGCCAACAAGTGCCTTGGCTGAAAGGCACGCAGGGCAGGACCGAAGCGGCAGGGTTCCACCGCCCTCAGGTCAGAGCAGGCGCGGCCCTGTCAGGCAGCCGCCACGGGAGTAAACAAAGGTGGTGCCCGGGGTGCCAGGCCCGGGATGCTGTGCCAAGGTGTTGGGCTCCAGGGCTCCGAAGGTTCACAGACCCATTCAGGCCCCGGGGAGGTGCTGGTACAATGTCCCCAGCCAATCCCCATGTGGTGGCTGTGACTTGTTTTATTCATGAAACATCTTTTTTCTTTTTTAAATACCGTATTTCCCGGCGTAGAAGACGACTTTTTAACCCAGGAAAATCTTCTCAAAAGTCGGGGGTCGTCTTATAGGGCGGGTATATCCCAAACTCTGTATTTTAACTGGAAAAGTTAGGGGTCGTCTTATACGCCCAGTCGTCTTATACACCGGTATATTTTTACTGATTTCTGAAAGGAGTGGTGGTGGGGGTGTGGGGGGGGAGAGAGAGAGAGAGAGAGAAACATCAACAATGAGAGAGCTGAAACCGGTGTGGCTCAGTGGAGAGAGCGTCAGCCTGTGGACTGAAAGGTCCCAGGTTTGATTCTGGCCAAGGGCATGTACCTCGGTTGTGGGCACATTCCCAGTGGGGGGTGTGCAGGAGGTGGCTGATCCATGTCTCTCTCTCATTTATGTTTCTAACTCTATCTCTCTCTCCCTTCCTCTCTGTAAAAAATCAATAAAATATATTTTAAAAAAGTAAAAACAATGAGAGAGAATCATGGATTGGCTGCCTCCCGCACGACCCTACTGGAGATCAAACCCTCAACCCGGGCATGTGCCCTTGACCGGAATCGAACCCAGGACCCTTCAGTTGCCAGGCCGATGCTCTATCCCCTGAGCCGAAGCAGCCAGGGCGGAAACTTATTCCTGACGTGTTTAAATGCTATTGGTGGATCCTCTGGTATAGATGCAGATCTGTGAGTGTTTTCCAAACTCATAGGTTGAAACCCTAACTCCCAGTGTCACTATCTTTGGAGACGGGGCCTCTAGGGACAGGATGTGGCCCTTTGGGCGGGGCCTGCAGAGGACTGACGGCCGTATGTGAAGAGCAAGAGGCACAGGGAGCTCTCTCCGCGCACAGAGGAATGATAGCGCTGTCACCGCGAGGGGACCGCCCAGGCCAAGCAACAGTGCTGAGCAGATTGTTCCTTTGTCTCTAGAGAAGGTGCTCTGTGACATGTGACCTGCGGCCGCAAGGTGCACCCACACAGCCATTGTTCCCTCCTTTCTGTCGGAAAGGCAGCCGCTCCGCGCTGTGTGAGCCACGCTGTCACGCAGGGCCCGTGCTCAGAGGGATGCTGCATTTGGTTTAGTGCTTTGCTGTGGCCGCCTGGAAACCCTGAATAACCTTTAAAATATATATATATTTGTATTGACTTCAGAGAGGCAGGGAGAGGGAGAGAGAGAAACATCCATGATGAGAGTCATGGATCAGCTGCCTCCTGCACGCCCCACACTGGGGATGGAGCCTATAACCCTGGGCCTGTGCCCTGACCGGGAATCAAACTGTGACCTCCTGGTTCCTAGGCTGAGGCTAAACCCCTGAGTCATGAGCCCCACAAATTATGTGACAAGTCCTGCCTGGGGCTTGAGCAATGCATTGAACTACAAGATGGCGTTAGGAATGGAGGTCACAGGGCACAGATCAGATAAAGGTGACTGTGAGGGCCTTTGTGTGACCAGACTGCCTTGCTTACGCCACTGTCATTTAGGATTTTTCATCAGACCCAGGTGAAACTCACTCCTGCTAAAACAATGTGGGAATATGAACTGAGTCCCCCAATATCTATCTGGGAATATAGCTGCTGCAATGAAGTCTATATACATCCCTACCTCTCTTGTCACTGGTGTGAGTATGAGACTAAATTCTGGCCCATCCTATCTAATAAAAGAGTAATACACAAATGGACCATACCTCCGCTACACCCACGAGCCACACCTGCCAGCCAATCAGGAGCAAGTATGCAAATTAACCCAACCAAGATGGCTACAGCCACGGAGCGAGCAGAAGGCTTGGGTTTCCCCGGCAATGGAGGAAGCCAAGCTTTCTGCAGCCCTGGCCTGCCTTGGCCTCTGCTCCAGGCTACAAAGTTTCAATTGTAGAAGTTAAATAAATCCCAGCTACCAGGGCCTCCACTTGGGTTGCCGGGAGGCATGGTTGGGCTGCAAACCACCACAGGCCCCTCACCCAGGCTGCCCCATGCCCCAAGGGAACACCCACCCTGATCCAGGACACCCTTCAGGGCAAACCAGCTGGCCTCCACCCGTGCACCAGGCCTCTATCCTATCTAATAAAAGAGTAATATGCAGATTGACCATCACTCCAACACACAAGATGACTGCCCCCATGTGGACACAAGATGGCCAGCAGGGGAGGGCAATTGAGAGGGACCAGGCCTGCAAGGGAGGGCAGTTGTGGGTGATCAGGCCTGTAGGGGAGGGCAGTTGGGGATGATCAAGCCTGCAAGGGAGGGCAGTTAGGGGTGACCAGGCTGGCAGAGGCAGGAAGTTGGGGGCAACCGGACCTGCAGGGAAGGACAATTGGTGGGGGGGACCCAGGCTTGCAGTGGAGAGCAGTTGGGGAGACCAGGCCTGCAAGGGAGGGCAGTTAGGGGTGACCAGACCTGCAGGGGAGGGCCGGTAGGGGCAAACAGTCTGTCAGGGGAGCAGTGGTTAGGGGGTGATCAGGCTGGCAGGCAGAAGCGGTTAGGGGCAATCAGGAAGGCAGGCAGGTGAGCAGTTGGGAGCCAGCAGTCCTGGATTGTGAGAGGGATTGGGCCTAAATGGGCAGTCGGATATTCCTCGAGGGGTCCCAGATTGGAGAGGGTGCAGGCTGGGCTGAAATTCTACAAATTTCGTGTACCAGGCCTCTAGTGGGATATATGCAGCAATGCCATTTCTGCTTTCAGGGAAAAATGGGAAAATACTTCAGTGGTCTAGAGCAGTGGTCAGCAAACTCATTAGTCAACAGAGCCAAAGATCAACAGGACAACGATTAAAATTTCTTTTGAGAGCTACATTATTTAAACTTAAACTATATAGGTAGGTACATTGTTATGAACTTAATTAGGGTGCTCCTAAGCTGGCCTTTGCTAAAAACTCAAGGGGCCAAAGAGCCGCATGTGGCTCGAGAGTCGCAGTTTGCTGACCACTGGCCTAGAGCAGTGGTTCTTAAACCACAGAAAGTGTATCTGCATCATCCACAGGCTGGTAACACACCAGTAGCTGGGGTACACTCAGAGTGTCTGGGCCAGTAACCCTAGAACAGGCCTGAGATGGGCATGTCTAATGAGCTCCCGGCTGACCCTGATACTGCCCATCCCACGCCATGTTTTGAGGAGGAAAGTGCTAGAAGAAAAAGCCTGTCTTGGTAGTTGACCATTCTCTGCCACCTCACAGTCCAAGATAGCTGCCTGAGCTCTGGCCATCAGCACCGGATTCCGAGCAAATGCTAGAAGGAACAGGGAGCCCTGGCCGGTGTGGCTCAGTGGATAGAGCATTGGCCTGTGGACTGAAGGGTCCCAGGTTTGATTCCCAGTTGGGGTACATGCCCAGGTTGTGGGCTCAATCCCGAATGGGGGCCATGCAGGAGGCAGCCGATCTGTGATTCTCTCTCATCACTCATGTTTCTATCTCTCCCTCTCCCTTCCTCTCTGAAATCAATACAAATATATATTTTTTAAAAAGACTCCCACTTACATTCCATTCACCAGAACTTGGTGACAAGGTCATATCTAGCTGCAAAGGAAGCTGAGAAACGGTTGTGGGTTTTTTTTTTTTTTTGTTTTGTGTTTTTTTTGTTTGTTTGTTTCTGGGAGGCTATGTGTCCAGATACTTACAGAGAGTGGGGGAGAGCTATTTAGGGACAACTACCGGCCTCTGCCAAGGGACCTTCTGGCTTGTTTGGGACCAAAAAGAATCCATCCCTTATGCCAAGGCATACCCTGGGCCCGCCTTCCCTCTGAGTCAGAGGCTGAATCAATGGAACTCAGAACTCTGCAGAGCCGCGGCTAAGCAAGGCCCACCTGGCCGAAGTCCCATGTCGCCCTGGCTGACTGTTGGAAGGGTGAAGATGGGGCTCCAAAGTTAGACGCAAGCATTTTCGGGTTCCCTCTCGCTGGTTTGGTTAATTGGTGATCCTGGCAGCTGGCAAATGTTGAATCTAGCAACTGGGGGGCGGGGGCCTGCCCTGTGGAGGAAGGACCTGGCACTTCGGCAGCGCCCCATAATTACACTCGCCCGCTTCTAGAAAGGCCGGGGGATGAATAAGCTGCTAACAGCCCCTGTAACCGCGCCAGACACGGGAGGTTTTCCAGCCCCCGGCGCTGGGCTCTGAGGCGGAGGCTAGACCTTCAGGGTCGCGCTGCTCCAAGCAGAGCAGGCGTGGGAAACGAAATGTCGCCGGAGCCTGAGCCTAAACAGACGTCGTCGTCTTCAAAGGTCTGACTCAGTGTTTTAACGTTTCAATCTGGCCGTGGCTGGTAGAGCCAACACGCGACAGCAATTGCTGTTCCCTCATTAACCCTTCCAGCCACCGGGCGCCACTATTGACTGGTTCGGTTAAGCAAACTATACAAACGCCTTACTTTAAGGGGGATTCGCTGTGTGGATTACTTTGGTGAAGCAGGAAGTGAAAGTTCACCCCCAACGGTCTGTGTGCGCATGGATGGCTTTAGATGTGTGTTGGTTATTTTCTTCTCCCGACTTCCTCTCACAAGTCAAAGACATACTGTATTTTCTGGCGTATAAGACGACCCCCAACTTTTGAGAAGATCTTCCTGGGTTAAAAAGTTGTCTTAGCTGAAACCGGTTGGGCTCAGTGGAAAAAGCGTTGGCCTGCGGACTGAAGGGTCCCAGGTTCGATTCCGGTCAGGGGCATGTACTTTGGTTGCAGGCACATCCCCCAGTGGGGGGTGTGCAGGAGGCAGCTGATCCATGTTTCCTCTCTCATCGATGTTTCTAACTCTCTGTCCCTCTCCCTTCCTCTCTGTAAAAAAATCAATTTTATATATATATATATATATTTTAAAGTCGTCTTATACGCCGGAAAATACGGTACTTTTATTTCTCTGTAGCGTCTCCTCCTTGATTTTTATCAGAATGAGTTTCAAAGTAACACTTCCAGTCGCTTCCAAAGTCATATCATGTTCCCTAAAGTTTCTTCCAACTCCAAGAGAAAAAAGACAAATGTACAAATGCCACTGCTCCCTGCTATTGGCAGTGGTTTTCGTGGCAGCGTCAATAACAGACGTGCAGAATGCACCTACTATCTGCTTGGGACTGGACAATAGAAATATCAGCAGCGTTCACAGGCTATTCATGGAAATGTGACATCCCGCCCAGCCAGTGTGGCTCAGGGGTTGAGCATGGACCTCTGAACCAGGAGGTCAGGGTTTGATTCCCGGTCCGGGCACAGGCCCGGGTTGTGGGCTCCATCCTCAGTGTGGGGCGTGCAGGAGGCAGCCGATCCATGATCCTCTCTCATCACTGATGTTTCTCTCTCTTTCCCTCTCCCTTCCTCTCTGAGATCAAATTCTTTTAAATATATTTTACTGATTTATTTTATTTTTTTAATATATTTTATTTTTTAATATACTGTATTTTAATATATTTCCTTTCACAAAGAGGAAGGGAAAGGGACAGAGTTAGAAACATCGATGAGAGAGAAACATCCATCAGCTGCCTCCTGCACGCCTCCCCACTGGGGATGTGCCCGCCACCAAGGTACATGCCCTTGACCGGAATCGAACCTGGGACCCTTCCGTCCGCAGGACAGCGCTCTATTCACTGAGCCCAACCGGTTTCGGCTGAAATCAATTTTTAAAAAAGAAAGAAATCTCACGGGAGACAAAGGCTGCCTGGCTCCGTGTGGCCCTGGAGCTCCATTTCAGGCGTCCTTCTCGCTCCGCAGCCACGTGGAGACCCACCAGCAAAGCGCCGCTGTGTCCCCTTTCTTCCGTCCAGCGTCCACGGCAGGCCAGGACGCTGCTCAGCGGGCACATCTCTGCAGCTGCCACGGGCTCTGGAGCTGGGACCCGCCGTCCTTCACCGGCGCCGCACGCCCCAGATCTTGCCAGCTTCCCGAGGGCGGGTTCTCGGCGGGGAAAATTGCTCCCGAGATTGCTTAAGGCCCCGGGGGACCTGACAAGGAGAAATTAATCTTCCATCGCTAATCTCCCTACTCGCTGCATCAGAACTGCTGCCTGCAGCTCGCTGCCCGGCTCCCGCAGGGGCCCTGCCCCTCCACACGCCCTGGGCAGGGGCAGGCAGAGGTCAAAAGGCAGCTCTGTGTGCCCGGCCAGTGTGGCTCAATGGTTGAGCATCGACCTAGGAACCAGGAGGTCAGGGTTCGATTCCCGGTCAGGGCACAGGCCCGGGTTGCAGGCTCCATCCCCAGTGTGTGGCGTGCGGGAGGCAGCCCATCCATGCTTCTCTCTCATCATGATGTTTCTCTCTCTCTCCCTCTCCCTTCCTCTCTGAGATATATACAAAATGAAGCCCTACGTGTGCTTCTTACACGCCCTGCCCTGGGTCTACAGGGCAGAATTCTCCGCCGGTTTGGTCCAAATCGCTGAGATTTGACATTGAGCATTTGCCCACAGCTAACCAGCCAGGCCACAGGTCTGGACCCTGCTCTGGCCTGGCTCATGTCTCGCCCTTCTGTGCTCCAGCAGCGCCCCCACCCCCAGCTGGGCCCTCTGCCTGGAACACACAGGAAACCATCCCTGCAGCTGTGTGTACACAGCACTGTGCTGAGCACTGGGGAGACGAAGCATGAACACAGCCTGGCGGTGTGGCTCAATGGTTAGAGCGTTGACCCACACATCGGAGGGTCTCAGGTTCGATTCCCAGTCAAGGGCACCTGACGTGCAGGCCTGATTCTGCCCTGGGTCTAGGTGCACCTGGGAGGCAACCAATCGATGTGTGTCTGTCACATCGATGCCCCCCTCCCCGCCCCTCCGCCTCTCTGTCCCCCCATTCCTTCTCCCTTCCACTCTCTGAAAATCCATGGAAATCATGTCCTCACTCCTCGGGTGAGGACTGAAACACAAAAAGGAAGGAAATTTTAACCCTATACACAATTCCACCCAAAGAAGCAGGCAGGCTGAGACCGGTGTGGCTCAGTGGATAGAGCGTCGGCCTGAGGACTGGAAGGTCCCAGCTTTGATTCCGGTCAAGGGCATGTACCTTGGTTGCGGGCACATCCCCAGTTGGGGGGCGTGCAGGAGGCAGCTGACCGATGTTTCTAACTCTATCCCTCTCCCTTCCTCTCTGTAGAAAATCAATAAAAATATATATTAAAAAAAAAAAAGCGGGCAGGCTGGCTTTCGGAGGCAGAGTTCCCAGAGCAGCCTGACCCCTGGTTCCAGGGCTGGGAATCTGGGGAGCAGCCCCGCTGACTTTGGGACCCCAAACTGAGCCACCGTGTCCGTGTGAACAGCGCCCTGAACAAACTTCAGAGTTCCTTTTCTCACGAAGGAAGAGGTCTAGCCTTAGATGTCCTTCTGGCCTTGAGGGCAGCTATGGCTCCAGAGCATGTTCACGGTCAAGGTGGGAAGACAGGAGGAAGTGGGGTGGCCCCCAAACACCTGTCCCTTTCAGAAAGAAGGGAGAACATTCCAAGAAGGCTTTCCTCAGGCTCCGGCTGGGAGCCAGGCGCTGGCGATGGTCCAGGGGCCACCTGACTGGGAAGGGCGCAGGGCCATGGGGCTTTCTACCCTTCCGCCCCACAGAGCGGGACAGGGGGCTGCGAATGGGGCCTGGTTGAGGCTCCCCAAAAGCAGAGCCTGAGACAAGGATGTGGAAGCAGATCGCTTATTTGGCAGGTGACCCCAGGAAGCCCAGGATGGGGTAGGGGGGAGACTGAGAGAGAAGCTGACAGGTGACTTTTCATCAAACACGTGATTGGCCGGAATAAGGTCTATGCTCCCCAGTTAGTTGTGGCCACGTGACCGAGTTCTGGCCAATAGGGTGTGGACAATTGGCGGTGTGTCTGCCCTCAAGAGAGTTGCTGCTCTTGAACTTGGGCAGGACGTTGGGACCACCTTGACAAGTGGATGCAATGTCACCCAATTGCTGAGATGCCAGGCGACAGCCTCAGATGACACTCAGCCTTTGAGCCACCTCAGCTGACACTAATGGGAACAGAGATGGTTGTCTCTGCCGAGTCTTGCTCAAATCACCGATGTAATGGGAAAAGTCAATGTCGCCCTGGCTGGTGTGGCTCAATGGCTAGAGCTTCAGCCTGCAGACCAAAGGATCCTGGGTTCAATTCCGGTCAAGAACATGTACCTCCCTGGCTCCTTCCCAGCCCAAGCCCTGATCGGGGTGCATGCAGGAGACAACCCATCAATGTGTTTCTCTCTCACATCGATGTTTCGCTCTGTCTCTCCCTCCCCCCCCCCCACTCTCCCTAAAATCACTGGGAAATAGCCTCGGGCAAGTTTTAAAAAAGGGAAAGTCAATGTGTGCGTGTTTGGGGTTTGGAGAGATTTGCTGGGTCACCTTTCAGTAGCAAGTGCCTCTGTGGTCATTTCTCTGCCACCCTGTCCCACCGATGCTTCCAGCAGCGGCAGAGAAGGGCAAGCATGCATGTGGGGAGAGACCCCATCTGGCTCTATTCTCTCTCGCTTTTCTTTTTAAATCCTCCCCCGAGGCTATTTTCCATTGATTTTTAGAGAGAGGAAGGGAGAGAGAGAGACAGAGAGAAACATCGATGTGAGAGAGACACATGGATGGGTTGCCTCTTGCATGTGCCCTGACCAGGGCCTGGGCTGGGGAGGAGCCTGCAACTGAGGTACATGCCCTTGACCGGAATTGAACCCGGGACCCTTCAGTCTGCAGGGGGTGGGCCCCCAGGGGGGATTGCGGCCCCGCCTGGCCTCTGCTCAGAGGGCTGCATGCTGTCCCTCTGCGAACCATCCGGGCAGAAGGCGCCTGCAGGCACCCCAGCCTTCCCCTTGGAAGACAGATCTTTCTCGGCTCCAGCGCACTGGGAAGGCAATGTCGCTGCAAGTATTCCTGTTGTCATCTGCGTCAGAAACTCTGATGAGCTACATCTCTCTGCTTTGCCATACCTGCCAGCGGCTGACTGTCCCCAAACACCCCGGTCGGCACTCTGCTCATCCCCCGACACACACGCTGAGCCGCTGGGAGTTTTTCCCTTGAAACAAATGAGGTGCGCGCTCCCCAGAATGACACATGGTTGCCATCACCGCTCCGATGTGTGGGGTTTGGTGGAAACCCACATTGTATCCATCGAGTGATTCCTTTTTTCCAAAATAGCGAACCCAAAAATACAAAACACAACAGCCATGACATGACTTCAAGCTGGGATGAAACGGGGAAAAGAACGCTGCACGTAGGTTTCCTTCTGGACAGAGGAGCAGAGCGGAAATGTGTTGTGGCGGCTGCTTTTTTTAATGCCGTAAATGTCCAGTGGAGAGAATGCGGGCATTCCTGAAAGCACCAGGAGAGAAAATGACAAGCATCTCTCATGAGGACCAGGGCTTGGTGACCCGGGGCCAAGAGGAACGTGAGGTGTGTGTGCTATGATGCCAGGGAGGGCCTGTCCTGGTATCTCTGATGACTCTCTCACCCCGGGTAGCATCAAGGGGAGACTCGCTGTGACATTGTGATTTTTTTAAAAATATATTTTATTAATTTTTTACAAAGAGGAAGGGAAAGAGATAGAGCATTAGAAACATCGATGAGAGAGAGAGAGACATCGATCAGCCGCCTCCTGCACGCCCCACTGTGGAGATGTGCCCGCAAGCAAGGTACATGCCCCCAACCGGAATCAAACCCAGGACCTTTCAGTCCGCAAGCTGACGCTCTATCCACTGAGCCACACCGGTCTCGGCAATATTGTGATTTTTTTTAAAACCCTCACCTGAGGATATGTTTTTTCCATGGAATTTTAGAAAGTGGAAGGGAGAGAGGGTATATTAAGAAATACAGGGTGTGGCAAAGGTAGGTTTTACAGTTGTTCGTATGGAGAATCTATACTAACAAAAGGGTAATATGCTAATTAGATAGACCAGACGTCTTCCAGATACCATTCTGGATATCCTTCCTGACAAAGCTGAGGCCCCGGGCGAAGCTGCCCTGGGTCCCAGGTGCCAGCAGCTGGCCAGAGAGAGGGTTCGATTCCAGTCAGGGCACAGGCCCAGGTTGCAGGCTCGATCCCCAGTGGTGGGTGTGCAGGAGGCAGCCAATCCGTGATTCCCTCTAATCATTGATGTTTCTCTCTCCCTCTCCCTTCCCTCTGTGATCAATAAAACATATTTCAAAAAGAACTTTGTCTCAGGCAAGAAGAAGTCAGAGTAGCACAGTCCTGGCCTTGGGAGCGGTGGCTGCAGCTCTAGCCCCAGGCCCTGGCGCCAGAAGGAGGAAGCAGTGACGAAGTCACAGAGCCACCCCAGCGCACAGATGTCTGTCTGGGAAAGCGGGGTAATGGCCCTGGCTCTAAAGGACTTTCCGAGAAAGGGAAGTTGAAATTGATGTTTATGCAGCCAACCTACCATACCTGTCCCGGTCTCTTGCACTGATGGTGTGTGTGTTTTTTTAAATATATTTTATTGATATTTTACAGAGAGGAAAGGAGAGAGATAGAGATTCAGAAACCTTGATCAGCTGCCTCCTGCGCATCCCCCACTGGGGATGTGCCCACAACCAAGGTACATGCCCTTGACCGGAATCAAACCCGGGACCCCTCAGTCCGCAGGCCGACGCTCTATCCACTGAGCCACACCAGTTTTGGCAGTGTGTTTTTTTTTAATTGAAATGTAATTGACATGTAACATTATATTAGTTTGAGGTATACAGCATAATGATTTGATATTTGTATACTTGCGTATTGTAAAATGATCACTGCAGTAATCTAGTTAATATCCATCACCATACCTAGTGACAGATTTTTTCTTATCATGAGAACTTTTATTAAGATTTACTCTGCTAGTAACTTCCAAGTATGCAATAGAGTATTATTACATACTAGAGGCCCGATGCACAAAAAGTCGTGCACTTGGAGGGGTCCCTCAGCCCAGCCTGCACCTTCTTGCAGTCTAGGACTGCTCTGGGGATATCCACCTGCCAGCTTAGGCCCGCTCCCTGGGGGATTGGGCCTAAGCTGGCAGTCAGACATCCCTCTGGCAGCTCAGGAGCCCTTGGGGGATGTCCAACTAACAGCTTAGGCCATTATTTGGACATCCTTAGTGCTGCCACAGAGGTGGAGAGGCTCCTGCCACCACTACTGCCCTAGCCAGCCATGAGCTGGCTTCTGACTGAGTGGTGCTCCCCCTGTGGGAACGCACTGACCACCAGGGGGCAGCTCCTGCATTGAGCATCTGCCCCTGGTGGTCAGTGTGCATCTAGCAACCAGTTGTTCCACCATTAGGGTCAATTTGCATATTAGCCTTTTATTATATAGGATAGTCACCATGCTGTACATTACATCCCCATGACTGATTTCCTTTATTTATTTATTTTTTAATCTTTACCTGAGAATGTTTGGGAGAGAGAGAAAAAGAAAGGGAGAGGGAGAGAGAGAAACTTTGATATGAGAGAAAAACCTTGATCGGTTGTCTCCCATATGCTCCCTGCGTGAAGGCACTGACTAGAATCAAACCCGCAACCTGGGTATGTGCGCTGACCAGGAATCTAATCTGAGACCTGGCGGCACATGGATGATGTTCCAACCAACTGAGCCACACTGGCCAGGACCTATTTCCCCCCTCCCCCTCCCTCTGCCTATGGCAGCTACCAATCTGTTCTCTGTATCTCTGAGCTCAGTGTTCGGTTTGGTTTGGTGCTTTGGTTGGTTTGTAGGTTTTCTAGATTCCATGTATAAGTGAGATCATTGCATATTTGTCTTTCTCTGTGTGACTAATTAATGGTCCATCCATGTCGTCACAAGTGGCAAGACTTCCTTTTTTATGGCTGAGTAACATGCCATTGTCTGGCCACACCACACATTCTTTGACGATGCTGTGGTTTCTGTTCGCACTCTGCTTCGGCTGACAGGCTGGCCTTGCTGTGACCAGACTGCCATGCGCAATTGTCAAGCCCAACTCCCACAGTAAGAATGTGCAGCAGCCACGAATTGCTGGGATCATTAACATAATTCCTAGAGCAGCAGAAACCGCTTTCTGAGAACCCTTCGCCGAAACAGGTTTAAATACTGAGTGGGGGATATATTAGTCACATGTTCTTAAAGTCCAGAGGCAGATCCAGTTTCAGGCAAGCTTTGATCCAGCAACACCATAATCTCTCCAATACCCTCGCATAGTGGTCGGCAAGGTGCGGCTCTCGAGCCACATGAGGCTCGAGAGCTGCAGTTTACCCCTCTGTTGACTAATGAGTTTGCCGACCACTGCCCTAGGGAAAAACACTTAAAAAAAAACATTTTAATAATGTACTAATGTCTTTAACCTGAAGTCAAAACTTCTGGGTAAGGGTAATGCCAGCCACTGCCCTAGCACAAGCATGTCAAACTCGCTGCAGGCGGGCCCCATGCCTTGTTTTATTTAAATGAGGCATGCGGCCTGCCAGCCATGAGTTTGACATGATTGCCTAGCACCTTCTGTCTCCTTGGCCTGCCTGAGTTCACCTGCAAGTGCAGGAGACAGCTCGCTGTGCTCTAACTCCTCTCCCCTCCACTGCTCAGCCTGGTACCTGTCCTGCAAGCCAGGGCTTGGTACCGAGGCACGCCTTTCTCATGTACATGCTGCTGTAGATGCCACATGAGCTCTAGCTGCCCATCTGATCTGTGCAGCCACCTGTTTTCGCAAATAAAGTTTTATTGAAAGCCAGCCACACTCAGTGTATAGATAGTCTATGGCTGTTTGGGCTGCAATAGAAGTGAATATACACCGAGTGGCCAGATTCTGATGATCTCTGAACGCATAATAAGTAACCTGGCCACTCAGGGTGTGTGTGTGTGTGTGTGTGTGTGTGTGTGTGTGTATTTGTGTGACAATTTACATATTAGCCTTTTATTCTATAGGATTGACATGGAGTGGCCAGATGATTATGAATTTAGAGATCATAATCATCTGGCCACTCAGTATGTATGTGTGTGTTTATATATATATTAGAGGCCCGGTGCATGAATTCGTGCATGGGTGAGGTCCGGCCAGCCTGGCCAGGGGGAGGAGACATGGGTGGTTGGCGGGCCTGCCTGCTGGTCGAACTCCTGGTCGAGGGGACAATTTGCATATTCGCCTTTTATTCTATAGGACATACACTGAGTGGCCAGATGATTATGCGTTCAGAGATCCTCATAATCCGGCCACTCCGTGTAGTTGCAACAGAAGAAACTTTGGTCCCCCAGAGCCCAAGGCACGGCTTCTCTGCCCCGTACAGACAGGTTTGCGGCCCCGGGAGAGAACATGGCCTGGAATGTTTCCAGGCCCAATGCGTGTGCTGCCCCACAGACACTGGGAACATATCGCCAGCTTTCAGAAAAGAAGGAAAACGTGGGATGCATGAAAAAAAACATTTCATGTATGTGAGTATGCCATGTGAGCAGCACAGGTGCGTGTATTTGTTTTGGGGTGTAAAGGGGAAGGCAGCAGGCATAGAAATTCATGCACACAGCAGTGTGCACACTTCCCCCAGGCACTGAGGTCCCCTCTTCCAACACGAATTTGGATTAAAATGAAAATGACTTGCCCTAACCTGTGTGGCTCAGTGGATAGTGTCGGCCTGCAGACTGAAAGGTCTCAGGTTCGATTCTGGTCAAGGGCATGTACCTTGGTTGCGGGCACATCCCCAGTAGGAGGCGTGCAGGAGGCAGCTGATTGATGTCTCTCTCTCATCTATGTTTCTAACTATCCCTCTCCCTTCCTCTCCATAGAAAATCAGTAAAATATATTTTTTTTAAAAAGACAGTGACTCTTCTTAAAAAAAGTTTTTTTATTTAATTTTTTTCCATCACCTTGAAAAGTGGTTCTGGCAAGTTCTTCTTTTCTTTATCTTCATAATAAGTTTTTTCTTTATTGATTAAGGTATTACAGTGGTACCTCGAGATAGGAGTTGAATTTGTTCCGTAACCTTGAGGCGTGGGAAACTATGAGACACTCCAGTCGCGGTAAACTGGTGGGTCGTGTGCAGCCGGCCGATCCTCACGATGACTCCTATCTCAAATGTTGCTTGTATTTCAAAGCAAAAATCGCTCGCTCAATGGCTCGTATCTCAAAAAATCTCGTATGTTAGGGCACTAGTATCTTGAGGTACCACTGTATATATGTGTCCTTATCCCTCATTACCCCCCCCACACACACTCATGCCCTCACTCCCCTGGTGTCTGTGTCCATTGGTGGTTCTGGCAGGTTCTTCACAACTTGCTAGAGAAGAAAACATGTCCTTATTAGACTCACAGTGGCAGAGGAACTTGCCTGGCCACACAGCTTGTAGGTAACAGCGCCTCATCTTCCACCTTCTTGTATTGATTTATTATTATTCATTTTATTTTTTAAAATATACATTTTTATTGATTTCAGAGAGGAAGGGAGAGGGAGAGAGAGAGAAACACCCATAATGAGAGAGAATCATGGACCGGCTGCCTCCTGCACACCCCACAGTGGGGATGGAGCCCACAACCTGGGCACGTGCCCTGACTGGGAATCGAACTGTGGCCTCCTGGTTCCTTAGGTTGATGCTCAACCACTGAGCCACACTGGCCGGGCTAATTCTATGTTCTTTGTTCCACTTACAAAGCCCAGCAGCATGAGCCGGTGTCTGTCATGCTCACAGATTGCGTGGGTCAGGAGTCCTGATCAGGCACAGGGAAGACTTGTCTCTGATCTCGGGGCTCTGGGGTCACTCCAGGGAGGACTCGAAGACCAGGAGTGATCTGATGCCTGGGGACCAGAGTCACTGGAGACATCTTTACTGACAGGTGGTGGTGGATGCTGGCTGTAGCTGGGACTTCCGCCAGGGAGTCTTAGCCAGGACACTTCTAGGTGGCCTCTCCATGTAGCTTGGGCTTCCTGACAGCATGGCGGCCTCAGACCTCTGGATGGCAGCTCAGGACCCCAAAGGCAGTGTTCCCGTGAACGAGGCGGAAGCTCTGTGGTTCTTTAGTTACATAGGGTCACTTTCACTGAAGTCACAGGGCCACTCAGCTTCAAGGACACAAAACAGAGCTCCCACCTCTCAACGGGAAGAATGTCAAAGTCAATTTGTAAGATGAGTGTCTGGCATGGGAGACATTGTCGCATCATTTTTGAAAATATAATCTGCCATTCTCTATGGCAACCATGTTCTCTGCGAGAATAAAGCGTGGTCCTCTGTGCCAGCACCTGCGGCCCTGGTTCCTGGAATCCTTAAATGTGAGAAGCTATTCCAGTCATCTGACCCGAAAGAGTTCCCTTTTGCTTAAACAACATTAAGTGGGTCTAAAAACACTTGCAACCACGTGTCCTGGCTGATAAACAATTATTGATTGTGAAACTGAGAAAGGTCTTCATTCATTCACCAAATATACATAAATTAGAGGCCCAGTGCATGAATTTGTGCACAGGTGGGGGTCCAGCCGGCCTGTCTCAGGGCCAATTGGGCTGGGCAGGCGGGGGGAGGGGCCACAGGTGGTTGGCAGGCAGATTGAGGGGACCATTTGCATATTAGCCTTTTATTATATAGGACATGTATACAGAGTCACATGAGAAGTACTGTGGAAGGACAGCACAATGAGGAAGACACAAGGGGTTTGTAGCCTGTAACCAAATACCACAAGCTGGGTGGCTTACATAACAGACATTTGTTTCTCCCAGTTCTGGAGGCTGGAAGCCCAAGGTCTCAGTGTCAGCAGGTTTCGTTTCTTCTGAGGCCTCTCTCCCAGGCTTGCAGACAGCCGCCTTACTGCTGTGCCCTCACCTGGCCTTTCCTGTGTGTGTGTGATCCTGGTGTCTCTCTGCGTGTCCAAATGTCCCCCTCCAATTAGGACACCAGTCAGTTGCAGTAAGGCTCACCTTAACGGCCTCCTTTTAACTTAATCACCTCTTTAAAGACCCCATTCGGAGGTCTGGGGTTGGGGGGGTCAAAGCTTCAACATATTAATTTGGGGGGAACACAGTTCAACACACAACACAGTCAGTTAGGGATGATAATATTGAGAGACTGGAATATCGTTTAGCAAATGTTCACTTACCTCCCTCTCCCTCTTGGACTGACATGCTCCCACGACCAATGACTTTGGACTTGACCCTGTGACTTGCTTTAGCCAATGGACTGTGAGCAGATATGACGCCAGCAAAGGCTTTCAATGCTTTTGCACCGTTGGGCCTGTCTTTTGCTCTCCGTAAGATGCTCATGCTCCGGGGGGCTGCCAGGTCGAGGAGAATGAGGGGACACATAGATCAGACATGGACGCATGCCACGGAGCATAGCCGAACAGCTGAGATCAATAAACCCCAGCCTTTGCTCTAACCAGTGTGGCTCAGTGGATAGAGCATTGGCCTGCGGACTAAAAGGTCCCAGGTTTGATTCTGGTCAAGGGCACGTACCTTGGTTGTGGGCACATCCCCAGTAGGGGGTGAGCAGGAGGTGGCTGATCAATGTCTCTCTCTCATCAATGTTTCTAACTCTCTCTCTCTCTTACTCTCTGTAAAAAATCAATAAAATATATTTAAAAAAACAAACAAACAAACAAACAAAAAACAGCCCACCTGCCTGCCAGGAGCAGGAAATAGCCAGTCTCTGCCACTGAGTTTTGGTGTGTTGAAAATTTTTGTTACACAGCATTACTGCTGCAATAGCTGACTAATGGGATAAGTAATAAAGTAAATGACTCTACCATGGAGACAAAAAGCTTTTCTCCATGCTGAATTTTATTTCACCAAAGACTCCGGATAGAGATAACGCATTTTTTCCTCACGGTTAAACAGAGGATTATTACTGTTTTGTGAGCATCAGCAATACACCAAGTGCTGACCTGGGATTGCAGGCAGTGTGGTTTATACCCAGAAACTGGAATCCTGAAGTTGCCTAAGGACCACCAGACAGATGAGGTCATGAGCTAAAAATCGGGGAAAAGATGGTGAGTGAGTCTATATTATGCCGGTGATTAGAAACCCAAGTTTATCTGCCATCAATTTCAGGTATGAAAGTATACCTGAAAGTATATTTTTAAAGTATATTTTTATTGATGTCAGAGAGGAAGGGAGAGGGAGAGAGAAACATCCGTGATGAGAGAGAATCATGGATCGGCTGCCTCCTGCACACCCCCTACTGGGGATGGAGCCCCCAACCCGGGCATGTGTCCTGACCAGGAATGGAACCGTGACCTCCTGGTTCAGAGGCCCATGCTCAGCCACTGAGCCACGCCCAGTGAGGCTCAGGTCTGACTTTTTACTATTTCCAAATTGAGATTTCTCAAAACTGCATGACCCTGGGATGTCCAGTGGCCTGTTTCTAACCCTATGGGTCTGCTCCCAGAGTTGGGGGCATGTCTTCCATCCAACAGGGTTCAAACACTAGGGGCGCCATTCATTTGCGCTTCCTTTTCTGATAACCCGCCAGGACCCGAGATTTATCAGCCACGGCGTGGCATCGTCAACATCCGTTGACGTGACGCTTTCTATGGTCCCAGCTCGTCTGTTTCCTTTCCTTTGGGCCCAGCCATTTCCATGCTTCTAGAAGCAAAGGTCACGACCTCTGTTGCAAAGGGCTCAATGGAAGGGAAAATGGCAAGTCTACGTGTTGAAGTAAAAGAATTCGGTTCATAGAATAAAACGGAGGCGACAGAAGGCGAAGGGAGTTTCCGCTGTTTGAAAAGGGGCTTTCTCAGCACAAGCTTGGAAAAGAAATGTTGATGATTTATGCAAATGAGAGAGGAAATGTGCCCCGAGGGATCTTGGCACAGAAGCGCAAGTCGGAATGCTGGATGCGAGGCTGGCGGTGCCTCTGATTCGCTCTGTGGCTGGGGCTGAGCCATTTAACCTCTCTGTTTCTAAACACCCTCATCTCTAAACGCGGGCTAACAACGCTCTCCTCCCTGCCCCTGAAGGGAAGGCAGTAAAAATGAATGAAATGCCGGGGAATCACTTCTAAGAGCCATCGATTAGAAATACAGCATATGGTCTTAATGAGAGCTTGTTTCTGCCACAAATTTCCCCGGCTCCCTGTGATCACTGCAGCTAGAGCGCCGCGGAAATCAACTTGTCTCCGCACGATCTTCACACGCAGCTCTTAAAGCCGCAGAGCCCTCTAAAGCGCAGCTCCCGCCCGCTCCGGGCGCGCATTACGAGGCCCCGGCTCTTGGCTCGGCTCGACACGGCGCGGCGCAGCCCCGGCTTTCGGAGATGGCGGTGATTTAAAATATTCTACCCCATTGTCAGGCCATGTGTCGGAACATGTGTCGGATCACGTGTCCTGATCGTTGCTTCAGAAAATATGGTCGCTCACACCTTCACGGGAAAGGAAGCACCTGCTTGGAAACCGTGGGGAATGCGCAATAAAGCTGGAGCGAGACCAACTGACTGATGGAGCGGTGGGTGTGTGAACAGGGAGGGGGCGCTAATGTGACTCAACCACTCCTACCTGCCGAGTGGGGGAGGGGGACTATTTAGTTTATGTATTTTTAAAATATATTTTTCTTGATTTCAGAGAGCGAGAGAGAAACATCCATGGTGAAAAAACCATAGCTTGGCTGCCTCTTTTTTTTTTTAATTAAATCTTTATTATTCAGATTATTACATTTGTTTCTCTTTTTTCCCCTCCATAGCACCCCTCCACCCAGCTCCCACCCCTCCCTCTGCCCTTAGCTCCCTCCCATTGATCTCATCCATAGGTGTATGATTTTTGTCCAGTCTCTCCCTGTACACCCCTCACCCCTTTCCCCCTGAGAATTATCAGTCCACTCCCTTTCAATGCTCCTGATTCTAGTATATTCACCAGTTTATTCTGTTGATCAAATTTTTGATTCACTTAATTTTTAGATTCACTTGTTGATAGATACGTATTTGTTGTTCATAATTTTTATCTTTACCTTTTTCTTCTTCCTCTTCTAAAAGAGTACCTTTCAGCATTTCATATAATACTGGTTTGGAGTTGATGAACTCCTTTAGCTTTTTCTTATCTGTGAAGCTCTTTATCTGCCCTTCAATTCTGAATGATAGCTTTGCTGGATAGATTATTCTTGGTTGTAGGTTCTTGCTATTCATCACGTTGAATATTTCTTGCCACTCCCGTCTGGACTGCATCGTTTCTGTTGAGAAATCAGCTGACAGTCGTATGGGTGCTCCCTTGTAGGTAATGAACTGTTTTTCTCTTGCTGCTTTTAATATTCTCTCTCTGTCTTTTGCTCTTGGCATTTTAATTATGATGTGTCTTGGTGTGGTCCTCTTTGGATTCCTTTTATATGGGGTTCTGTGTGCTTCCTGGACGTGTAAGTCTATTTCTTTCACCAGATGTGGGAAGTTTTCAGTCATTATTTCTTTAAACAGGTTTTCAGTATCTTGCTCTCTCTCTTCTGGCACTCCCACAATTCTGATGTTGGTACGTTTGAAGCTGTCCCAGAGTCTCCTTACATTATCTTCACATTTTTGGATTCTTTTCTCTTCTTGCTTTTCCAGTTGAGTGTTTTCTGCTTCTTTATATTTCAAATTTTTGACTTGATTCTTGTCTTTCTCTAGTCTGCTGTTAGGACTCTGTATAATATTTTTTATTTCAGTCAGTGAATGTTTCATTTCTAGTTGGTCCTTTTTCATCTCCTCTTGGGTCTCACTAAATTTAACCATCTTTTCTGACATATTCTTGAAAAACCTTATAAGCGTGGTTTTGAACTCTATATCCAGTCGTTTTTTTTCCTCCATTTCTTTTGTTTGTGATCCCTTCCCTTGTCTCGGCATTTTCACTATGCCGGGGAAACTTCTGTGTTGGATTCAGCCTTATGATACCAGACGCAAAGCCGCAGAAGCCTCTGCTGAGCTTGGGAGGGTGGAGTCTCAGGGCTTAAGGGACCGCCTTGCCCTCCAGTCGGCCCCGCCCTCCACGGCCCCTGAGTCTCACGTGACTGGGTAATGGCTGGAGCGGTCCTTGTGCGCTCGCGCACCCGCAGTGCCTCTAACCGCTGCCTTTCCAGCTCCCCTGTGCGCCAGGACCACACGAGTCTAGGTCCCCAGGGTTTCGCCCGAAACAGGGGCCCAGTGGACTCAGAAGTGGCGCAGTTGGGAGGGTCTGTCTCCTGCCCACTCGCGAAAGCCAGCGGCACAATCAGCAATCTGTCCTGGGCGCAGTGCCGTGTGCGCCGCCACCAGGCCTTTGATCTTTTGCGACTCCCCTAAATTTCCGTGCACCTCTCCCTTTTCACAGTCCAAACTCCCCCGTATGAGTTTCGGCTGGATCTGGGGTTTAGTGTCGTAAGATAAGGGGTTCAATGCCGTTGAGAGTCTCCATTTCCCTCCCACCAGAGAAAGCCAGCCAGGCACTCCGGCACCCGCTCTCTCCTCGCGCGCGTCTCCGTACCTCAGCTTTTTGCAGCTCCTCTGGGTTTCCGTGAGCCCCTCTCTTTTTCTCTAGTTGTAGACCTTCCACTCAGCCAGCTTTCCTGTGGTTCTGGATGATGTCCGTTCTGTCTTTTAGTTGTAGTTTTGAAATTGTTGTGCAAGGCAGCAGTGTAGGTGTTTACCTATGCCGCCATCTTGGATTCACCTCGCTTGGCTGCCTCTTGCGCGCCCCCCACAGGGGATGGAGCCTGCAACCCAGGCATATGCCCTTCACCAAAATTGAACCTAGGACCCTTCAGTCCTCAGGCCGGCACTCTATCCATTGAGCCACATCAGCCAGGGCAGAATGATTTATTTACGAAGTGCTGGACACTGGACTACAACTGTGGTCACAGAGAGGAACACACAATGTCCCCGGCCTTAGTGACTTGTAGGCCAGCAAGGAGAAAGATGGGTCACGATTAAACCAAGGGCATGCTTTGGGGCTATAATGAGAGCAAGGATGGTTTGTGGGAAGGCAGGGAGGGCTTCACGGAGGTGGTGACACCAGGGCTGGATACTGAACACTGAGCAGAAGAGCTAAGAAGAAGCAAGCCTTTCCAACAAGGCCTGCTGGGACCTCACAGTGAGCTCTGTGGATGCCCCACCCGTGTCCCCCCATCCACCCGGGAAGGACCTGAAGAGAAAGCTTCCTGAACCTCCGCAGGGGGGTGCCTGGCCCCCGGAGCTGTGTAGCTGGCCGCCACGTGTGAAGGCGGTGCTAACCCTAGCTCCCGAAGCGCCCCTCACCTAACACGGAATGAGAGCGGGCCGGGCCGAGGCAATGCTGCCAGCTCTGGAGGTCCTGACTGGCATCTGCAGGAAATGTGCGGACCACTGTGAGAGCATGCTAGCTTCACAGCAGCCACGGGGGGTGGGAGGGAGGAATGTGTGCATTGGCAACTGGCAAACACCACAACGGTGGCATCCTTTGTCCTCCCGGAGGCTGGTTAGAGCAGCTGCCGAACCAGAGCTGGTGGGTAAACACCCCAGCTTCTTCACCCCTCACTGGGGCAGCGCTGAGGGGGTGTCCCCCTAGAGAGGCACCAGCAGGGGGGGAGCCCCAGTTGCCCACATCAGCAACCTACTCACTATTTTTTTTAACATATTTTATTGAATTTTTACAGAGAGGAAGGGAGAGGGATAGAGAGTCAGAAACATCAATGAAAGAGAGACATCGATCAGCTGCCTCCTGCACCCGCCCCACTGGGGATGTTCCCGCAACCAAGGTAAATGCCCTTGACCGGAATCGAACCTGGGACCTTCCAGTCCGAAGGCCAAAGCTCTATCCACTGAGCCAAACCGGTTTCAGCCATTTTATTGATTTTTACAGAGAGGAAGGGAGAGGGATAGAGAGTCAGAAACATCGATGAGAGAGAGACATCGATCAGCCGCCTCCTGCACGCCCCACACTGGGGATGTGCCTGCAATGAGGATATATGCCCCTGACTGGAATTGAACCTGGGACCTTTCAGTCCCCAGGCTGACGCTCTATCCACTGAGCCACACCGGTTTCGGCACGGCTGTTTTAACTGCTCTTTGCGGGTGTCCACCCACAGCAAAACTGAGAAACCCACCTGTGGGTTTCTCTTCCGCCCTGGGACTGCACCGAGCAGACCCGCGGAGCGCTCACACCCAGGACACCCACCTTGTTTGACCCCCTTCTGGCCACTTGCGCTACCAGATTCCAACAAGCGTGCGAGTGCCAGAGAACAATGAGCCGAGGAAGCCATGCCCGCCAGCTTCCTGCGGCCTGTGTGTGTCAGTCCTTCTGTGAGCGACAGGAAGCACAGACACACAAGCCTCCGGGCAGCCCCCGGGGCTGGTACCGCGGTGCCCGGTCGCTTCTTAAGGACACTAAGGCTCGGACAGAAGAACTGACCGGCTGATCCGCACGGCAGGTGAAGAGGCGAAGCTGGGGCTGGAGCTCTTGTTTCGCTCCTGGTTGGGCCTTGGAGCTGGCAGGGAAATGCCTTCATCTGAGCTCAGGGGGCAGGAGAGGTTTGATGACAGGGACACGGGAGTACAAGTGAAGCCACGCCTCCCAGGGGGCAGGACCCGGACAGCGAAGCCCCTTCCAGAACCCCTCCCGGGTGGGCCGGATCGCGGAAGGCGCTGTTACTGAACTTCTCTGTTCCCTGCCGCCTCTCTGCAGACTGGCATTCCCGGGCCTGGCATGGCGGCTTCAAACACAATAGCCCACGCCGCCAGTAGGGTTCAGAACACAATTAAAATGCAGGGCCCCAGCCAGGAGCAGGGACGCTGGCCCCCCTCCCCACCCGCCAAGGGGTCAGCCTCCACGCCAGGCACACTCACTGCCTGGCAGCGAGGCCCTGCCAGCCGGGCAGGGAAGGCTGGCCCCTGCCCCATCCAGCATGTCATGAGGCACACCTCCACCCAACCCTGGCCTTCCTAAGGATGGTGTGTGAGAGAGGCCGGGCAGGGCAGGGGGTAGCCGGAGGTGGGAAGTGGGCATCCGGGAAGCCATCTCAGGGAGATGAGCAGGGAACAAGGGGAGGGGGGCACATGAGCTGAGGCTCCAAGGCCCTGGTGCATGTTCCATGGTCCCAAACACAAATTCAAAGACAGTTATTATTCACACCCTGGCCAGTGTGGCTCAGTGGATAGAGCACTGGCCTATGGACTGAAGGGTCCTGGGTTCAATCCCAGCCAAGGGCATGTACCTGGCTTGCAGGCTCCTCTCTGGTCCGGGCCCTGGTCAGGGCGTGTGTGCAGGAGGCAACCAATCGAGGTGTCTCTCTCACATCGATGTTTCTCTCTGTCTCTCCCTCTCCCTTCCACTCTCTCCCTATAATCAATGGGAAATATCTTCAGGTGAGGGTTAACAATAACAACAAAGGATACTATTATTCAAGATGGCGACCACAGGGCATGAACCCCCAAGCGTGGAGCCCTGGAGGACGGGACCGTGTGAGTACACTAGTCAGATGTCACAGAACCAGGCCAGCCCTGACCCACAGGCTCCCCCTCAGCTACAGCAACGACCCTGGGGGAGGGGGGATGAAGGCCGTCCTCAGAGACCAGGGACACTCCTGTCCTGCCACTAGGGAGTGTTCGCATACCTCCGCGTGTCACACACTCCGTGAGGCTGAGCTGGGGTGGCTGGTGAGCTATCCCAGCAGCCACCCCCTTTCTCTGTCCTTTGAGTCAGCCATATCCCCAAGCCGAAAAACACCATCTCGCAGCCTCCCTTGCAGCAAGAGGTGGCCTCTGCGACATAAGTGGAAATAATGGGGCGGGACTTCCGAGAAATCTTTATGAAGGAGGCTGACTCAGCGGAAGGGGTGCCCTGTGCCCCTCCCCTTCTTGCTGCTTGCAGGATTTAAAGCAGTGAGCGGCAGGAGCAGATGGTGAAGTGGGTTTGGGGACGGTGGGTTCAGTTGTTCTGTGAAGAGTCCTCAAGGATGTGAATTAAGAGCGTAGAATGAGGAAGAGCGTAGGAGGCCTGCTAAGACGGTAGGGCTGACCTGGCCGGTGTGGTTCAGTGGATAGAGCGTCGGCCTGAGGACTGAAGGGTCCTGAGTTTGATTCTGGCCAGGGCACATGCCTGGGTTATGGGCTTGATCCCTAGTGTTGGGCATGCAGAAGGCAGCCGATCCACGATTCTCTCTCCTAATTGATGTTTCTCTCTCTCTCCCTTCCTCTCTGAAATCAATAAAAAAATATATTTTTTAAAGCCAAAACCGGTTTGGCTCAGTGGATAGAGCATCGGCCTGCGGACTGAAGGGCCCCAGGTTCGATTCTGGTCAAGGGCATGTACCTTGGTTGTGGGCACATCCTCTGTAGGGGGTGTGCAGGAGGCAGCTGATCGATGTTTCTAGCTCTCTATCCCTTTCTCTTCCTCTCTGTAAAAAATCAATAAAAAAAATAAATATATATATTTTAAAAGGCCCTAATCGGTTTGGCTCAGTGGATAGAGTGTTGGCCTGTGGACTGAAGGGTCCCAGGTTCAATCCTGGTCAGGGCACAGGCCAGGGTTTCAGGCTCGATCCCCAGTGGGGGGCGTGCAGGAGGCAGCTGATCCGTGATTCTCTGTCATCATGGATGTTTCTCTCTCCCCCTCCTTCTTCCTCTCTGAAATAAATATGTATTTGAAAAAAAAGGAGAAGAAAAAGAAAAAGATGGTAGGACTGACAGGATTTGGTCATTGGGACACACATCCTAAACCGTCTGTGTGCGAAGCAAAGAAGCGTGTAAGCTCTGAGAGGGCGGGGACCATGTCTGTGGTTCAGCATCGCCTCCTCGGCTTAGCACCGGGCCCCGCACACAGGGGGATCCCCAAAGCTGTCCAGTGAGTGAAGAAGGAATGAAACATATCGCACAAGTCCTTTGGGCCTTTCCTCCTAATGGGGAGGCTCGTGGGGCCAAGCGAACCCACCCGCTAGGAGCCCCTTCTCCCCAGGGGTGACTTCTCTTGCTTTGTGCCAACCTTGTGTGCGCCATCCCCGCACTCAGCCCCGGGCTGGGCTTTGTGGGGGCCCCGAAAGAAGGAGGAAGACTGCAGAAGCGCCACCCCGCGCCGAGCTTTCCCAGCCGTGCCTCTGATGTGGTTCACAGGCCGAGTTGCTGCCACGACATCACTTCCTCCGCAGCGTGAGAAAAGAGGAAGAACCCTCGCTCTGTGACGCGCCCCCGTCCCCAGGGAGAGCACAAAGCTGTTGGAAACAATAAAAGCAGCCTGCGTACAGGGGAGACTTTTGTGTGTGCAGCCCGGGCTGCTGCGCCCGCCACTTCCTGCAGGGACAGTCGCTGCTCTGCGGATAAATAAACGCTCGCATTCAGGATGGCCAGCCCGGAACACTTTTATGAGCCTTTTCTCCTCCCCGGGCTGCACAAAGATAATAAATCAAATTAGCATCCCGAGCCTCTGGCGCGGCATCGCCCGTCGCCAGGGCCCCTCCACCGGGGCTATGCGGGCGTCCGCGAGGCTGTTGTCTGTTCCCGCCCGGCCACATGGCACTGAGGCCCGGTGTCCTTCCTGGAGATCATCCGAGGCCTCTGTCCTGGGCTGATGGGTCTGGGGAGACGCTGCGGGCCCCGAGCTGTATGGAGACCGGGTCGTTACTGGAGAGGAAAGAAACATGCTCATTTTTTTGGTTAATAAGCGCAGGAACAGGAACAAAATAGCTGTCAGAAAGAGAGAGGGAGACAGTGAGGAAGGGAGGGGGGAGAGAGGGAGGACAGACTCTATCAGTAATCAGAACCAGAGACCAGGGTTCTGCCTAATATCGTGACTTACCCCCCCCTCCCGCCCCCCAACGGCATGCATCCAGCAGATGTTGGAGAAATCAAATCGGAAAGGAGAAAGTTTACTTTCAGGGAACCGGAAGTGAAATTTGTCCTCCTTTCAGATTGCTCAATTAAGGACTGAAGGGACAGCTGATGGGGTTTGGACAATGAATTGAGGTGGGGGGGGGATAACAATGTGGTATATTCTATTGGATATCTAAAGGTACCAATGTGGGGGTGTTTCTGTAATTGCCTCCTCTCTCGGGGCCCCAGAAGGAGCAGGGCAGCGTGGGGCACGGAGCAGCTCCCCACATGGCCGACGTGGTCCCACTGACCAGCATCTCGGGGCCGCTGGTGGAGGCGCATGGCTGCCTTCCAAGACACCGTGCGGGCTGCGGCTCTGAAGCAAGCTGCGCAGATGGCGGTGTCCCTTGTGTGGTCAATGAATGAAAAACTGGCCACTGAGCTGTGAGCCCGCTCCCCCCCAACCCCCCACCCACCTGTGGAAGGGAAGCCAATGAGCCATGTCTGGCACACGCCCCTCTTCTTGCTGTCTGTCCCTTCCACAGCGGCTCCCGGTGGCCTGACCCTGAGCAGAAGGGCCAAGGTGTGTGTGGGGGGGGGGGGGCGTGACTGAGGCCAAGTAAAAGCTGTCTTGGGCATGTGCCTCAGCAAGTTCAAGTGCTGCCATGCTGATTGGCTTGGGTGGGGGAGGGGTAGAGGTGGGAGGTTAATATGTATCTTTAAAATAAGTTCTATTTATTCATTTTTATTTATTTGTTCATCCTCACCTGAGGGTATTTTTCCATTGATTTTTAGGGAGAGTGGAAGAGAGAGAGAAAGACAGAAACATCGATGTGAGAGAAACACATGGATTGGTTGCCTCCTGCATGCGCCCTGACCAGGGCCCAGGCCAAGGAGGAGCCTGCAACCAAGGTAGTGCCCTTGACCAGAATTGAACCCGGGACCCTATCCACTGAGCAAACCGGCTCGGGCTCCTATGCATTGTGAATAGGAGTTTCCTGTGATCTGCAAACATTGGGAGAAACAGCTGGAGATTGTATGAAGGTAGAACAAACCCCTTAGAAGAAACAAGGGTTGAGGCTGTTTTCTCTAATTGTCATCAATGATTCTGGCAGTCATTCAGACACTATATTCATTCCACCGGTATTTATGAAGCGCCTACTACGTGCCAGCCATCTTGCAAAACGCAAAATATATAGCTCTCACTGCAGCATAATGGCTAAGCAACCCGGACTCGGGGAGCCCGGGAGCACGTCCCCACTAAGTCATTTAACCAGCGGGGTGACCGAGCGAGTTACTTAACTGACCCTTCTTCAGGCCTCAGTTTCTCCATCTGTAAAGTCAGAGGCACAGAGCCGGGGCGTGGGAGCCATTAGTATTGTCTCCCCAGCCCAGCCCCGCTCGGAGCCCAGTCCCCAGCCCGGTGAATTTCCGAGGCTGGCCGAGCCCTCCGCCGCTGGGCCTTGACCCTGGAAATCCGCCAGGCACTAGTCCAGGGAGCATCTGGGGGGGCGGGGGCCGGGGGGCGGGGGAGGGCTTCTCCTGGAGCCGCGCTTTTCCGCGGATCTCCGAGTCTGAAAACGGACTTCGGAGGAGAGGAAGAAGCGCGAAGGGCTCTTTCGATCGGAGCACCCCCTCCCGGAGAGTCCCCCTCCCCCAGCCCAGCTCCGAGTGAAATCTTAGAAGCGGCCTCGGCCGGGCTGGAACGGAATGCAGGAGCCTGTGGAAGCCGGAGCCGGTCGGCCCGAAGGTCAGCGAGTTGTTTTGAGTTCTCGTACCCGGAAGGGGGGGGCGGGGAGGAGAGGACGCCGGGGCCCGGGAGACCCGCGTCAGAGCCGAAATTGTTTGTGCTCCGGAACAGGCGGCTCAGCGGAAGCCGCGCCGGGGGCGGGTCACGTGCGGCGGCGGCGGCGCAGCTGGCGGGGGAGCCGGGCTGGGACCGGGCCGGGCGGGAGTGGCGCCGGGCGGCGGCTTTCGCAGCCGAGGGTGGAACGGGCGGAATCGGGGCGCAACGAGCGAGCGGCGCCCCGAGCCCGGGGCGAGGGAGGCGGGAGGCATGGAGAGGCCGGGGCGCTGGGAGCTCGGCGTTGTGCCGCGCGGGCGGAATGGAGAATTGCGGGGGGGGGGGGGGGGGGCTGGAGGGATTACGGAAGCGCCCCCCTCCCCCCAGGCCGAAGTGGTGAAAGCGAGACCGACGCGGAGACCGTGCGGGCGTCTGAACCGCGAGAATGGAGGCGCCGCTCTCGTGATCGCCGGCCTTGTTTTCGCCTTCCACGCAAATCCCGGAACAGCCGGAACCGCCATACCTGCCTGCGTCCCCGGGGCGCCCCATTATGCTTGGGGGAAGCTGCATCCCGCATGGCGACGCAGGGCGGGTATCGGCCGGGGAGGGCGGCCGAGGTAGCTCCGCAGAGGGTGCGGATCGGCGCCTCGAAGCACACGACACACGCCTCCCCCGGAAGGGCGGGCGGGGGGAGATGCGGGCCCCCTCGAGGGGCTCGCGGGGAAGCGGGGGGCCGCAGGGCGGGAGAAGGCGCTCTAGAAACACCGTCGGCCCCACCTCAAAGACGGGAGTGGCCTCGTGGCCGGGGGTGCGGAGTCTCCCGCTTCCCCAAAGTCTCTCGCGCTACTCCCTCGTGGGAAGGAAAGGACACAAACTTGGCCACGCGCCAGGGCTCGTAGGACGCGTGACTTTGGTGTCCCCTCCAGAGTGGCCCGAAATGCCCCCCCTCCCTCCCCCCCTCAGTCCACGAGGTTCAGGTCCAAAGCCTGGAAGGGTGGGGGGAGTGTGCTCAGGCCCTGGATGGGAAACCCACCCACGTCCCTCTCCGGCGCCACGCGGGGAAGGCGCGGAACTGTCTCCCAAAGTTTCCCGCGGCCCCCCTCCCCCCGTCGGGGAAGGATCGCTCTTCCGGAGATGGGGGCGGGGGGGGGGTTGGCATCAGAAAGAGGAGCGTGTTCATTCCTTTTCCCCGCGACCCGGGCGCAGGAGGGGCGCGTGTTCTCCACTCCCCGAGTGGCGGCGCCTGGCACGCTGACATGTCGGAGTGGCGGCAGCCGGAGCTGTGCAGAGTCTGGGACGACGCGAGACGCCATTTGCATCCCTCCTCCCTCCTGCAGGTTGGCGGGGGCGAGAGTGTTGCCCGCCGCGGAAGCGTATTCCTGGCAGTGACACTGATTAGATGCTGTGTCGGTACGTGCACAGAATCGGGGTGGGCCTGCGCCTCTCCTGTGCGCGTGCACTTTCTGTCGGAAAAGTTGCGTGTCCCCCTCCGCCCCCCCTCTCCCTACACACACACACACACACACACACACACACACACACACACCCGCCGCACAGCTGCTGTCTCCAGGGCGGAATTTGGCGAGCACGTTCGCTCAGCCCGGGGGAGCGGGGAGCGCGCCGGCGCGGGGAGGCCGCCGGGCCGCGCCGCGGAAATCCAGCCCTGGCTTTGCGTCGAGCTGCCGAGCGCGGCGCTTCCGCGCGCCCGGCCAGCCGAGGCCTGGTTTCCATCTGCCCCTTTCGCCTCCGTGTTAAGTTCGCCGGGGAAAACCCGATGATCCGTGCAGAGCCCCTCGGAGGAGACCCCCCCCCCTCTCCTGCCGGTTCTGACCGATGGAAAAAATGACAGTATAGGTCAGAGCAGGCTCCCCGCGACTATTAATGCGACCGCCTCCGTTCCCCGGGCTGGGGGAGGATGGGCGCCTCGCCAGGAAACCGCCAGAGGAGGAGCCACGAGGGCCGCCGGCCCCTTCCCGGGCTGGAAAACGTGGATTCTTGGAGAGACCAGACAAATGTGGTCAGACGGCTGCCCATCCAAACACAGGTTGCCATGTAGCTTTCAAGCACGATCCATCTCTTTCTTCATCAAGTCCGCGTTGACTCAGCCCCGAAGGCTGAGAACGGGGGACTCGGGAGGCGAGGAACTCGCGCGGTCTGGTACTCGGCGTGCGCGCCGGAGATGCGGGGCGAGCGCCATGCGTCCTGGCACTGCCCGTGCGTCCAGGCAAGACGCGGTCCCCTTGGCACCCCACCTTCGAGGACTTTTCAACCACACGAGATTGCTTTTATTTGTAGTTTGACTTGCGAATGGCTTGCTCCTGGCAAACGCCTGCCTGGACTACACATTTTCCCTCTTGGCTTTCTCTTTCCCTGCTACGTGCCCGGAGGAACCCCCACCACATGTGTCGCCCCCGAGTCTCGCGTCCCCACCACGGCCGCGAGGGAGGGCATCGTGAACTCCCCGGGATTCTGACTTGGGGCTGGGGTTGGTGGGAGGCCGGCCTGCCAGGGCTTGAGGCCGGCGGCTGCGAAGGAGTCCCCGAGGTGACCAAGGCTTTGGGAGCAAAGCTGGAGGCGCTCGCGTCTTTGTCTTTAGGGGGGGCGGGGGGGAGGCGGCGGCAGCCTGGCACGCACAGTCCTGATAAGGATCGCCGGGGAGAGAGAGCGCACCGCCAGCACATTTCAGTGATTAGGCGGCCGCCCGCAGCCGCGAGAGGAGAAGGCCATTTGCGTTGGCTGAAAAGGAAGAAGGCTGTCCCACCTCGTGAATGATGAGTGACCTTGGAGAGGCCAGGCCCCGAGCAAGTGACGCTGAGGCCTCCCCATGACACAGGAGACCCCATTTCAAAGAAAATGAGGAGCTTTTAGAAATTGGAAATCTGCTGTACCCTATCAATAATCGTGTGTGAGTGTGTGTGCGTGCGCCCCTACAATGAGGCCCACCGAGAGCCCAGTTGATCAGGCCTGCCACGCGCAGGCCCAGAGGCCGTGGCTTTCACCCAGCGCCTCCTTGAGCGGGGCCTGGCCTGGCTGGTTTGCTCAGTGGCTAGAGCCTCGGCTTGCAGACGAAAGGGTCCCGGATTTGGTCAAAGGCAGGTACCTCTGCTGCGGGCTCCTCCCCGGCCGTGCAGACCACCAATCTGTGGTTTCACATTGATGTTTCTGTCTTTCCTTCTATTCCACTCTCTAGAAATCAGTGGGGAAATACCATTGGGTGGGGGTTTAAACAAAACAAAAAGAAACGTGTGGCCTGGTAGAGGCCACCGGAGGTGTCTCCACAGTGCTGTTTGCCCAAGGCCTCGGGGAGAGGGTGGGTAATGGTGCCTGAGCCCTGGCAGGAGCCTGCCATTAATCCAGCCTAAATGAGTGCCATTAAAGTCCCTATTCCCTCTGCATCCCAGCCGCCCGGGAGGCCTGTAATGAGAAGTATGGTGGCGTCGGTGAGCCCATTTTGCCTTGACGTTTTCTTGGGTGATGGTGTCCTTGCGCCCTGACCAAACGTCACTCCATTGTGGCCTCCAGGAACGGAGACCTAGACGTTTTCCCTACCTTCTCCCCAAAGGCAAGAGTGCCACTCCTAACGTTACATTGTGGCGCTGTGTTGTGTGCTAGGTGCTTTGTGTACGAACTTCTCCGAACAACCCTGAGTTTCTAATTTTACTCCTCACCCTCCCATATTCCTCCATTGATTTTTAGAGAGAGTGGAAGGAAAGGGAAAGACAGAAGTAAATATAGACCGGCTGCTGCCTGCTAAAGCCCGGACCAGAGCTGGGCCAAGGGAGGAGCCTGCAACCGAGGTACTTGCCCTTGACCTGAATGGAACCTGAGGCCCTCGGTCAGCAGGCGGACGCTCTATCCATTGAACCATACCGGCTGGCTATGAGCCTCATTTTACAGATGAGGACACCGAGGCCCAGACGGAGGCGGCTTGCCTCCAGGGGCACAGGGTGGGGAGGGCAGTGGGGCTGCCCCCCCCTCCAGTGTTTTGGGTATTTGGGGAGGACTGCGTGGACTCCCCACCTTCCAGTTAAAAATTACGGGAAGGAACTAGAGGGCCTACCACTTGCCTTTCTTTTGCAAAGGGAACTTCCGGAGCCCCGTGTCGCAGCGGCTTGTTATTGTGGCTCCGCCGCAGAGCAAGGGGCGGCGAAGGCGGTGCAAAGGCCCCTCGCCCCACCTCGCCGTTCCGCATCCGGCGCTCGCATCTGCCGGAGGTGATGGGGGTTGGGGGCCGCCGATTGCCCAGGAACTCCTTATCGCCGAGTGACAGTGGTCCCGGGGGGCGGAGCGAAACGGCCGCCAGCGGGGGCGGCTGGGTCACAGCGATCTCCCGGCTCCTCTCCCCGAACTGGCCCGACGCCCGGCAGCGCCTTCCGCATCCTCCAGCCTCAGCCTCCGCCTGAGCTGCCTGCACCGAGCCCGGGGCCCGCGGCAGGGGCTGGGGAGGGCACCAATGAGCCCCGGTGGGGACCGCCGGCTCACACTGGGGGACACACACACACACACACACGATCTCAGCTCCCCGCCCCTCCCCCTCCCCGGCGCTCGGAAAGCCCAAGGAGGCCGTAAACAGCAGTGCGCCGGGGAAGAGTCGGGGTGCAGGGGCCTCGCCGCCCTCCTGCTCCCCGGCGTCCCCGTGCCCGCGGGCGCCCCGGCGGCGTGCAGCCAGGACTGGGGATTCCACGGCGTCCTCGCCTCCGGGAAGCGGCCGCGGCCGGCAGGGGCTTGCGAGCTGTGCTCCTCGCTGAGCGGGGTCAGAGGGAGGGTCAGCCTGGGCCTGCGAGGGGGGGGGGAGATAATCCGCGATCGGCGGCGCCTGGCTCCACCTCAGCGAGCCGGAGCCCGGCCAGCGTGTGCTGGATTGACCGCAGCCCGTCACCCCACCACCCGGTGTGGGGGTGTGAGGCGGGGGGGGGGCGCGATGTTCGTGATCCGAGGTGGCGTGGGATGCTCGCCTCCCCTCCTCCTCCAGCCTTTACTTTTTAGCTGAGAAGACCTTGGCAGGAGCTGCCCTGCCCCCCCCCCCGGGCCGCAGAGGGGGGGGGGCTGCCCGCCTGACCGCACTCGCTGGCGGTGTGAGGGGCGCCGGCAGCGGGGCGGCCGCCCAGCCGCGGGGGGGAGCGGGCAGCCCGCGCGCCTGCAGGCAGAACACACGCCTTTCCCGGAACCTTGAAACCCAGGGGAGCCGCTGCCATCTTCGCGTGACGAGCAGCGACACGCCGGTGATTAAGTGTTTCTTTCCGGCTCCCTCACCAGTTGCGGCTCTCCTTCCCGCAGGGCTGGCAGAATCAAACCTGGGGAACACACAGCGAGCTCCCCGCTCCCCATCCCCACTGGTCTCCGGGGGAGAGCCCACGCTGGGCGCCGCCTGCCCCCCACACCATGCCTGGCGGGGGGGGGGGTGTCGAGGCTTTGGGGGCCCAGGGCCACACGCCTCGGTTTCCCGGACCTGGGTCTGGGAGTTTAAAGGGGAAGGGGTACACGTTGCTGAAGGCTCCCCCCCACCCCCATCTCTTGAGGGATTAAACCTTAACCCAGGAATCCCCCACCCACACCAGGGACTAATTCTCTCGCCCCTCCCGGGATTACCTGGGCTCACAGGCCCATAAAACACTTCCGGGTCAGGCGGAGGGGCTGTCTGCAGAAATACTTAAAGCCCGGCCTCCGTTCCTGGGGTGGAATTGACCCCCTGGAGGGAAGGAGTAAACAGATGGCGGGAAGCCTCCCTGTGGTTTGCAGGCTGTGGCAGGAGCCGCCTAGAATGGGGCTGGTGGGGGCTGCCTCAAGCCGGAAGGTGGCCTGGGCCCCAGTAGCTAGATCTCAGAAAAAGGGGGGCAGCATTCACTAAATGACACGAAGCTGGAGGAGGGGGTGCGGGAAGGAGTAGGCCACGTTTCACCACCTTCTGGCCCCAGCTCAACAAGACTCGATTGCTGAGACCTGGGGGAGGGGGCGCTCGGTCCCCTCCTCTCTGCCACGGGAGCAAGGCCCCTTACCTGCCCCTCGCAGGTGGGGTGCCGGGAGCAGCGTGGTGAAGCTCTTTGTAAACGGGGTGTGACCTCTGCACTCTCTGGTGAATGCTCAGTTTCACCCTGGATAACAATGACTGGCGATTAAAAGGAAACAAAACAATGTGGAAAGCAGCCTCCCGCCAAGCCGGGCAGGGGTGCGGGAGGGAGAGGCAACTTCATCTCTGAGCCTCCTTTCTCTCCCCGTCACTCCGCCTCCAGTTTCTGGAGGAACGGGAGAATCCTTGGAATGTTGTAAGGAAACTGCATGTCCCAAACTGGGGGTGTTACAGATCCAGAAAATGGGGTCAAAGCACGTTTTAAAAAGGAAACTGGATACAGAATACAAATGGCTAGGTGCCCTCCTGTTCGTGGGGAAAGCAGGTGCCAGGGATAGCCACTCCGCCCCCAGACCCCCCGAGACAGGCTCGGTGGGCTAAGGGCGAGGTGACGGAGGCGGGCAGGGTGGGGACAGGGTTGCAGGCCACTCATCTGCCTCGAATGCACATCAGAAGGAAGACGCAGGCCTGCCTCCGCCGCCTGCAGGCCCAGAGCTACTAAAAGTGTGTGTGGGAGGGAGCGCCCCGTGACCTCTTTCCCCGCAGAGGGACTCGTGGCGGCGTGACCGGCCCCAGGTGACGCCCAGGCGCGCTGGGGACAGAGGCCCAGGCGGCGCCCTCACCCCGCCTCGCAGAGAGCCGAGATCGGGCCTCTGAGGGCCGCCCACCGACCTTCCCGGCCCCGAGGCCTCAGGGCAGGGTCCACCCGCCTCCACCCCGCGGTCCCCCTCCTCCCCTCGTGATTCATTCAGCGGCGGAGCCGAGAGCTGTTTACCTCTCCGCCCAGGGCGACTCGATCTGCGTAAAAAGCCCGAACGCCGGCGCCGGCCAGTAGGGGGGGATTGTCCTATAGAGATTATTTCTCCTCCTGGGCTTTTTAAAAAAAACGAGAAGGCTCGGCTGGGAAGGGGGTGGGGTGGCGTGTTGCTGCTGTTTTTCAAAACACGGCATTTGAAAGAGGAACAAAAGCCGCACAAAAGCTGTTTCGGGGGGCCGGGGGCCTTTTTTTTAACATATCAAAAGTGCGGCGCATACCTCGGGCCCCCAGCAGCGATAACCTGAATGGCCGGCCCATTCCGCCCATTAGCAGTTCATCTGTTATCTGCGATCAGCAAACAAGGTTTGAGGCCCGAAGGACACCGAATTCCGGTTCCAGTCGGCGGCGTGGTATCGGATCTGGGGGGCACGTCCGGTGCTCCAAGTGCGAACCCACCTTCCGCCAACGTGGGGTTTCCCAGGGCGGGGGGCGGGCTCCAGCCCGCAGCACATTCACTGGGGCGGCCGAGGTGCCTCCACCTGCGTCGCCCCTCGGCCCGAGCTTGTCTGGCTCCCATTTTTCCCATTTGGTTTGCACCCCCCTCCCCACCCCCTACTCCTACCCCTACCCTCCACCTCCCACCACCGTTTCGCCGCCCTCATTTGACACGAGGTCCGCAAACGTGGAGCGAATGCCCAACTGGAGTTGAGGCTCCGGGCCTCGCCCTCGGAACTGCACTCCGGTGCCCAGAGCCCCCGGCCGCCCCGCCGCGACCTGCCTGCAGCTTCGCCCCGCGCCGGGCGGGCGGGCGGGCGGGCGGGGAAGGCCGGGCGGCGCAGCGCCGGGCTGCACGATGATAAATACTGCGCAGACAGCCCATAAATAATTGGCATTATGTTCAGCTGACAACGCAGGGCGATTAATTTTAATAGCTACATATTTGCCTGGGCTGCTGCTTTCGTAGGCCCAGTAATGAAAGGCGAGAGGCCGCCCTGGCTCCGTGCTCGCCGTTCCGCCAGGCAGCGAGGAGGTGCGGGGGGGGGGGGGGGGAGCTCCCGGCATCTCCTCCAGGCAGCCCCCCGGTCGCCCTCCGCGCGGTGGTGGGGGGTGGGATGCACCCCCCCCTCCCCCAGCCTGGAGCAACAGGAGCCGCCGTAGTGACACTGCACATTTGTCCCTGTGGGAGCCACTTGTGGGCCTGGAGACCTTCCTGGAGGCGGTGCCCACACTCCCCCCGCCCCGCACAAGTCCGGAGTGAACTCCGGGGGGGGGGGGCCTTCACGTTTGGTTTGGTGGGGGGAGGGGATGCTGGTGTCAGCTGCCGCCAGTACGCCGGTGGGCCCCGGCATGACAGAGGTGTTTCCGCCCTGGGGACCCCGGCAAGGGACTGAACAAAGGTCAGCCGCCCAAAGGGCCTCTCGGCGCGTGTCCTGAGCCCTGCCGTCCCGCGCCCCGCGGGAGGCCTCCCCTAAAATGCTTTCTGAGCCCCTCGATTAAAAGGGCCGGGCACAGAAAGGGCAGAAGAAAGGGTTCGGGAGAGCTCCCAAAAAAGAGGGGGCGGGGAGGGGCGCAGGACGGAGAGGAGGACTCGGTGCAGCCGCCGCGGTCCCGCGGTGGCCGGGTGCGCGCGTGTGCGTGTGTCTGTGCGTTCGGATGACAAAGCCCCGCCGCCGCCAGCGAGCTGCTGCCTGCCGGTGGGGGAGGGGAGGCGGGGGGAGCCGGCGCTCGCGGCGGCGGCGGGGAATCGAAGGCTCCGGGGAGAAGGAGTTCATTCATGAGCCGGAGGAGGCCTCCGGGCCGGGCCAGGTGGAGCCTCCGGAAGCCAGCACCTGCGTGTTTGCTGTTTGGGAAAGGGCCCAGCGCCCCGATCATTACCATATTTTAATTGCCTTTCGCAAAGGTCATCTCTAATTATGGGTTGCGGGAAGGGTTGGCCAGGGGCTGGAGCCCTTTATTGTGTGTGTGTGTGTGGGGGGGGGGGGGTTGGAGAGTGGGGGAGGGCCGAGACAATGCGCCCAGCTCTTCTCGAAATGCCAATCCGTGGGTGTCCGCACGCCTGCGAGGCGGTCACGACGTGCCGGCTCCACGCAGACAGACCGGGCTGCGCACACAATAAGAGCCGAGCAGGCGGCGAAGGGCCGCGCAGCCCCACGGCTTTTCTTAGAAACGTGGTGCGAAGAGACTTGGCAATAACACCACCCGCGGGATGGGATCGGGGCGGGGATCCGAAAGCGCATTGGCGTCTGGAGAGCCACAAGCTGTGCTGAACCCGTCTGATCCCCCCCCACCCCGCCCCAGAGCTGCTGTGCCCACGCGGAGCCCCTCGCACAGGTGCCGGCGCCCAGCGGCTCGGGACTCCCTGGCGCGCCGCCTGGCTGATGTGAATCCTCCTTTAATTCCGCGTGCTTGTCGCTTACAGGGCCGTGGGATCCTTAGCGATGTCTGTTTTAGGGAAAATGGGACCCGGCCAGTTTAAAAAAATGAGGTGTTTTTTTTTTAACTTTTAGAAAGTTTGCATTTTCTTACTCCTCATCACTTGCAGAAGCCCCCGCGGCAGAAGCAGCTCGAGGGAGGGGCAGAGCAGTGGGAAGGTTGCCGGAGGGTCAGTGTCCTTGGAGGGTATTTTGGAGATGAGGGGGTGGAGATCAGAGAGGAGCTGTGGGGCAGGGGTGGGCAGCTAACCACTCTGAACTTGACTTTCTCCAAAGAGTCTGGCATCTCTGAGCCACCACGCCGTTTCTGGGGGTCCCACCTGGCAGAGCCACGAGCCTCGGAGAGGTGGGGGGTTTTGTACTGGCTTTGCTTCCTGCCTGCCCCCCACACCTGGCCTCCTGGCCTCCCCAGCAGCCAGCTCTGCCCAGAGGAAGGCAGAGCCAATGACTGCTCCAACCCCCCAGAGACCGCCTGGCTTTCTCCTCCCCTGTAATCAAAACCAGATGCACTTAAGCGCCTTTCATCAGAGGAAGCCGGGAGCCCTTTAACAGGCTTCCATAAAAGCCTTGCTGGGCCTACCAGCCTGCTCGTGGGCCTGGGCCCATTTCTCAGCTGCGGAATCCTGGGGCTGCCAGCAGGCGCGCCCGCCCTGGAGCCCCAGAGGCCAAGGACGTCTCCCCGCCCAGGCAGCCTCTCGGGGCGGATAGGGACCAGGGTCCCTGCCAGGTGTGCGGGTGCTGCCCTGGGCAGGAAGTCAGCAGCTAGTGCCTTCGGAAGGATGAGAAGAGCAACCTGTGAGAAGAAACCGCAGGGGCTAGAAAAGGGGGGAGGGGGCAGTGATGATCCAGATCTTCTGAGGGGGATTCAGAGTCCCCGTCCCACGCATGCGGTGTTTCTGTCTCTCCCACGAGCCTAGGAATTCCCCGAGGACAGACAATGTCTAATTTATCTTCAAGCCCAGCACAGGCCCAGGCACAAAACACGCGATCCGGCTCAGCGGTTCAGCACCCGCCTGTGAACCGAGAGGTCACAGTTCGGTTCCTAGTGGTCAGAGCACATGCCCACCCGGGTTGTGGGCTTGATCCCTAGTGGGTCGTGCAGGAGGCAGCCGATCAGTGTTTCTCTCATCATTGACGTTTCTCTCTCTCCCTTCCTCTCTGACATCAATAAAAATGTAAAAAGAAAGACAAATGGGAGTTCTGTCTCCAGTGTAACCTTTCCCAACCGCAGTTTCTTTGTCTGCAAAATGGGATGAGAAGGCTCCATCGCAAGACTGGGAGAAGAAGATGCTCCATCACAAGAATCGGTGAAGATGCTGCGTGTAGCCCACCAGGAAGGTCTGATAAAGGTCTGTCCTGTTCTTGAGCAAAGGTGGGGTGGGGTGGAGTGTTGGAAGGCCCTAGTTGGGGGACCGTCTCGCTGGCCTGGCTGCTTTTGGGTCTGAAGAGAGAATTATTCTAAGATGTGTGCCCCGCTGCCCTGGTGAATTGGAGCTGTAGGAGCCCCTGTCCAGCGGGGAGGGCAGGGCCCAGGCCTGGAGCGGGGAGCCAGGCCAGCGGAGGGATTCGGGTTCCGGGGGAGGGGCAGGGCCCAGGCCCCGGGGCTCCCCTGCACAGGACTGACTGTGTCTGAGCCCCGCTTGTGCACTGAGGGCCCAGCCACCCCAGGGGAGTGGCGGGCACACAATCCCATTGGTGCTGGCTTCTGTGGCCGGGGCGGGAGCTGTCCCTTCGCTTGCCCTCTGCTCCACTTTCATGCCCGTATTTGATCTTTGGCAAGTTCATCCCTTCGCCTTGGGCGGGCGGGGAGGGGGTGCTGGCTGCTTTTCTTTGCTGCTTGTCCCATTCTGGCCTGTTCAGTAACTCCCCCCCCCACACTCCCCCCCCCCCCACATATACACATATGCATAGTTTGGCCTATTTATCTCCTGCCCCCTGGCTGTCCTGCTTGGCGGGGTAAAGGTTAGGATCTGGGCTCCCCCCACCTCCCTCCTCAGTCCTCCACATTCCTGATGTCTTGCAACCTCTCCCCAGGTCACCCCTGAGCTCAGCACCCCCAGGAGGCATTCTGGGAGCCCAGCTTTAGGGAAGGGAAGGGAGTGGGGGGAGCCAGAGGCACTACAGACTCAGTACTGTGCATGGAAATGCGTATGTCCGGCCCTAGCCGATATGACTCAGTTGATAGAGCGTGGGCCTGTGGACTAGAGGGTCCTGGGTTCGATTCCGGTCTAGGGCACAGGCCCAGTGGGGGCCGTGCAGGAGGCAGCCAATCAATGATTCTCTCTCATCATTGATGTTTCTCTCTCTCCCTCTCCTTTCCTCTCTGACACCAATAAAAATAGGTTTTAAAAAGAAAAGAAAACACATGTGTCTGGAGTATGCCACAGGTCGGTAGTTGGGGTCAGAATGGAAAACAGTAGGCTTTGGAGGGGGCTGGATTGAGAAGAAAATGAGGTAATGACAGTCCTTCCAGATTTCATCCCTTCCTGGCCTGAGGACCTTCAAGAAGCAGCAAGGAAAAGGTGGGGGAGGAGAGAAGAGACGGGAGAGGGAAGCTCACCCGGGGAAAATGCTTGGTCTCCCCTTTAGGGAAATGTGGGATCAGATGTGAGGAGCAGACAGGTCACTGACCAGCGGGGTCCACAAAGAACAAGACACGTGTCCTCACAGGTGGACGACTCTGGCCAGGATCTGCTTCTAATCCAGCTCGCTTTCTCCCATGATTTAGCAAAGCGTAATAAAAACGGATCTCTCCGCCCGGCCGGTGTGGCTCAGTGGTTGAGCATCAACCTATAAAACAGGAGGACACGGTTCAATTCCTAGTCAGGGCACAGGCCCAGTTTGTGGGCTCGATCTCCAGCTGGGGGCGTGCAGGAAGCAGCGGATCCATGATTCTCTCTCATCATGGATGCTTCTCTCTCCCCTCCCTTCCTCTCTGACATCAATAAACACACACACTCATATATAAATATACAGATTTTTAAAATCCTCACCAGAAGATATTTTTCCATTGATTTTTAGAGAGAGTGGGAGGGAGAGGGAAAGACAGAATACTGAGAGGAGCCTGCAACCGAGGTTCGTGCCCTTGACCGGAATTGAACCCTGGACTCTGGTCCGCAGTCTGATGCTCTAGCCACTGAGCCACACCGGTCAGGGCAATAAAAACATATTGAAAAGCAAACAAAACCTCATCTCCCACTCACTATCATGAAAAGAAGGGTCAAAGCATGGAGCAGCAAGGGAAGCAATTGACTGCGAGTGGGTTCTGTGGGTGGGGGTTTTAGTGGAAAGACTCAGCATCTGGGGACCAGTATCATCTGGAAACGCCTCACTAGGGAGCCGGCTACTGAGTGGGGGCTCAGTTGTGTTTCATACACATGCCTGGGCGCCCCCTGTGGCCTGGGCTTCCTCTCAGCTTGGTAGCTTAAGGCTGTGGTCGGCAAACTGCGGGTCTCGAGCCACATGCGGCTCTTTGGCCCCTTGAGTGTGGTTCTTCCACTAAATCCCATGGCCTGGGCAAATCTGTTTTGAAGAAGTGGCGTTAGAAGAAGTTTAAGTTTAAAAATATATTTTATTGACTTTTTACAGAGAGGAAGGGAGAGGGAGAGAGAATTAGAAACATCGGTGAGAGACATCGACCAGCTGCCTCCTGCACACCCCTCACCGGGGATGTGCCCACAACCAAGGTACATGCCCTTGACCGGAATCCAACCTGGGACCTTTCAGTCCACAGGCCAATGCTCTATCCACTGAGCCACACCGGTTTTGGCAAGAAGTTTAAGTTTAAAAAATGTGGCTCTCCGAAGAAATTTCCATCGCTGTCCTGTGGATACTTGGCCCTGTGGACTAAGGAATTTGCTGACCCCTGGCTTAACGGTAGTAGGACTTGACGTTCCTGGCAGCTCAGAGATTCAGAAGCAAAGCGTGCCCAGCCCCCAAACAGATGGGAGCTGGGAGGTGCTTCACCTCCTGACCCGCCGTCGGAAGTGACAGAGCAGCGGCATGCACGCTGCCTTCTAGCGCTTACAGTAAGTCACCAGGCCACTCGGATTCAAGAGGAAGGGACGTGGACCCTCCCTCTCCATGGGAAGAGTGTCAAGAACTTGTGGCCACTGGGAGAAAAGCAAGCAAGCAAAGCATGCCACGCACTGCTGAGAGCGAAGCTTAATTAGCAGCGGCGCTAAACAGAGGAGTCTACGTTCTAATAGGAGCCTGTACCCTCCAGAGGCCCCATAGATTATGTGGGGTGGGTGGTGGGGGGACCGAGAGCTGAAATTAGGCCAAGGTCAAAGAAACGGAGCCGTGACGCCAATATGGATCTTCTGAACAATAGAAGAGGAAAGGCCAGCCCTCCCTGAGCTCGTGCGGTGTGTGTGTGGGGGGGGGGGGGGGCCGGGAGAACGGGGGGGGGGGGCCCACAGCAATGAAAGGGAAAGTGGGTAGGCGGTATGAATGGCAATCTGGTTGTCACCAGCGTTGCCCACCATCTTGGGGGGAATCTGTGGCGACCCTTTATTGCTCCAGGCAATTATTTTCACTGTTTGTTTACAGATCACTTTTTTTTTTTTCAACAGACAGATACCTTTATGTGGTCAAAGCTGGAGATGCAGTGTGTTTCCTAAAGGAAGTGTGGAAAAACAATGCGTTATTCTAATACTAGATGAATACTTCTATTAATGTGCCCCTACTCCCAAGGGGTGGTTTTCAAGATCCAGCATGGTGTCGGCCGGCGTGGCTCAGTGGTGGAGCATCAGCCTAGGAACCAGGAGGTCTTGGTTCGATTCCCCATCGAAGGCACAGGCCCGGGCTGTGGGCTGGATCTGCAGTGTGGGGCGTGCCGGAGGCGGCCGATCCCTGATTCTCTCTCATCATGGATGTCTCTCTCTCTCCCTCTTCCTTCCTGTCTGAGATCAATTTTTTAAAAAATATCCAGCAGGATACGTTGTGACTTCAAGGGGCCCCAGGTTCCCATTATCCTTTGTCTCTAACCCCTGAATGGCAAGTTTGACTTCAGATTTCTTTGATCTGCTATTTTATCATGGCTCGACTAGGAGATGGAAACACAGTAGAGAAACACGATTCTGTTTTGCTTGGGAATCATCAGTTGTTATTTTCTCTGCTCCCTTAACGCGACACCTTCCCTAAAGGTGAAATCACCTCGTTTTCCCCACGGGCCTGCGCCCCCTCTGGCCTGCTTTCCTGTTCGCTCACCGTTGCCTTCTCAGCCAGGCTTTGGGGCGCGAGGTTCATGCTTTATATGGCGATGCAGATGGAAGCCCAGCTTGTAGGGAGCTCCTCGGTGAACTCTGACCTACCCATCTCGATCCTGGCCTCACCCCGACTTCCCAGGATGTCCCTGGCTCACCCCTGTCTTCCTTCAGGTGATTTGGGGCTGCAGGGCCCACTCTTTCTGTGCACCCCGGAGACCGGATTCAGCCAGACCTTGGGGATCAGACCTGAGCTGCTCGCCACGCCACGGGGTGAGTTAGTGGCAGCTCTGTTCGCGGAGCGGAGGAGAAACAGATTCTCTGATCGAGAAGAAAAGAGATGCTGACACAGGGCAGGATGGGGGTCAAAAGGGCATCTTGGAAGCTGAGCAGGCCTGAGGCTGCGCCCGGCCCAGTGTTGACCCAGCAGGTTGGTTCAATAGGCCCATTGACTCGATCTTTGTTTTGTTACCTCTCATCTGTGGGGTCCAGTGTTCATAAATTACCGGGTCACTTCGAGGCTTGGTTTGGGTGTTAAAAAAAAAAAAAAAGACGAGGGTGTCACACTAGCGAAGTGTCTTGTTTAGCTAGCAAGGTGGGATTTGGGGGGGGGTCTGCTTTCTTTGGTTGGAAATGCGAAGCTTTTAAGTGCGGGTGTAAGGTGTCTGAGTGTAAGAGCCTAATGGGGGTGCAATCGAGTTTGACATCCTAACAAGTTACCTGTGAACAAACATTCACACTCACGTGTGGCGGGTGAGGAGAATTTGCATTTGAAAGTGCAGGGGCCTCTGGAGAAGGTCGTAGTCAAATGAGCCGCAAAGAGGGACCTCGCTGGGGTCAGGGGTGCTGGTTCGCGAAGCTTCGGGGTCACTCTGCGGAGGACTGGGCTGCTGTTGGGGATTCCATTAATCCTTGGCAAGTCGTTTCCACCGTAGGAGCCACAAACGGTGGCTCTCTTGGGAAGGACACATTCAGGGCCTGCTGTCCCCTGATAACAGGAACATACAGCCCGGGGGCCCCCAGCCCCTCGCTCACCTCACTGAGAGTTTCAAAGGACATTGACTACATCGTTGTGACTGGCATTTCTCAGACTTTTATTTTTTTATAAATATATTTTTATTGATTTCCTAGACGAAGGGCGAGGGAGAGAGAAACATCCATGATGAGAGAGAATCATGGATCGGCTGCCTCCTGCACACCCTCCCCCCCTACTGGGGATGGAGCCCACAACCCCGCATGTGCCCTTGACCAGAATCGAACCGGGGACCCTTCAGTCTGCAGGCCGATGCTCTATCCACTGAACCACACCGGCTAGGGCTCAGTTTTATTCTTCTAAGTCCGTGTGTGTTTAATTTTTTAAATTAGTGTTTTTCATAAAGGAATATTTACCCAAAGCTTATGAAGCCAAATAATAGGTAAAGAAAGTCTTGGTGCAAAAAAAGCAGCCCCCTCCCCCAGGGTACCCCATCCCTTGTTCTGCCTTTTCTTCTGAAAGATGTCATCATATTTCTGAGTAATGTGTTGGTGTGGGCTCCTAAATACCCCATGGTGACTATTATGTGTTGACTTCCTAGTAGGTACAGGAAGATTTTTATTCTCTTTTTTTAAATATATATTTTATTGATTTTCTACAGACAGAAAGGAAGAGGGATAGAGAGTTAGAAACATTGATGAGAGAGAAAAATGGCTGCCTCTTGCACACCTCCTACTGGGGATGTGCCTGCAACCAAGGTACATGCCCATGACCGGAATCGAACCCGGGACCCCTCAGTCCACAGGCGGACAGACACTCTATCCACTGAGCCAAACCAGCTAGGGCAAGATTTTTATTGTTGGCAACATACTTCCCCTCCCCTGTTCTCACAATAGAGCAGCAGCATAATTTGTTGCTAAAGTCATACCCAGTGGCTACTTTGTGATCAAATTCATAGTGTTTATTGCCGAGGCAATTAAGTTTCAGTGATTGTATTTACTTTCTTGTACGACCCCCACCCTGAGTTATTAAGTGCCTCATTTTTAACATTTGCTTAATTTTCTTGGACCAGTGACTGATTTTCCCACACTCTCCAACCTCTGGACAAATCATCTTGGGACAGTTTTCTGCCTGTTCACATCTTGGAGAACATCTGTAAACAGACTGATCTTTGTGGTTGTGTGTATTTCTTTTTTTCATTTCCCCTTTTTGTTGTTAACCCTCGCCTGAGGATATTTTTTTCCATTGATTTTTAGAGAGAGTGGAAGGGAGGAGGAGAGACGGAGAGAGAGAAACATCAATGAGAGAGAGAGACTCCTCTGATTGGTTGCCTCCTGCAGACCCCAACCAGGGCTGGGGATGGAGCCTGCAACCAAGGTTCAAGGTATGTGGTCTTAACTGGAATGGAACCCAGGAACCTGCAATCTGTGGGCTGACGCTCTAGCCACTGAGCCAGATCGGCTAGGGCTAATTCCCACTTTAAGTCTGAAACCTTTTTAAGAAGTTTATAATCTTCCCTTTAGTTGTGTTTTCTAAAACTTTTCTCTGTCTGGCGTGGTGGGGATTTTACTGATTTCCAACAGGGGCATTGTGAGTTGCTGGCAGTCTGCATCTCTACCACCCAGCTAATGTCAGGAGCTGAGAAAGGAATCCAGTGTTTCTGATTCTCAGTATTTTGCTTAGTTTAAATAAACTTTCACCATTTTTCCTAAACATCAACCTTTCAGAAATGATGACTATTATCCCCTGGAATCCTGGAACTATCCAGTGTTAGTAAATTTTTATCTTCCCTGTCCCTCCTAAAACGGAGTCTACATTTTTAGAAGTAAAGGTTATTTTTTAAATAATTAATTGGCCCTTCCCCGGGCCATTTTACTGCAGGATTCATGCCCATTGTTTACATTCGTTTCACGTTGCTTTTTATTTGTGTTTAGTTAGTCATTTACAAGTCTGCTTGCCAAGCTAGATTGTAAATTACTGGAGGACCAGGGGTGTCTTTTTAAAAAATGCACTTTTGTACTTCTGGGTCCCCCTGGGACCTAACGCAGCGCCTTGGCCTTCGCAAGCTCTCTCTAAACACAAGCCGAAGGTGGACTAATAGAGTGACAGTCTTCTCTAGTCGAGACCCCTCCGCCTGGCTGGGGTGGCTCAGTGGCTGAGAGTCAACGCAGGAACCAAGAGGTGGCTGGTTCGATTCCCATTCAGGGCACGTGCTGGGGTTGTGGGCTCCATCCCCAGTAGGGGGCGTGCTGGAGGTAACTGATCGATGTTTCGTTTTCTTCTCTTTTTTATTTCTCATCGATGTTTCGATCTCTGTAGCCCCTCTTCCTTTCTCTTTAAAAATCAATAAGACCTATTTTTTAAAAAGATCCCTTAAAGAGAGGTAGCTTTCTAATCCTCTTCTGCCCTGAAAGCTCCTTGGACACCCCTAGCACGGAGGGGGTGCGAAGCAGGCCTCGCCGCCAGGGCACTGCCTCCGCGGGTGGCACTCGGGGCGGCAGCCCAAGTCCCAGGCTTGCAGGCGACAACGTGTCGATCGGTGCCGGAGTCCGGGCACGAGAGGTCCTTTCTCGGAACTGACATCCGTCCTGGCGACGTGGGGACGGCGGGCCGGGCCTTGACCGGGAGCCGCTGCCCGGGGTGGGAGGCGCGGCTGCGGCTCCAGGTCCCACCGCGGGGGCAGCGCCGGCCCCGGGGCCCGGGCCAAGATGGCGGCCGCGCAGCTGCCGGGCCGCCCGCGGGGACCTCCCGTGCGCACAGCTGTGTCCCCGGGGGGAGGAGGCGGCGCTCCCCCTGGGCCCGCAAGGACCCCCCAGGAAGCCTGCGCCTTCCTCCGGCAGGCGACCCACCTGGGCAGGCGCTGGGGGCATCTTGGGCACCCCGCTCCCCCCACGCCTGGGGGAGGCAGGGACAGGCCTTGGCTGAGGCGAGAACTGGGAGGAGGATGGTGGGCAGAGGACCAGCGAGTGCCACGGGCTGCTGGCCTCGCCCCGAGCCATCTCCGCCCGCCGTGGCAGCCTGGCCAGTGCGCCCGGGACACCGTGGTCCCCAGCAGTGACTGCAGGGGCATCACCCCCGGCCGCGGCCCAGGGCCCAGAGCTCCCGCGATGCGGAATGCGTCGGAAAATCGGTGCATCTGGTTGTGGAATCCCAGTCTTATCTGATGCAGGCTGCAGAGTGAGTGCCCGCCGTCTCACGCCCTGACACGGCATGGGCACAGTGCAGGCGGCCCCTGTCCCCGGACACTGCCAAACCCCCGTCCAGTTTACCCGCAAAGGCGGTGCTGAGTGGGGTGCTCCCGGCGGGATCTCGCCTGCGGCTCGGGGTGGGAGGTCAGGATGGCCCCCAGGGAGCAGCGGCCGCGGGTAGAAGCGCCGCAGCAGGGGGAGAGGGAAGTTCCTGGAACAGCTCCCCGCTGCCTTTCTTTTGTCAGCCCCTGCGGATACTTCCTTCTAGTTCAAGGTCCCATCCAAAGTTTGCAGGTTGTTTATCTGCTCAGCAGGAGGCTGAGCGCGAACATTTGGATTTGTTTTGGGTGAAACTGAGTCATTTTGCATACCGCTTCCCAAGCTTGTTATTCTAAGGGAGATTCTCCACCCCGCCAGGAGACTGCAGGAGGCCAGCCCTTCCTTCCGTCTGTCGCCCCTCTTTAATTACCTCTCAGTTGCCCCCGTTTAGGCAGCACCCGGTGCTTTGTTCAAGTGCAGCAAGAACCCCAAGGCTGGGCCTGCTCTGCCTGGGCCTGACCTTTCTAGTGATTCTGGGCTGATTGGGGCCAGAGATGAGGTGGTGTCTTCGTTTTTTCTCCCCTCTGCACACTGGTTGGTACTTTTCCCAGACCGCTTCCCCGAAAAATAAACCGTGTACAAGAAAAAGTTCAAAGTAGCCCTTTGGAGCCAACCAGCCGGTTTCTAAACAGTAGCCAGCGCCCACAGGTTACCGCAGACCTAGTGCCCACCAGCTCCAGGGGCCCAAGCGCACCCACCTCCAGCCCCAGACCCTCCCCGGGGCAGTGATCACAAACAGGCTGAGCTGGTTCCGAGAGGACTCCCGGGAGACCACCGCCCCAGCCCCAAGAGCAGGCCCCCCCTGCAGTGCAGCGGAACTAGTTAAGCTGCCCTCAGCGTGAGCAGCCTGGTGTGGGGCCTGGACCAGAAAGAACCTGCGGGAGCTCCGGGGAGCCTCAGCCTCAGCCTCGACACCCCAGTTACAGAACTGGGTGGCCCTGACTCAGAAGGGCAGTGTGGAGGCCTGGAAGAGCCCCGTCAGTGGCTGGAGAGGAGGCCTTGGAGCGAGGCCCGAAGGAAGGCCGCGTTGGGGACCTTGGAGTCGCAGAGCCAGGGCGTCCATAAGGGCCCTCGGGGCAGGGAAGGTGCGTCCAGGCCAGCCAGCAGCTTGGGGCTTCGGCACCTGACCCTCAAGATCCAGGCGGGTGAGGGAGGCCCGGCTCTGCGCAGCCCCAGGTGCGCTTAGGTTACTTGCCACCTCGGGACACTCCGCCCAGCTGGGCCACCCCTGACCTCCGCCCGGGGGCCACCACCCTGGGGCCGGGCTCACCCCCGCCTCGGCCTCACAAAGGCCGCGGGTGGCGGGGGCGGAGGAGGAGCGGCCGTGACTCTCAGATCTTTAATTACGCCCCTACCCTTCCCCCCACCCCGTCGTCGGCTTCCAGCCCTTTAATCAATTTCACGATATTAAATATTAATTTCCCGCCAGCCAGGCTTTCTCGAAGGAGGGGGGAGGGACAGGCGGCGGAGTTGCGAAGAAGGGACGGCTTTGTAGGTGTGACTCGAGGGGCTCGGCGGACGCTCGGGCTCCTACGTGACCTGCGCCGGGCCCTGGGAGCCACCGGGGCTGCGTTTCGCAGCCGGGGAACTTGGGGAGTTCTGGACGCCGGAGTGCAGGCCTCCGGGAGGGGCAGCGGGGGACGCCGGTCCTAGTGCGCTAGGCGACCGGCTCCTGATCCGCGGGCCCCCGCCCCCAGCCCGGAGCCAGCCTCACGCGGGCCCGCGGCGCGCCGCGATGATGGATCGCGCCTGGCGGGGGTGATTTGGTGTTGATCGCACATTATCACTGGCAGGTTGGACTGGTTGCTGATGGACGACTTCTAGCGGCGGCGGCAGCGTCTTCAGACACTGCGCGGGGACTCGCTTGCTCTGCGAGGGTCTCTCCTTTTCCTCCAAGCACCCCTCGCCCCACTTCCCTGCGTCGGGAGGACCCGAGAGTCCGAGCGGGGTCTGGCCGCACCCCCCCCAGGCCGCCTGCCCCGGTCCGGGTCCTATTGTGGGCCGCAGGCCGGGCGAGGACGGGAGCCAGGGGGCCTCTCCCACTTCCTCCCGTTCCTCCTTCCCTCATTGCCTGCTCCCTGCTCCCCGTCTTCCTTCCTGCTTCCCCATCGAAACCGGGAGGGCCCGGGTGCCTCGCCGGGTAGTTTCCCCGCCGCCGCCAGGGGTGGGGCGGCGAGCTCCCCCGCCCCGCGGCCCCCGCCCCTCTCCCGGGGCTCGCAGCACCGCGGCGCTGCGGTGCGCCCCTCCTCGCCTTTCTCTAAAGTGCCTGCAGATACAAAAGCGGTTTCGTAATGCCTTCCGTCTGCGAGAGCCGGAGGACCTTGGCTGACCTTTCGGAAACTGATTGCAACTGCCTGTTAACAGCCCTTACTGACCGCACCGAGCGGAGCGGAGGACAATCATTTAAGTGACAGACGGCGAGGTGGCCTCGGCTCAGTCGAGCGGCCTGGTTAAGCCCGCCCCGCCCCTCCCCCCCCTCGAAACCCCCCTTACGCTCCGGGCGCACCGCGGGGCTGCGGCGGGCGATCGGGCGGACGGGGAGGGCTCGCCGAGCACGCGCGCGCGCGCGTGTGAGTGTGTGTGTGTGAGCGCGCGCGCGTGCCCGCGATCGCTGGCCAACGGGTTAACCCTTCGCCAAGCGGCCGGCCCCTTTGAGGCTGGACGCTGTCGGCTTAATCTGCCATCTGCAAAGGAGGGATAAAGGGCTGCCCCCACCGACTGTCCCTAATGGGTCAACTGTCCCCTCTCTGCGTGACCGGGGCTGCGTCCCTGGTGCAGCCGGGGACAGATCCTGACCCTCGGCTCTTCCGGCACGTCCCCAGTCCCCTCCCTCCGCCACACAAAGTGACACTGACACAGGGCTCCAGAGGCTCCGAGAGCCTGGCGACGCAGTGGGCGTGGGTGTTCCGGGTGTTTTGTGTTTGGGAAACTGGAGGAAGGTGGGGAGTGGGTCTGCACGAGGAAGGCGAGGTGGGGGAGGGGAGGCTGGTGACCGGGCACCTCGGGCTACGCTCGCTCCTTCTGTCGGGAGAGATCGCCAGCTGCTCTCCAACAGGCAGCGCCCTGAAATCTATTTAAAGAGAGGGAAAGGGGAGGAGAACAAAGGGGGAGGAGGGGGTGGCGAGCGGAGCCGGGGCGAGAGCGAGCGAGCAGGGAGGATTCGCGGCTCCGCGGGCACATCAAGCGCTCACATCTGTACACTCCGCGATCGATGGGGAGAATGGATAATATTTGTCAGCTGCAGACCTTTCTCTTCCCGGTTCTTGGGGAGGGGAGGAGGGGGCGAGGGAGGGGGAGGGGCGGGCAGACCAGGCGAGAGTCCGCCTCAAGGACAGCGCGCTTCCCGCTGCAGCCACACGGAAACCCAGAGCCATAAAAGCCCGGGGATTTTTCTCTTATTATCATTATTAATTATTTTTTATTATTCCACGGCAGCCAGCGAACGCTCGGCGGCACCCCTCCCCCGCCGCCTCCCTTTGTTGATTCTCAGCTTGCGAGCGCGGCGGACCCGAGCCGCCGCCGCCGAGCACGATCTGCTCTTGCGCCCTCGGTCGCAGCTGCGGCCCAGGAAGCCCCGGCTGCGTCCCCGCCCCCGCCCCCCACGGCGTGGCAGCCCCCCCTCCCCCGCCCTGCCGCCCGCCACGAGGCCGGCCCCGCCGCTTCGCCTCCTCTCGCCGCGTCTCCGCGTCCCCAACGCCGAGCGGAGGCACTGGCTGCTGCCGCCCGAGCCTCGGCCGCGCGGGGGCCCCCGCCGCCCCCCCCCCGGCGGCTGCACTCTGAGGCCGCCGTCCCCACACATGGTCTTCATTTCGCACACCAGCGGCGTGCTTCCTCTCGGCTCCTCTCCTCGGGGCTTTTCGGAGCGAGGAGGGAGGCTTAGAGGAAGTTAGAAACGCAGCGAGCCCTGGGGAAGGGGGAAAACCCTCGCTCTCGGCCGGAGCTTCCGAGGCCGAGGGATGCGCCCCGCAAGGGTGGGGCGCCCTCCACTTCCTTAGGTGCGGGAAGGGCGACGGGGGTGGTGGCGGTCGGAGAAGAGGAGCTGGAGAGCCCCCCCCCCGGTCCGCTCCCACCGCCCAGGCCCGAGAACTGACTCGCCCCCTCGGGGCGTAGCTGGCCTGGGAGCCCCGATCAGACCAGCGGTCATCCACTGAGACCCCAGACACTGAAGATTGCCCCCCACCTTCCTCGCCAGGGATCCTGAGCCCTGGCCCCCTCCCTCCAAGGTTGAAAGCCCCAAGTCGACGAGCCACAGGCCCGGGGTGTGGGCCCACTCTCAGGGCCGGTGGGGGCGAGGCGCAGAAAGTTCTAGCCGGGGTTTACTTGTGGCTTCGCACCCCCACCCCACCCCGCCGGCCTGAGATTCCGGGCCAGCCTGCGGCGGCGTCCCCGACTGCTCCGCGGTCCTGGGCAGGGCAGGAAGCTGGCACGGCCGCCGGGTTGGGCCGGCGCCACTTGGCCGGGCCGGCTGCTCGCTGGAACTCGCGGCACCTTCGCGCCGAGTCGGGTTCCCGGGTCTGCCGCCCGGTCACCCTGAGCGCCCCCCCGCCCCCCCCCCGCGCCCGTCGTCCCCTCTCCGGAGTCTCCCTGTCTCCGCCCGTCCGCCCTCTCGGCGTTTCCCCTCCTCGCTCTGGCTCGGGAGCCCCGTAGCGCAGTCAACCGCCCTTCCCGAGATTCAAAAAGAAGTTTTGTGTTTCCCCGGGGGCCGCAGCCTAATGCTTCCCTTGTTTTCCGGAACAAAGCAGACATTCAGTGGGGAGGGGGCAGGCGCTGGCTCCTTCCCCTCCCACCGCACCCCGCACCCCGCACCCCTGCGGGTTCTGAACGCCGGCTCCCCGTGGCCTGGGGGGCGGGGGGCGCTCCCCAGACCCGGCTACAAAAAGCCCGCCCCCCCCCCCCCCCCCCCCCCCGCCTCGGCCGGGAGCTGAGAGGCGGCGACATGGTGTTTGGGTGAGGCTCCGAGCCGGGCCGGGAGGCGGCACGCAGCTGTTTACAGAGCCTGTGCCGCCCGGAGCTCCCCCGCCGACGCCCGGCGGCCTGGGCACCGGCGCGCTCCCCGCTCCGAGGCGGCGGCGGCGGGGAGCCTCCGGCGCTGGGCCCGAGGCCTCCGGAGCCCCGGGCCAGGGCGCGCAGGGAAACTTGAGGTCTCCTGCCGCGTTCCTCCTCTAACCCACAGCTCGCCCCTCCTCCCCCACAACGGCCAGGACCGGGTAGTATATCAAAGGCGCGGGGGGAGGGCGGCAGGGCTCACAAGGGGCGCTCTGAGCAGCCCTTCCCCTCGCCGGGGTAGCTTCTCCGGCCCGAGCGAGCACAGGCACTGTGTTCTGGAGACTCGAGGGATGCTTCGCTCCCCCTCTCCCCGGGATCGCGCCTCGCAGCCCCACCTGACCCCGCTCACCCGGCCTGATGGGCTGCCCCCCTCCCCGCCCCCCCAGCAGCCCGCTGCACTCGCTGTGCCCACCCGCGCGGGGCCTGCACCTCCGCGCCGCGCGGCCCAGATCCCGCTCCAGCCCGTGCCCTCTCCCGGGCCCGCGGCCGGCCCCCCGCGCCTTGATCCCGTGTCGGAAGGACAGCGTGTAAACACCAGGCGCGCTGCGAGGGCCCGCGGGAGGGGCCGGTGCGGGCCGCCGGGGCTGCTCCGAGGCCCTGCGCCTCCGCCCGCCTGCTCGCCCCGGGCGCGATCCGCGGGGCCGTCGCCTCGCTCTCTCCCTTCCCAGTTGGCTCAGCTAATTGGAGCCGCCGCCGCCGGTGCGGCAGCCTCTTGTTGAATTTTCTAGCTCGCGCCCGTTCAGTCGTGGCCGCCCTGGCTCCCCTCCCCCTCCCGCAGCTGTTATCTGGGCTGGCCACTTGTTGGTGGTGGGGACCGTCCCTCCACTGACCCCGGCCTCAGGCCCCCTGCTCTCCCCAGCAGTTCTGGGGGGCGTGGGTGGGAGGTAGAGTCTTATGGCAGCTGTGAGGTTTTGCGCCAGAACCTGGGGCTCCTTGTTTGGTGAAAGCAATCCAGTGGGAATGCCGTCCAGGCCACCCTCTCTCCCAGGGAGCCATCTTCCCCGCTGTCTCGCATCAGGAGGGAAAGACAGGCCCCGCCAGGCTGGCAATAACCCCACTCCCTCCCAGGAAATGTTCCAGAAGGTGGGGTGGTGGGGGCACAAAGGTACCTCCACTCCTGTTCTGGCCCTTTCCCACTGGCACTTGGGGCTTAACTGTGTGCGTCCTTGTCTCTGACACCTCGGGCCTGGGCCCACCCAGATAGGATAAGGCCACTTTTTCTCTAGGTTTGAAGCCCCTGGGGAGGTGGGGGATGCGTGGAACGTCCAGGGGGGAATGCGTGGGCCTTAGTGGGTTCTGGAGGTGCACCTCCCCCAAGCTGGGTCAGCTGCAAGCTGTACCCGGAGGCCCTCCTGGGCCTTGGGTCCCCTCATCCGAGCTTCCCTTCCCCCCTGGCCAGCAGTCTCATACCGGAGCCACATGGCCCCACCAGGTGCTAACTGTCAGGTCACCGTGGGTCCTCGGGAGGCCCGAGCCTGGCTCCCGGCCAAGGTGGAAGGAGGGAGCCGGCTGGTAGAGCTGAAGGACTCCAGAAGGCGTTGCTAATGGCTGCTGCGGTTGCTTTCTGTCCAGCATCCACCTTAGGATGTCCTTACCTCTGAGGAGAACTTCCACTGGGGTGGGAGGGTTCCCCCGGCCTGGCGCCCGATGTGAAAGTGGCTGCTCCCCAGCCCGAGAAATGCATCCATACTCTCGGGCTGGGTGTCACCTTTTCCTGCGACGGCTCCGAGAAGGGGACCTGTTCCCTTCCTTTGGTGCTCCTCTGACAACTGTGCTGTGAGGGAACCGAGGTGAGGCCACTGGCTCCTTCATTTTCCCCTCTAAACTGTCACCCAGATCACCACTTCCGGGGTTTCCTGAGATATCTTTTGAATCTATTCATAAACAGCAAGATTTCCAACTCAGTCCATATGTGAGTGGAGCTGTGATAAAAAGGGAATCTTAAAGTTGCTATTCTAACTTGGTGTCTAGAATGGTACTTCCATAGGTCAAGTTCACTTGATTTTTTAAAAATATTTTTTTTATTGATTTTAGAGAGGAAGGGAGAGAAAGAGAGAAACATCAATGGTGAGAATCATTGGCTGCCTCCTGCACGCCGCACACTGGGGATCGAGCCCACAACACAGGCCTGTGCCCTTGACCAGATTCGAACTTAGGACCTTTCATTCCGCACACTGATGCTCTAGCCACTGAGCAACATTGGCTAGGGCTGCTTGGTTCTTGAGTGTCAAAAAGCCCCCAGCCCTTTGCAGTCATATAACGGATATCTGTTAGTTTCTCTTCTCTTTCTGCCGTGGAAAAGGTGGATCTGCTCAAAGATGGTTATTCTCCTTCCCCACTACCCAAGCAGCCTGTGAGGACATGGTTTCTGTGTGGGGTCAAGTGTTTCTATGTTTTGCTAGAGAGAGTGGCAGAAAGGAGAATTGTGTGTCCAGAGCTTGCTCTCCTGGCTCTTTAACAGACACTCTGGGTTCTCATTCTGGAGCAGGATGCTTCCATGTCCCAGCCTCTTTCTCCGAGTGATTGCCCCTTCCCTCTGTCAGCACCCAGCCATCACCAGGCCCGGGGCGGGTCACGTGGCCTGAGGGTTTCTGTCTGAAAGGCTGGTGGTGCCCCGGTCCCCCTGAGCCTGGTACTAGGCATTTGCACTTCTTCCATGGCGCACAGAATCTTCCAGGCCATCGGCATTCCTGTTCGCCAAAAGCTTGGCCAGCAACTCCTGATGGGGCCTATGGTGATGGATGTCTTGAGGGGCCATCATGGTGGGGCCAGCTGAGAGTTCACCTGCAGGGGTCAGACCCAAACCCAAACCGAAGTGCCAACAGCCACCTGGTAGCTTGCTGGGAAACAAGCCCGCCCCCTCCCCCTACTAGCCAAGCCTGGGACAGAGCATTCCTCTGGCCTGCCTCTAGCTGGGCTGAGGAGAATGCAGTTAAGCAGATCCGGAAGCCGAGAGGCATCCACGGCCCCTCACTTCCCCCAGCGCTGGGCTCACCCTGGCTGAACGCCCCGTCCTTGTCGAGTCAGAGGAGCTGGTTGTGTTCCTGAAGCGGCTCGCACGGTGCCACCTCCCCGCGGGTCCTTCGCTATTGATTTTTACCATCCTATTCGATATTGTGTATTAAATATTGAATCCATGCACGAGAGGATGTGATGCAAATCACCAGCCGTGCCTGAGACTTTTAATAGTTGTTTTATTGCCCGGAAACCACAGTTGGACGCTAGGCATCCTGCAACCCAGGCGGGGGGGGCGGGAAGGGAGGCCGAGGGGAGAGCTGAGCAGCCCGCAGGAGGGTGGGGGTGGGGCGATCGGAGACCTCAGGAGCGGCCACTGCCTAAGGCTCAGCCAGGCACGGGGCTGTGCTCCCCGGAGAGAGCCGGGCCGGGGCTGTCGTGTGAGACTTGGGGAAAGGAAGAGGCGTGGGGCTGTCTGTCCTTCCTTCCTGGACTTCCCTAACTGGATTGTTCATTCCTGTCTGGCCATCCCCTTCCCCTCCACACACACACACACACACACACACACACACACACACTCAATTATTGAACAGGAAAGTGAACTTGGGGACAAGAAAGCCAAGGCCTCCTCCAGCACTCAGCTCTGCCCGCTCCGTGCAGACGTCTCGCCACCTCAGGGGAACCCATTTCTCTCCCCTACCGGTGGGGGTGCGATGCTGTCTGTTCTGCCTCCCTCACAGCCCGGTGGCGACACTGTTGCAAATGAGATGATGCTCAGGGAAAAGGCTTTTGTAAACTCTCGGCCCCGAGGAGGCAGGCTGAGGGATTAGGGCTGGCTTTCCCGCTGTACTCCCCTCTCCGCACTGTCCCCCGCAGGCCTCCCTCGCCGCCAGGAGCCACCTTCGCTCCATCTCCCACCTCTGCCAGGACTCTGCGCTGAGCCTAGGCAGGCAGGTTTTGAGGACGCTCAGCAGGGAAACAGGAAGGGCGAGGAGAGAGAGAGAGAGAGAGAGAGAGAGAGAGAGAGAGAGAGAGAGAGAGAGAGATGGGGGTGGGTGCAGCGAGTGTGCGCAAAGGCAACAGCCTAGGGAACGCGCTAGGCTTCATTTGAGAGGCACGCTGCACCGCGGCTGCCGGGGACTGCGGAGCTGGGGGGGTGGGCAGAGAGGGGAGGGCGCTGCTGGCGGGTGGGGGTGGCGGCTGCTGGGACCTTTGATTGTGCGGGCGGTGGGGAAGAGCGGCGGAGCCCCGGAGGCTAGAGGCCTCTTCCCCCGTGACATTGTTCCTCGTTGCGGGAAGTCCAGGCCGGATCTGCGATTGTCGTCAGAAGTCAGGGCGTGGGCCGCGCCGGCAGGGTCTTGCGATTGTGAAGGCCAAATGTCAGCTTGGCGCAGGGTGGCGGCTCTCCAGAACCCCCGAGTCAGATAAGCAGTTGTCCCCGGGCCTTGCTCCTCTAACCCCACTATCTTTGTCCGAGGTTCCAGGAGGGGCTGAGACCAGACGGGTCCCTATCAGTTAAGATTACCCAGGGGACCCCGCCATCTGCTGGCCTTCCCTGCCAAGCCGGCCCAGGCCCAACAGAGACCAGCTGGGGCAGCAGGCCCCACGGGGAGGCGGAGGGGTCCCTGGGCGCGCACACCCGGGCGTGCCGGGCAGGGCCTGGCTGCACATGCCTCCGCCTCGGCCCCGGAGTCTGCTGCTGCCGGGGTTTCCGGCTCTGTGGCGGAGCCTCCCCGGCCTTCTCCTCCCGCTCTGACTGGCTGCCAGCTTCTCGGAGCCTGCCCCCCCATCCCCCCCGTCTCCCGTCGGCGGGTCCTGCTCTTCTCTCCGAGTGCGTCTCCGCTTTTAGGCCGCCGTGCTCTGCGCACGTGTGGCCCCCTTCCCTCCACCCGGACCCCGCGGGGCCTCTTCTCCCGGCGGTCCGGCCCGGCCTGAGGCTGGCCGCCAGTGCCACCTCGTGAGCCTCCCTGCCCCCAACCCCCAGGCTGGCGCATCAGGAGCTCGGTGATCCCCGAGGCCGAACCTTCCCCAGGTTCCGGTTTAGCTCCACCAAAACAACCCCGGGGGGGGGGTGCTCAGAGCATCCCCCGCCGTTCCCAGCCCTAGGCAGCCGGAGAGGGTGAGGGGACCCATGTGGCACAGTTGAGGGGAAACACTTAGGCGGCCAGCCCCGCACCGTCTGTGGCGGGCTCTGAGCTCAGTTCTGCGGGCTGTAGCCCACCGAGGTGAGCTTGAGTGCGCAGTGCTGCCGCTGACCTGAAACTCGGCCGGACGTGGGAGTCCGGGTGGGGGCCCCGAGAGCGGGCGCCCAGCGAGCGACTCTTGGTGGATGAGCTGGGAGCGCTGGTCTCGGGCGCTGGGGCCGGGGACCAGCCTGGGGTCCTCGGACACCCCAGGCCGCAGGGCAGGGGTGCACACGGGCCTGCACGAGGCCAGCCCGGGAGGCGAAAACCCGTCCAACTCCTTGAGCGTCAACTCGCCACGAGGGAAGCCACGGAGGGAGGGGGGGCTGGCGGGGGTGTCTTCGTGGCGGAGGCCTGTGTCAACTTTTAGCCCCTAAAACCCCCGGTGGCCAGGCGCCAGGGCCCTGGTGACAGAAGCAGGGTTCGGGGTGAGAGTGACCGCCGCGGTGGGACCGGACTCGCGAACGCCAAAGGCACCAGGCGCGCGCTCGGGCGGCGGCGGCGGCGGCGGGGGGGGGGGGCGCGGGGGCGGGGGCGGCGGGCAGGGAGGGGGCGCTCCGGGAGCCGGCGGAGCTGCGAGGAGCGCAGGCATCTTCCGCAATCCATTCATGCACTGGAGCGCGTGCAGAGCTGCTGATCGCTGCCATTGTTACTCGCGGGCGGTGTGGGAGCCGAGCCTCCACTCTGGCGAGAGATAAATGGCCCCTGACAGCCCCTCCTCGCCAAGAGAGCTCCTCGGATTTCACCGCGCGGCGGCTCTCAGGTCTGTGCCTCGCTCGCTTCCCGGTGAGAACCTTTAAATCAGCCTCCCGGCCCTCCCTCCTCCCGGACGCTTAGCGGGCGCGCGGGCCCCCCCCCCCCAAAGCTCAGGCCCCGGCAGGGCCCCGGGTGAACTGCGCGCCGTCTCCCGCCCGCGCCCCACCTGGAGGGGACGAGGTGGGGAGCTCCCGGAGGACCCGGGGCGGCGGGGGGAGGCCGCTGGCGCCCCCTTCTCCGGTCCCTCACCTCCCCGGGAGCGGAGCCCGCGCCCCGCCTCCGCGCCCACAAGATGGATCAGGCTACCGTGCGGAGAGCGGGCTGTAAATATTTAAAAAGTCTCTCGCGCGCCGGCGGTAATGGCTTTCGCAGTCGGAATGTGTGCTAGGAGGAGAGGAAGGGCGATATATGCTCTGTGTTCGGGGAATTGCTCCTGTCTCTCTCCCCCCCCCCGCCCCCGCTCCCCGGGTCCCGGGTGGGCTGCACGTTCTGTCTCCCCGATTTCCCGCCCTCCGCCTCTGCCACCTAGTCCCGCCGTGGTATCGGGAACGCCAGTCGGGGGGGAACTTGAGCATGGCAGGGCGACGGAAACCCCGAGCCACTCTTCCCGTTGGGTCCCCCAAGGTCCTAGGCTGGGACCGGCACCCCTGGTCCAGGCCCGCTTCTCGGGGGGAGGGCGGGAGACGCACTGGCTGAAGCGCCGGAGTTGGGTGGTCGCTGAAGCCTGGGTGGGTTGCAGCGGGGTGGGGGGGGGCGCTCGGCCCTGTTTGTGCCTTTACTCCCCCTTCCCATGCCTCTCTGAAGCCTCGATCCACTCTGAAGGAGAGCCCTTCCCCCGCCTCCCCCCCTTTCTGAATCTGAAAGTAGCTTTGTGGCTGTCGGGACCGAAACCTGGGAGGCGGCGGCGCGGAGAGATGGGAGGGCGGCGGGCGGGGGGGCGCGTGCTGGTGCCTGGGCTTAGCGGAGGTCACACGTGGAGGTGGAGGGGGATCGTGGCTTCTCTGGCCGGTCCGGGCCTGAGATCTTTCAGGCCGAGCCGAGCCGGATGGAAGCGGTGGGGGAGGGGGACCCAGCTTCTCGGCTGGGAGAGGCTTAATGGGCCCATCACTGGGTGTGTGCCGGGTGAGGCCGTCTCCTCTGCCAGCAGCCCCTCCCTGGCGGGGCGGGGGCGCCGAGTTGCCTAGAGCTGGGGCGGGCCGGGCGCCGCGGCGGGTTCGCGCTGAAGGTTGGGGGGCGGGGGGGGGAGGCTGTCCGAGCCGCGGCTGCTCTCCTGCACTCCTCCGCGCCGCCCGCCCGGGGCCCGGCCGGAGAGAGGGTGCCGGCGGCTGGTCGGGCGGCCGCCGCGATCGAGCGCGTGGAGCTTCAGACTCCTGGCAGCTCCGCGCACTCCGCTCCCAGAGGCTGTGCTGCGCCCTGCTCGCTTGTTTGTCTCGTGTGAGTCTCGTAAACCGCTCTGATTTATTACCCAGACTAAATGCTTAATTTGTGAATATGAAACAGATTAAAAGGGGCGGGGGGAGGGGGCTTGAGGTCGGCATATTTTAGCAATCAGACCAAAGCAACCCGGCAGATGTTTCAAATTTGTCGACATTTTCAGGCTCATGTGGAAAGCCAGCCAGAATGGTCAAGAGGTCCTTTCTCCTTCCTTCAGCCTGAGAACTTGGCAATGATCAAAAGGAGGTGATTAGTAGCTACAGAGAAAAGCCACCAGCAGGCAAGGAGTTAACAGAGGCTGGGATGGGTGTGTGTGTGAGAGAGCTGCTCACAAAGGCCCAAGTCCTAGACGCCAACTCTGAAGAACAAAGTAGAGGATCCATTAAAAGTTAATTCAGTAAATAAACTTAATTGGTGATAAAACAAACAAGAAAGATGGAAAGGCCAACTTAAAATAGCCGAAGGATAATAAAAATAAATAGTTTTGATGTGGCCTAAACATGTGTGTGTGCGCGCCTCTGGGCCAGGCGGGGTCCCTACCGGGCCCGGCCTGACACAGGCCTCTGGGGAGCACCCCTCCCCCAGAAAAGCCCCCGTGTGTATCGGCAATATTTGTGGGGGGGGGGGATGTTGTGTTTTTTTTTTTAAGGCAACTTCACACATCAAAGGTGAGCCCCGTGTTCTTGGCGGCTCTGTGGTTCCAGCCACCCAGTGAAGCAGATACGATTTCTATAAATTGGCCTTCTCCTCTGGGTTTTGATTGATCATCGCCGTATGAGATTATTGAAAGTCTAATGTCTTATTTCACTTTCTCCGAGGGGTGAGGAGGGGGGGCGGCTGATTGGAAGGCAGGCCACGTGAAGACGCCGGTGCTGTGCGCTAGTAATTTCCATTAGCCTGGGTAAAGCCGCCGCCGGAAACTCCCGAGCATCTCCTGCTGGTGCCGGCCCACCCTCCCCCGCCCGCTCAGCTTCAGGCCTTGTTAACAGGTACAGGACAAACCGGAGCCTTCTGGAGCCTTTGTAGTTGGAAGGAGAAAATGGCTGTTGACGAGAAATAAGGCAACAAAAGGTTCCTTTCCGGAGGTATTTATTAGAACTTGAGAATGCCCTCTGGAGGCTTGTTTCGCCAAACTTTTTCCTTCCCCCTTTTGCCTCGGTACCGTCTTTCGTTTTATTAAAGTTGATTATGGTTCCTCTGTCTTGTCCCCAGCCAGACAAAGGCTGAGGGAAAGTCAAAGGACGTGTTAATTATATGTTTTCTTGTAAACTGACTTTTCATTTCCCCCTCGCACATTTCGTTGGCTTGGTGTTTAGTCGAACACTCAAATTGCTGCGGATAGGCCGCTTAAAAAAAAAGACCGCCTTGATTAAAAACAAATACATGAATGCAGAGACCTTTCTAATTTCAACTTGCGTGGGCTAGAGACAGAAGAGAAACCTGAAAGCGAGAGCAAGACTGAGGGAGAGGCGGCAGGGAGGGGAAAGAAGGGAGACCAGGAAGTGTGTGTACACACACACACACACACACACACACACACACACACACTCCTGCCAGCCCGCCCCCAGCCGGGTTAAACTGGTCCATACAATTGTCCCTGGCTGCGCCCTGTAGCTCCCAGCCCGCCTGGATTTCCCATCACTTGGCGCCTAAGGCGATCATTAGCTGAGAGCGGACAGCCTCCCCTACCTGCTGGCAGCCCATCACTTACCAGCCCGGGGAGGCTGGCTGCAGGCTCCTGCACTGGGGCCGGGCCCCGCCGGCTCAGCCCGAGAGGGGTGCTCGCTTCTCGCCCCTGGTGCGCCGGTGCCTAATTAAACTCCATCCGGGCGCCGTGCACCGAGGACACAGCAGCTGGGAGGAAAGGCGGTCATTACCTGGGCAGAGACAGTGACTCTTCGGAGGGAGAGGAAGGGCCCTCGGATGGCACTTTCTGCTGCCCCTCGGCAGAGCCGGGGGCGCGGTTAGCTCCTGGGCAGAAATCAGGGGGAGATGGGGATTAGGGGGAATCCACGGCCCGCACTTAACGAAACAGGGCCTGTGCCACCACCACCGGGCAGGAGGGAGGCCTCCGGAGCTCCGAGCAGACAATGCCGGCGCAGAAAAACGGCTCGGGTGCCTGTGTGGCATTGGAGTTGTGGCTCGTGGGCCTGGCCCCATCACACGCAGGGCTGGGGCTGTATCCATGGCTGTGAGGGCGGATGCGACCGGCACCCAAGGCCCAGGTATGTGAAGCTGAACAGATCGTGGAGAGGCAGGGGACTTAGCTCCGCCAAAGGTCAGGGACCCCACCAGACCCGGGCCTGGTCCCCTCTGAGTATAAGGTGACAGCCGGCCAACAGGAGGGGCCGGAGGTCTCGTAGGCCGGCTGTCGGGGTTCTCGCTGAACCCCCACTTAGCGCAGCTAAGGAAATGGGTGCAAAGGGGGAGAACACTTAGCTCAAGGTGACACGTGGTAGCAAATGTAAGACCAGCCGAGACCGGTTTGGCTCAGTGGATAGAGCATCGGCCTGTGGACTGAAAGGTCCCAGGTTCGATTCCGGTCAAGGGCATGGACCTTGCTTGCGGGGACATCTCCAGTGTGGGGCGTGCAGGAGGCGGCTGATCGATGTCTCTCTCTCATTGATGTTTCTGACTTTCTATCCCTCTCCCTTCCTCTCTGTGAAAAATCAATAAAATATATTTAAAAAAGAAAAAGAAAAAAAGTAAGACCAGAACCCAGAGCTCCCCGCTTTGGGTAGAGAATCAGGAGGCGAGCAAGCTTGATTAGAGAAAGATCCGGCTGCTCGTGGTCACTGAAGAGGCCTGGTGTGCAGGCATTTCTGAAGCACTTGCTGTGTGCAGAGCTGGGCCTTCTGTGCCCAGTGACCAAGGCCATGAGGATGTGGGCAAGGGGCTGGAGAGGGCAGGGCGCCCACCACTTGCAGGGGGGATTTTGCATTTTTTAAAAATATATATTTTATTGATTTTTTTTTTTTTTACAGAGAGGAAGGGAGAGAGATAGTTGGAAACATCGATGAGAAACATCGATCAGCTGCTTCCTGCACACCCCCGACTGGGGATGTGCCCACAATCAACGTACATGCCCTTGACCGGAATTGAACCTGGGACCCTTCAGTCCGCAGGCTGACGCTCTATCCACTGAGCCACACCAGTTTCGGCGGATTTTGCATTTTTTTTTAATATTTTTTTTTATTGGTTTCAGGGAAGAAGAGAGAGAAGCAGCCATGGTGAGAATCATGGAGCGGCTGCCTCCTGCATGCCCCATGCTGGGCATCGAGCCCACCCTCTGGGCCTGTGCCCTGACCTCCTGGTTCATAGGCCAGATGCTCAGCCACTGGGCCACACCGGCGGGGTCTGCAGGAGGGTGGCCTGGGTGGCATCCTGTTGTGCCCGGGCTGGAGGTGTACCCAAAGCCGCTGAGAATGGAGGAGGCAGCTCGTCTGGCTGGGCGCTCATCACTGTGTCTCTGTGGCCGGACAAATAGCAGAGCACGGCTGCTCCCCGAAGCTCCCCACAAATGCTGGCTCCCCGGGGGCCGCTGGTGAGAGAACGCCACCTCCCTCTGCAAAACAAACCCCTCCTCCCCGGCTTGGCACTGGAGACAAAGTCTCCCCCCTCCCCCTCCCCCGCCGCGAAGAGCACGCAGCCCGGTGCTCCCCACTCGGTGCCCCCCAGATTCCACCTGCCCCTGGGGGAGCTCGCGGTGTGATCACAGGTGCCCTCCCTGCAGCCATCTGGCCCGGGCCCAGCCTCGGCTCTGGCTTTCCCGGAGCAGAGGCGAAACACGCTGGAACCTTCAAAGCACATTCCTGCAGCCGAAGGGAGAGCTGTGGGGAAGTGAAAACAAAGAGCCACGGAGTGCGAGCGGTTCAGCTTACAGCGTCTGTGGGCCAACAGGGCTGGCCCGCGTTCAGTCAGACTTCCTGGCCCCGGGCCAGCCCCAGCTGGCAGGGCGCCCAAGCCAGCCCACCACTCAGGCCGAGTGGCCCCCCGGACCTGGGCACACCCTCACACCCCGCCAGGCCCCAGGGAGCCCAGCTCCCCCTTGGCCCGTCCTCTCTCTCCATTCCGGTCACTCCTTCCCGAGCCAGACTGGCCTCCGAGGTCCCCTTAACCCGACGCTTCCTAAGAATGGCTTGGCCTGGCCGGTGTGGTTCAGTGGCTAGAGCGTCGGCCTGTGGACTGAAGGGTTCCCCGGTTTTGATTTCGATCAAGGGCACAGGCCCGGGTTGCAGGCTTGATCCCCAGAGGAGTGCGTGCAGGAGGCAGCCGATCCATGGTTCTCATCATTCGTGTTTCTCTCTCCCTCTCTCAAATCATACCAATATGTTTAAAAAAATTTTTTTTAAAAAGCCAATTGGCCAGCTCCTCAGGGTGGCCTGGTGAGTCTGGGGGTGACTCAAGTCCCCTGGCTGAGAGCCTCAGGCCTGGAGCAACCGCACTGGGCAGTCTGAACACCGGGTCGCTGTTGGCCATGCTGTGCCATAAAGATACTATCACCTGTGTGTGTGCCAAGGCTTAGAAGCATTGCCGACTCGTGGTAAGGGCAACATCCGGGGCCTGAGAGGTACCCACACATACAAGGGGGAGACCACCAGGCCGTGGGGCCCTTTATGGCTCAATGGTTGAACAAACATCTCCTCCAGCCCCCTTGACTGTTGGACACTGTGCTTGCGGCTGTTGGGGGTCAGGGGGGGCCCTCCTTAGAGAATTGACAGTCTCATGGAAAGAGAAGCCCCACATGTTTGCAAACCGAAGGGCAGACGGTGTTTCTGCCCACGTCCACTCACAGCCGGGTGACCAGACCCCAGCGCCCACCTGCTGAATAGGGACCCGGGGCCTGGGAAGTCTCTGCTCTTTTTCTTGGGGTTCCGCCCACCCGGCGGCACATTAGCAGCCGGTGTTAGGGGTCACACAGCTCTCCGGTTCTGGGGTGTGCCCAGGAGCAGTAAGTGACTTCCCTCCCTCAGTCACCCAAGATCGCCTGTTAGCGCTCACTCTTCAGAAGACTTCTATTTGAGCCCTGGCTGGGTGGCCCAGTGGTTGGAGCACCATCCCATGCACCAGAAAGGCTGCGGGTTCAATCTCCGGTCAGGGTGCCTATGGAGGCAACCCATCGATGTTTCTCCCTCCCTCCCTCTCCTCCCTTTCTCTCTAACATCAATAAACATATCCTGGGGTGAGGATTTAAAAAAACACACACCGATTTTTCTTTTATTTTGAAAAATCCCAAACCCACAGAAAAATCGAAAGAATGGTACAGTAGGTGACCATCTATGGAGGCCACCTTTCCAAAGCGCTCTGTTTATTCAGCGCGCCTCCCCTTGGCAAGCATTCAAACCCCGGCGGAGGTCTGAATTCATTCACCTTCATCTCACAGGGTGACTTAGGAGTACTTGGCCTTCGTAGTTACCCTTGGGCTCCCCCTCCCACCGCCCAGCCCCAGCACCCCCAGTTCATAGTGGGCATTTGTGGAGACTGTGCTGTGGTTGCTGGTGGAGCCGGCCTGCCGGGGGGCGGAGCGGGGGGACCTGGCTGTGTCACTGGACTAGCTGTGGGGCCTCGCTTTGCCCGTCTATAAAATGGGGGTGATAATACAACAGTTTCCAGAGCGCTGGGACAGTTAAATTAGTTGATGGACATGAGGCACTGAACATCACGCCCGGCATCTGGAAGGCGCTTCCTAGGCCCCGGGGAGACTTGACACATTTGGAGTCACCTTTGCTTACGTGGCTGCGAGTGACTCATTTGGCCCTGAGTTCACGCTTCCCTGAGAGGCCCAAGCGGAGAGGAAGGTGGCTTCCTAAGCCTCCCCGCCCCCCGCTCCGCTCTGCGCGGCGGCCCAGTGGCATCTAAGTGATGGGGACATCCTGGGGACAGTTGCCATACTCGCGGAGAGTCTCCAGCCATGCTTATTAAAAAGACATTTGGAGAGAAAGTGGGTTTTTCCTTTCCATTTGTAGCCTGGCGAGCTTGCTGCCCTGCTGACAGAACCATGTAGGAGAAAAAGAACGAGCGTTTACTTTATTTTTATTTTTTTTGTTAACCCTCGCCTGAGGATATTTTCCACATCGGTTTTTAGGGAGAGTGGAAGAGAGGGGGAAGACAGAAACCTCGATGTGAGAGAAACACATCAGTGGGCTGCCTCCTGCACGAGCCCTGACCAGGGCCCAGGCCGGGCCTGTAACCGAGGTATGTGCCCTTGACCAGAATGGAACCCGGGACTCTTTGGTCCACAGGCTGGTGCTCTATCCACTGTGCCAAACCGGCTAGGGCTACTTTATTTTTTTTAATACATTTTATTGATTTCAGAGAGGAAGGGAGAGGGAAAGAGGGAGAGATTGAAACATCAGTGATGAGAGAGAATCATTGATCAGCTGCCTCCTGCACTCCCCCTACTGGGGATCAAGCCCAAAACCTGCTCATGTGCCCTTGACCGGAATCGAACTGTGACCTCCTGGTTCATAGGTCGCCGCTCAACCAGTGAGCCATGCCGGCCGGGCTGTATTTACTTAAAAGACAGAGCCAGGCTCACAAAAGCCAGGCTCAAGCCCGAGTCGAGAGTCACGCAGGCAAGTGGCTGCAATCCCAGGAGTCTCCCCGGTGTGACAACCGGAGAGGGTCTGTGGACCCCCCAGACAATGCTGACCGGGGTGTTCCTCATATCGGAATGGTCGGATGTGGGTGGTTTAAGAGCCAGAGGCTCTGACGGCTGGAGTATCTGACCTTGACATTGTGGTGTTTCTGCCACATAATTTAATTAACGTGATGATGGCCCAGTGCCAGAAAGTCAACCGTCCTGACAGCTTTTGGAAGCCACCTAAGTCCCTTTGAAGTTCCCCTCCGTGAACTGACACGCGGAGGAGCCGCTGAAGGTTGAGGACAGCCCCGATCGGGCCCAGAGATGGGGCCGCGCTGTGGTTACAGGGACAGCACTGGCCAAGCCACCTGCTGACTTGTCACAGCGCTGGAGGCCAGCTGCGGTTTCTGAGGCCCCGACCGCCGGGAATGCTCCTCGAGGAAGAATAAGTCATCCTCCTCGGGGGCAACACACACAGGTCTCCTGTCTGCAGCCGTCTCTCCATCACATGTTTGCTTCTTCCTGGCTTTGCTCATCGCCCTGGCTACGCACAGGAACATACTTTAGAGAAGGGGCATTTTAACTGAAGCCAAAACGGACCATACCCATCGAGTCCACACAGAGGTATCTAACGCCCACTCTGCACATCTCCCAAGGCTAGGGACATCCATTTACAGCTAGGAACACGTTGGCCATCATAAAACTCCATTTTACTGGAGCGAGAAAGAGAATAAATACATAGTGAAAAAATATGCATATAGATTACTTCAGGTTGTGATAAATGCTGTGAAGAATTACGAAGGATGACCTAGCCGGCTTGGCTCAGTGGATTGAGTGTCAGCCTTCGGACTGAAGGGTCCCAGGTTTGATTCCGGTCAAGGGCACAGGCCCAGGCTTGATCCCCAGTGAGGGGCATGCAGGAAGCAGCCGATCCATGATTCTCTCTCATCATGGATGTTTCCATCTCTTTACCTCTCCCTTTCTCTCTCAAATCAATTTTTCTAAAAAAGAAAAAGAATTCCAAAGGATAAGGGAAGCCCTAGCTGGCTTGATTCAGTGGATAGAGTGTTGGCCGGTGGACCGAAGGGTCCCTGGTTCAAGTCCAGTCAGGGGCGTGTACCTAGGCTCGATCCCAGCCTGCTTGGGGCTCGTGTGGGAGGCAACCAATCCATGTGTCTCATCAGTGTTTCTCTCTGTCTCCCTCCCTTCTACATCTCTCAAAATCAATGGAAAACTATCCTCGGGTGAGGGGATAGAGATGGAATATTCTTTTAGATGGTCGATTGTACATTATAAGTCATGGGTTGATGGACTGAAGTGCTTAGAGCAGTGGTCGCCAAACCTTGGCTTGAGAGCCACATGCGGCTCTTGGCCCCTTGAGTGTGGCTCTTCCACAAAACACCACGTGTGGACGCGCACCTACAGTGTGATTGAAACTTCATGGCCCATGCGCAGAAGTCGGTTTTGGGCTCTCAAAAGAAATTTCAATCTTTGTCCTGTTGATATTTGGCTCTGTTGACTAATGAGTTTGCCGACCCCTGGCTTAGGGGATGTATCAGTCAGTACTTGGCCGCAATAATGCTGTATACCAAACTGAGTAGCTCACATCAATACTCAGGGCAAGGTGAAGGTTCGAGAACAGCAATGCAATCAGAAACAGATGGTTCAAACCAACACGATGGATCTCCAGTGAAGACATTTATGTACACCAATACATATATCAAACGCTAGAACGGCCTTGGCTGGAATCTTCTGTTTTAAATTAAATTTAAGTAAATCCATGCGCTAATTACACATTAGCGTCCCTGAGGTGGTTTATGATGGGGCCAGAGGCTTCTGGGTCATGGCCACCAACCTCAGGACACCTGGGAAGATGGACCACAGGCCGTACCAGTGCTGAGCGAGACCTGATGGGTGCCCTCCCTCCTGCCCGCACTTCCGGTGCAGGGATGGTGCCCGTGGGAAAGACCACCGGACACCCCAGCCCCAGCGCATGACCTTGCTGGCCCTGGGGCAGGCCTGTCAGGGACCTGGATCTGGAGCGCAGGACCCAGGAGGTGCTGTCACTAAGTCTCACTCTGCTGCCGACCAGATCTATAGCCGGTCCCACCAGCAGATCACTCCTTCATGTGCTGCATCAGGGCATGGATGGAAGATGCCAGCCCTTCCTGGCAGCCTTGTCTCTAGTCCTGCCCTGCCTCTCGCATGCCATCCTTGAGCGCTGGGGCGGGACCTGTGAGTGTCTGCAGAAAGTGATGATGCTGAAAAGCGGGCCTCCCTCCCGTGAATTCCTCCCGGGCTGTGCAGTCGGCCAAGTACTGGAAGCTGTTCCCTTGGTTCCGATGGCTAATGGAACCTGGTCGCCTTTGCCCGGAGCGATTCCCGGCGAAGGAATCCACGGTCTGAAAATTCCAGGTGGCGTCGCGGAGGGTTCCATCTTGTAAGCAGAGAATGAGGTGGGGGGGCCTCGTGGAGAGTCAGACCATCTCTTCTTTGGGGGCATTCTGGCTCCGGTCTCCAAAGGTGTTCGAGGGGGGCCGCCGCATGGGGTCGCCTCCTAGACCAGCCTGGGCTCTTATTTCACCGGTCCATCTTGAACTTACCCACGTCTGACCCTCCCGCTGCGTTCGTTGCTGCTCTCCATGTAAATCTCCTCACGACTGTCCCCCGGAGGACCTTCTGCGCTTTCCGCCTTCATTCCCCATTAGATGATAATGACAATGATGATGATTTACTTTTTATTGAATCAAAATAGCTGTACAGAACAGTGCGCATGTCAGAAGTGTAGGGCTGGGCGAACCCACTCAGATGGCCAATACTGAGATCAGGAAGCAAAACATCACCAGCACCCCGGAAATCAACTCACCCTCCCTTCCTGGTCCTGTAGCCCCAAAGATAACCGCTGTCCTCGCTTCGAACAGCATTGAGGAGTGTTGCCTGATTTCGTGCTTTATAGAAATAGGATCTGCAAATACAAACTATTTCTGCGTCTGGCTTCTGTCGCTCTACATGGTGCTTCTAAGATCCATGCGCATCGTGTGTCCTGTGGCTCCTTCATTCACTGCTGTGTGGTGTCCAACTGTGACTACAACGCATTCTCCTCTCCGCTGTTGTCCTGTTGATGGGCATTTGGGCAGGTCGGCTTTAGGGCGATTACTAACCTCACTGCTATGAGCACTCGTGGTGAAGGGATGGAACATTCTTGCCGGGTGTGTGCATCCCCACCAGTTGGATTGTTGGGGCCGGAGGTGGGGCCCGTGTTGAGTTTGAACGATAGTGCCGGAATGGGCGTGCCACTGTGTGTTCCCACCGCTGAGCAGGAGAGCGCTCCTTGCCGGCACTTGGAATTTGCTTCTCTCACTTTTAGCCACTCTGAGGACCCTGTTCGATTGCAGAAAATTCTCCCAAGTGTCTCCTACAAAATCATCCCCGGAAAAATGCTAGCTGGTGTCCTGGCAAACGAAAGCCTCTGGTTTTCTTTTCGTTTTCAAGAAAATCGGAAATTGGGTCCTTGATCCTTCGTGACAACAGGTGTTAGGAACTGAGAAAATAGCCCTGACCTGTGTGGCTCAGTGGATAGAGCGTCGGCCTGCGGACTGAAGGGTCCCAGGTTCGATTCCGGTCAAGGGCATGGACCTTGGTTGCAGGCACATCCCCAGTAGGGGGTGTACGGGAGGCAGCTTATGGATGCTTCTCTCTCATCAATGTTTCTAACTGTCTGTCCCTCTCCCTTCCTCTCTGTAAAAAAATCAATGAGCCAGAACTGGTGTGGCTCAGTGGATAGAGCATCAGCCTGCGGACTGAAAGGTCCCAGGTTCAATTCTGGTCAAGGGCATGTAGCTTGGTTGCAGGCACATCTCCAGTAG
>JAAGEH010000137.1:6542222-6628531 GCA_011751065.1 Lasiurus cinereus
CAGTAGGGGGTATGCAGGAGAGGAGGCAGCTGATCAATGTCTCTCTCTCTCATCGATGTTTCTCTCTATCTCTCTTCCTTCCTCTCTGTAAAAAAAAAAAAATCAATAAAAAATTTTAACTGAGAAACTGAGAAAATAAAAATTTAGATCAAACCTCAAGGTCCCCCTTTCCCGGCCCCCCCCCAACCGGGTCCTACCCTGGTTTCCAGGCAACCTGATGCTCCCCCACGACCCACCTGCGACCTCCTGCCGGCTCTGCCCTGGGAGGCAGCCTCAGCTCCTAGGCTCCCCGCAGGACTGACCTCCTTGCTCGCAGTGACACCCCACTGTGGGCGCGCTTGTTTCTCGGCCACTTATTGTCCTCTGAAATGAGGGTCATGTCCTTGGCGTCCCTGTAAGCTCTTCGAGGGCGGGGACCGCAGGGCCCTAAGGAGTTGACGCATCGTGCCCACGGTGTTGCCCACAAGGCGCTTACTGACTGGCTCCACCGCCGTTCGCATGTCTCTTCGTTGTCATCGGGGTCCCGCAAGTCTAAACGTCACCACGTGGGCGCCCGTCAGGAGTGACTTCCTAACACCGTGTCTTCTGAAGAAGGGCTGGCTGGTCCCTTTCATTGTCTGCAATAACCCAGCTGGGAGTGGAGTCCTCTGGCTGGCTGGCTCGCGGACTGTCTGTGATTTGGGGTGTCGGCGTAGCATGGCCTGGCCCCAACGCCTGCGGAGTCTGACTCAGTAGGCCTGGGCAGGGCCTGGCAGCCTCTATCTTTAACACGCACCGCAGCTTACTCTGACGCACTGCCAGCTCTGGAAACCAGTTGAGTCTGAAAAGAATGTTCTCTTCTAGGAAGTGAGAAAATACCAGGGGCCCCCGGAGAAGGGGCTGTCACGTGGTGTGTGCGCGCTGCCTGAGTCCTGGCTCTTCCACCTCCCAGGGGAGGAATGGGCAAGCCCCCCAGCCCCTCTGCGCCTCAGTTTCCTCTTCTGGGAGAAGAACACGCCGGGGATCTGCTTCGGTGCAGCCAATCGCCCCGGATTTGTTGGTTATTTACCAGCCAATTACTTCCCCACTTCCCCAAATCGCTCTGTTTTGTTCACAGTTCTGCGGGTGACGATGGCTGAGGGGGGCTCCCAGTTGCCACTGCTGTTGTCTGGGAGATTGGCAGATTGGCCGCTGACTTCTTTCTGAACCCCCCAGGGGGGCAGCTGCTTGGTGTCTTTCTGACTTAGCTTCACACGGCTCACAGATCACTTCTGGTGCCTTCAAAGCTGCCACAAGCCCTGGCCGGTGTGGCTCAGTGGATAGAGCGTCGCCCTGCAGACTGAAGAGTCCCAGGTTCGATTCCAGGTCAGGGCACAGGCCTGGGTTTTGGGCTTGATCCCCAGTGGAGGGGGTGTATAGGAGGCAGCCGATCCATGGTTCTCTCTCATCATGAATGCTTCTCTCTCTCCCTTCCACTCCCTTCCTCTCTGACATCAATATATATATTTAAAAAGCTGCCACAACACCACCCGGATTTCTAGGAGTAGGGGCATCGACCCCACTTCTTGGCAGACATGTTTGAAACCACACGGCATCTCATGGTTGCTGGGGGTTAAGTGAGATGGTCTCTGAAATGCTGGCCAAGTGTGAGTTCCTGGGGTGAAGAGACAGTCTTTCTCCGTTGCTAGTCCTTTGGACAGTTGGCACAGGGCAGCGGTGGGCACCTTCTCTATCCTGTGTGGTAGCTGTTGGGTCCACAAGGTGCCCCAGGATCTCCTGCCTCCCGTCTACCCTGCTGTGGGCTCCGATGGGGCCACCAGGCCGAGAGCAGCGTCGTCAGCACAAGACGCACGCCCTGGTGGGGGTCCTGTGGGAGGCACCCAGAGAGAAGGCAGGCGGAGAGTGGTTTTGTGGGCATGGCGGTCCTCTTCACGTTCAAGAGTGCACCCCCTTGATTTGAGTGCATCCCCCTTGTATTTTTCACACCTCATATTTTTCTTATTGATTTCAGAGAAGAAGGGAGAGGGAGAGAGAGAAACCCCCATGATGAGAGAGAATCATGGATCGGCTGCCTCCTGCACGCCCCCCACTGGGGATGGAGCCCGCAACCTGGGCCTGTGTGCCCTGACCTGGAATCGAACCCTGACCTCCTGGTTTCTAGGTTGATGCTTAGCCCGTGAGCCCCGCTGGCCGGCCGGCCTTGCTCACTCTTATTCTGGAAAAAGGTAGAGGGCTTGGGCTTGGCAGGCCAAGGAGGTGGCTCGTTCTGGTCCTGCTTGTCCTCTGGGCTTTCAGGGTGCCCTGGCCACCCCTGTAGCTCACACTGGCCAACTGCCAGACCCAGTGTGGAGGGGTGTGCTCAGAGCTGCATGGCAGTGCGACAGCCTGAGTTCACATTCTTTTTAATTAAAAAATATATATATTTTATTGACTTTTTTACAGAGAGGAAGGGAGAGGGATAGAGAGTTAGAAACATCGATTAGAGAGAAACATCGATCAGCTGCCTCCTGAACGCCCCCTACTGGGGATGTGCCTGCCACCAAGGTACATGCCCCCAACCGGAATCGAACCTGGGACCCATCAGTCCCCAGGCTGACGCTCTATCCACTGAGCCACACCGGTCGGGCTGGAGTTCACATTCTTAGGCTCCTTCTTGTGGCTGAGGGGAGCCGTGGCCCCCGGGCCTCCCCGGTGCCGGCGGAGGAGCCACACCCGTGCCCAGTGATGACTCATGCGTGAAACCGTAGGCATCCACAACAGGCGGTCCTGGAGGACCGTGGAGGACAGGGGAGGACTCCTGCCCGCAGTGACTAAGCAAGAGCCTGCCTCGTGTTCGAGGGAAGGAAGGCAGTTTCTAGTGATTCAGAGAGAGAGCCCCCTGCCTCCGTCCCTCCTGAGAGGTGGCTCATGCTGAGCCTCAGAAGAGGAGACATACTTTCCTCGGAGACCTCTGGATGGAAACTTTTCTACAGGATGTTGCAATGAGGTGTATCGGTCTGTGGTTGCTGTGTAACAAACTAGCTAAAGCTGTCTTGAACAACAATAGTTTCTTCCTCCTCATTCTTGGGCAGTTGGCGAGGCTAAGCCGGCACTGGCCTCACGCAGGTGGCAGTTGGTGGCAGCTGTTGGCTGCGGCTCTTCTCCCTGTCGCCTTCGAGGCTGGTTCCTTCCCTGCTGCTCAGCACTGAGACGGTGAAGTGGGGAGCTGCAGGCTGAAGGCTCAGAAGTTACACTGTGTCACTTCGGCCACATTCTGTTGATCTGAGAGTCACCAGGGCAACCTGGATTCCGGGGGCAGGGACACAGATTCCACCCTGTGTTAGTATGCTTGGGCTGCCTCAACAGTGCCACAGGCGGGTGGTCAAATGACAGAAATGGCCCTCACCAGTGTGGCTCTGTGGATAGAGCGTCGGCCTGCGGACTGAAGGGTCCCAGGTTTGATTCCGGTCAGGGGCATGTACCTAGCTTGCGGGCACATGCCCAGTGGGGTCGTGCAAGAGGCGGCTGATCAATGTCTCTCTCTCATCGATGTTTCTAGCTCTCTGTCCCTCTTCCTTCCTCTCTGTAAAAAATCAATAAAATATATTTTTAAAAAACAGAACAAAAACAGAGTGCACTGCCTCACGGTCCGGAGGTGGGAGGTCCAAGACCAAGGTGTCAGGAGAGTTGGCTCCTCCTGAGACCTCGCTGCTGGGCGTGTAGACGGCCGCCTTCTCGCCGGGTCCTCACGTGTCTTCCCTCTGTGTGGGTCTCTGTGTCCCTATTTCCTCCTGTTATTAGGACACTGGTCGCGTCAGATTAGGGTCCACTCTAATCACCCCACTTGAACTTAATTGCCTCTTTAAGGACCCTATCTCCCAATACAGTCACATTCGGACGTAGCACTTCCACCTAGGGTGAGGGCTTCAACATATGGATTTGGGGGACACACAGGTCAGCCCATAACAACCCCCTTGGTGTGAAGAACTGCAAGGCAGTTGTGGCCAAGTTGAAGCTACTACCAGAGATTGTACAGCTCGCGGCCATAGTGTGTGCTCAAACCTGCCAGCTTGTTATTGCCAGCTCATTGTGAGGCCAGCCTCCCTTGCTCCCCCCTCCACGCCTCCACCCCCTACGCAAACCCCTCCATCCTCCATCCAACTGACTCTGCCTCCGAGATGAGGGAGCATAGCAGCCCTTCCTTACGCATGGTACCCTCAGAGACTCAGTTTTGACACTGAACCTGACTTTTATCTGCTGTACATTGGTGGAAGGATGGTGCTGGGAGAGGCAGTATTTCTGCTCCCCCTTAACTCACTCTCTGTGTCTCTATGTCTCTCTCTCTCTCTCTCTCTCTCACACACACACACACACACACACCAGAGGGCAATCCTACACTCCTGCACGAATTTCCTTCCAGGCTACGGCCCTGCACTTCCCCAGCCAGAGAAGTGAAGGAAAAAAAGACACAACTGCCCGGCCGGTGTGGCTCAGTGGGTGAGCATCAATCTCTGAACCATGAGGTCATGGTTCAGTTCCCTGTCAGGACACAGGCCCGGGTTTTGGGCTCCATACCCAGGTGGGGGGACATGCAGGAGGCAGCCGATCCATGGTTGTTTTCATCATTGGTGTTTCTCTCTCTGTTTCTCTCTCTCTCTCTCTTTCTCCTCTCTGAAATCAATAAATATTCATTTAAAAAAATAATAATAAAGACACAGGTGGCAGGTTCAGCCACCCCAGGAGAAATGAGAACATGAGGGAGGAAACAAGAAATGGCGTGGACTTCGCCCTGTAATTGGCAGCTCTGATGGGCACATGGTGAGGCCCGGGGACCTGGAGGGGGCACCCAGCAGGCGACAAAGCCCACACTCAGGGCCAGAGCCGCGCTCTCCTGGCCGTCGGACTAGGGGTGTCTCTGAACAGCTTGTGAGCTGACACCCAATATGCAGAAACCTGCCCCTGTAACCCCCCTAACTGGCCACAGCATCCCTGCCTCTGCCCACCCCCACTCGGTGATGCGCTGGGGAAGGTGCCCTCCACAGCCCCTGTGCCCTCACCCCTGCACACGGCTGACTGCCAGTCCACAGGGGACATGCCCTCGGGGAGGGAGAGACAGGTTTATGCAGGCAGAGGATTTCTCCAGGGACTGGTGGCCGGAAAGGACCACGTAGGGTTTCTGATTCCGCAGCCCTGTGTTTTAAAGTTGCTATTTGAGCCCGGCCGGCGGGGCTCAGGGGTTGAGCGTCCACCTAGGAACCAGGAGGTCAGGGTTCAAGTCTGGTCAGGGCCCAGGCCCGGGTTGCAGGCTCCATCCCCAGTGCGGGGCGTGCAGGAGGCAGCCGCTCCCTGATTCCCTCTCCTCGTGGGTATTTGTCTGTTTTCCTCTCTAAGATCAATAAGCTATATTGAAAATAAAGCAAGCAAGTTGCAGTCTGACCCACAGTGGCCATCGTGGCCATCTGGAACGTTCCATAAAGGAAGGTCAGTGCATGTCCCAGACTCCAGGCCTCGGAGCTGCCCCCGGGGCTGAGGAAGGAGGTCAGACATGCTAAGTGCCACGCTGTGGCCAGAAGCTCCTGCCGCGCCGGGCAGGTCTGCTGAGCCAGACCGTGTTTTCCAAACAGTCTGGCTGCCCGGCGGGCTCTGGCGGCGGTGGCAGCAACAGGCGGCGTGACACCGGCTGCGGGCCTCTCAGCAGCACGCTCCCCGTCGCTCTGCACCCGGGGCTGCCCTGGTGGCCGGCGATCTAAGCCCTGGTGACAGGGGAGTTGAAACGCTCCGGACGGGCGGCCAAGGGCGGCTGGGAAGACGCAGCCACAGGCCTGACCACAAGCCAGTGGACGCCCACGTGGCGGCCTCCCTGGTCCTTCGGGCGCGGGAGGAGGGAGCCCGTGGGCACACGTGCTTCCCGAGCCCCTCCACTGGCATTGAGTGGCCATGGACGCAAAGAAGCAGGTAAAGTAACATTTTTTTAAAAAATATTTTATTGATTTTTCACAGAGAGGAAGGGAGAGGGATAGAAAGTCAGAAACATCGATGAGAGAGAGACATCGATCAGCCGCCTCCTGCACACCCCACACTGGAGGTGTGCCCGCAAGCAAGGTACATGCCCCCGACCGCAATCGAACCCGGGACCTTTCAGTCCGCAGGCCGACGCTCTATCCACTGAGCCAAACCGGTCTCGGCTAAAGTAACATTTTTAAAAAGCCAGCGTGCCCGGCCTGCTCTCCAGGATTATATGATCTGAGGGGAGAGCACATTTCTGCCAGGAGGGACATAGTGTACATTCCAGATAAAAGCAGGGACAGCCAGCCCCGGCCGGTGTGGTTCAGTGGTTCGATTCCTGGTCAAGGGCACGTGCCTGGGTTGCAGGTTACATCCCCGGCCAGGGTGTATGTGGGAGGCAACCAATGGGTGTATCTCTCTCACATCGATGTTTCTTTTTCTGTCTGTCTGTCTGTTTCCCTTTCCCTCCCCCCTCCTTCCTTCCCTTCCACGCTATTAAAAAAATAAATCAGTGGAAAAAATGTTTTGTAAAAGGCAAGGACAGCCCAGTGGGGTGTGGCTCAGGGGTTGAGCATCAATCCAGGAACCAGGAGGTCAGGGTTCGATTCCCGGTCAGGGCACAGGCCCGGGTTGCAGGCTCCATCCCCTGTGTGGGGCGTGCAGGAGGCAGCCGGTCCATGGTCCTCTCTCATCACTGATGTTTCTCTCTCTCTCTCTCTCTCTCTCTCTCTCTCCCTCCCCCTTCCTCTCTGATGTTAATAAACATATATTAAAAAAAGAGCCGAAACCAGTTTGGCTCAGTGGATAGAGCGTCGGCCTGCAAACTGAAGGGTCCCGAGTTCGATTCCGGTCAGGGGCGTGTACCTTGATTGCGGGCACATCCCCAGTGGGGGGTGTGCAGGAGGCAGCTGATTGATGTCTCTCTCTCATCGATGTTTCTAGCTCTCTATCTCTATCCCTTCCTCTCTGTAACGAAAAATCAATTAAAAATATATATATATTAAAAGAAAATAAAAAAGGTGAGGACAGCCATAGAGAGGGGGCCAGAGGCATGCCACCTCATAGGGCTCTGAGACCAAGTGCCAACGACAGAAGCCACGCTGGCTTCTCCTAGATTGGTTGGATCGTGTGGCCCAGCAGCGAGCGGGCAGCCTAGTGGGCAGTCCGGCCTCTACACCTGGGTTTCGCCAGCTTCGGAGGGGAAGGTTGGGTTTCAGATGGTGGGCTCAGACCCGCTGCGGTTCTGACGTGTGCGTTCCGGAGACTCCCAGGGGAGGGTTCTGAGGTTGGGTTTGGTAGGAAGTGTTTGGGCCGTCTGGCCAGCACGGTGGGTGCAGCTGCAAAGAGAACATGGGGGTCTTGCGTCTTGGGGGGCTGTTGCTACCTCTGGACGGACAGCCCATTCAGCTCCAGCCACGTAGGCCAGCCTTCCTCACTTAGTTCAAGGTCAGTCTGACTTCGGGCCTGTGCGCTTGCTCCTTGGTTGCTTGGAGCACTCTCCTTTATGTTCATGCGGCCGGTGCCTCCTCGCCTCTGAAGTCCTTCCCTGGCCGGTGTGGCTCAGTGGAGAGAGTGTCAGCCTGTGGACTGAAGGGTCCCAGGTTTGATTCCGGTCAAGGGCATGTGCCCGGGTTGTAGATCCTCCCTGCCCGGGCCCTGGTCAGGGTGCGTACAGGAGGCAACCAATCGCTGTGTCTCATCGATGTTTCTCTCTGTCTCTCCCTCTCTCTAAAAATCAATGAAAAACATCCTCAAGTGAGGATTGAAAAAAAAGAAAGAAAGAAAGTTCTTTCCTGGCCCGGATAGCATGGCTCAGTGGTTGAACGTCAACCTAGGAACCAGGAGGTCAGGGTTTGATTCCAGGTCAGGGCACACCCCCAGGTTTTGGGCTCTATCCCCAGTGTGGGGTGTGCAGAAGCAGCTGATCCATGCTTCTCTCTCATCATGGATGCTTCTCTCTCTCCCTCTCCCTGCCTCTCTGACATCAATGAATATAATATATGTTTTTTATTTAAAAGCCCCTCCCTGAGTGAGACCTCCCGGCCTCGCTGCCTGCAGATGCCCTCGCGCCCCTGCAGCCCGCTGCCCAGTTTCAGCCTCTGCAGCGGAGGCTGCTGACGTTGTCTCTCTATTTGCTTTCTGTTTACGGCTGTCTCCAGAGGCCCAGGACCTGTGGGTCCTGTTCTGCACGGGGCTGGCACCCAGGACAGTGCTTGGCACAGAGCAAACACCTGTCACAGATGCGATGACCCCAGTGAACTAATTATAGACTTAGTGATGGATCGCTGCGGACTTGTGAGGCCTGGGGTGGGGGGGGAGGCAGGGCGCTTTGAGGGGTGAAGATGGGGGACTAACCTGCCATGGAAAGGTGTGCTGGGGGAAGTCCAAAGTGGGGAGAGGGGGTAGGTGCGGGGCCAGCTCCAGGCAAGGCCCAGATGTGGGAAGGGGCGGGAACAGAGTCCAAGAGCCAAGGTGAGGAGGGCGGGCCTGAGGCAGGGCGGAGGGTTTCTTCCCTGGCTCTGTAGTGACAGCTGCGGGGGCTCCTGGTCCTGGCTGCAGGGACCCCTGGAAGCCCTCGGCTCCTCCTCCTCCTCCTCCTCCTCCTCCTCCTCCTCCTCCTCCTCCTCCTCCTCCTCTCCACCTGGAATCCTGCTTGTTCCTTCCGGAGCACACACTCTCCCACCGAGGAGCCTTGGCCTGCAGGTCTCTTCCAGAAAGCCTTTAGACTTCTCGCCCCTCACCCCCTTAGAATCTTGGCTCAGGTCTCCCCTTCTCAGAGGCCTCTCCTACCCTTTAATCCCGCCCCCGCCCCCTCCTGCCTTCCCGACACCCCTTCCCCACTTCTGTTTCCCGGGCATTGTTTACCATCCATCTCTCCCGCTGGAATACAAGCTTCTGGGGGCGGCCATCGATCTGTCCCTGGGGGCGGGGGTGCCTGCAAGTCACCTGGCGCCCAGGGGCAGTCCATCTCGACAGGGGTGGAGGCTGCTGGGCCACAATGGACTGCAGAGAGGCAGGGGCGCGTGGGGAGGGCAGTTAGGAGGTCAGAGCCTTGGCCTGGGCTAGGCGAGAGCTGGTGCTAGGCAGGCGCCGGAGGCACCGGAACCAGCCGGGTGCAGACAGCGAAACAGAATTGGGGCCCAGCCGGCGTGGCTCAATGATTGAGCCTCGACCTCTGAACAGGTCCCAGTTCGATACCCAGTCAGGGCACATGCTCAGTGTGGGGCGTGCAGGAGGCAGCCGATGGATGATTCTCTCTCATCACTGATGTTTCTCTCTCTCTCCCTCTACCTTCCTCTCTGACATCAATTTAAAAATATGTACAGTGTTTTAGAGAAAGAAAACAAAATTGGGGGATGGGTCAGGTTGAGGTGCTCAGAGAGGCTCCTGACGCCAGCCAGGTGGGTTGGGGGGGGACCGGGAGAAGGGGTGGCTGCAGGGGGCCATGCATGTGTTTTGGGGAGAGTGGAAGTCCAATTTCATTGGAGCGGAAGGTTCGAGGGAGAAGAAGGTACGAGGACCCACAGGCTGCGAGGCCTGGGCTGCGGGCAGGGCTGCTGGGAAGCGGCCCTGGGAAGCCTCGGCCCTCATCTCTGCCTGCGGCTGCGCTCCCAACCACCGGCCTGGCCGCTGTCACATGCGCTTCTGTCCGGTGACTTGAACCTGCGCTCACTGCCCTCCTCGCCGCCCTCTACCCAGCCTCCCCGCTCACCCGCTCGCTTGTAGCCAGGTCTCCTGCCCAGGAGCTCTCACGCAGCGATAAACCTTATTCTTCCCCAGTGTGTTTATGTATTTTTTATTTATTGTATTTTTTATTTTGTTAACATTTTATTGAAGTGCAGCAAACGGACAGAAGTGTGTAAATCCTAAACGTACAGCTTGATGAATGTTTACAGGCTGAGCGTGCCCGTGCAGCCAGCAGCCAGCTTGAGATGCAGCGTGCCCCACCCAGGCCCGGGTGCGCCCCCTCCCAGGGGTGTGCGCCTCCTGTCCCCCTTCCGACACCTCATGTTGGCTTTGCCCACTTTAAAATTTAATGTAAATGGAATCTTCTCGGGCATTTTTTTTTTTTCACTCACTAGGAAAGATGTGACTCGGGAACAGCCATATGGGAGGGGGCTTAGGGCTGGGGAAAGGATTTGGACAGTTCGTGCCCCCACCCCCCAGGCCAGCCGCTGTCCCCAAACCTGCACAGGGTCACCAGCCGGAAGCTGGGGGGGCATGCGTTTTGAGGCGGCCTTCCTTTGTGTAATTTCATTCCTGGGATGCGCCCATGTTACTGCCTGTGTTTGCATTTTAAAACTGCTCTCTAGTCCGGCCGGTGTGGCTCAGGGGTTGAGCGTTGACCTAGGAACCAGGAGGTGGTGGTTTGATTCCCTGTCAGGGCACAGGCCCAGGTTGGGGGCTTGAGCCCCAGTGTGGGACGTGCAGGAGGCAGCCGGTCCCTGCTTCTCTCTCATCATGGATGCTCCTCTCTCTCCCTCCCCCTTCCTCTCTGACATCAATACAGATAAAAACTGGCTTTCCAGCAACCTCCCACTCGAGACCAGTGATGAGGGCTGAGCCTCCGTGGCCCTCTGGCCTGTGGATCCTTCGAGAAACCCTTGCTGAAGCCCTGGGAGAGAGGCAGTGGGGGTCCAGCAGAGCCACGGGGGGGGGGGGGTTGACCGGACAGCAGGGTGGTTGCTAAGCATTGTGCTGGGTGTGCCGGAGGCTAAACAAGCAGCAGGTGCGTTCAGTGCGAAGGGGAAATGAGGCTGGATCTCGGGGGAGGGGGGGTGGCCAGGTTAGAGGGGGCTCCTGAACTGCTAGAGAGAAAGACGCTCCCACCTGAAGGAAGGGAAAGGGGGGGTCGGAGGGGTATGCCTCCCTGCCTCCTGCCCCCCTGGCTCTCTCCATGAAGCTGGGAGGGTCCTTGCCTTGGGGGAAGAGGCAACACAGGTTTCACTGTCCCTGTGGGAAGCTTTTTCTCTCTCTCTCTAGAGAGAGATAGAGAGGGAAAGAAGGGGGTGGAGAGGGCAGTGCAGGCTAGAGCGTGTGCTTCCTAGCACGCAATTTCTCTCAGCAAGTCCCTGGCTTCCGCGGGGGGAGGGGGGGCCTTCGAGACGGGCAGAGACAGTGAAGAATTTCAGAATCAGAGTCCAGCGAGGGTGAGTGACCGTCCCAAGGTCACACACCCCAGGGGCCAGCAGCAGCAGCGGGGATGGCTGGTCCCCTAGGCGGCTTTCCATCACCGCATGCGCCCCCGTCGCCCAACAAAGAGCCCTATGTTGCCATCCGAAGGCTGAATTACCTCATTTCGGAAAGGCGTTATGAATTCAGCTCCATTATGTGGATGGGGGCAAAGCTGCGAGCAGGCGTGACATTATAATTCATGTCCCACTTCTTCCGCTGCTCGGTGCTGGGTTTGGGGTATCACGGAAGCGGCCTCAAATCATCACCGGAGCACCATGGGGGAGCAACATAATAATACATAATTGCAAACAAGGAAGGGACCATGCGATCCCATTAATTGCCTTCCCTGCCAGCCTTATTTTGGGTATTTTCCGAATAATTAAGAGCTGAAGCTCTTATTGATGGAGGAGGTGGGCGAGCACGGAGCCCTAACCAGGCCCATCACCTCTGGCAGCATGGCCCGGTGCCACCTGCCGCCTGCGACCTCCCCCGGTAGCACCGAGGGCCCGGCTCCGGTCCCTGAGTATTTACTCTCCTCTGAGTTGGAACTCTGGCAATAAAACTCTGGCAAAATAAACCCCAGAGCGAGGAAGGAGCCGGCGAGAGGAAATACTCGGCTGCGCATTAATCACAGCCGTCAGCCCAGAGCAGAGGACAGAGCCTGGTTCGAGGGAAGACAGACCTAAATTATCTCGAAGATTGATCTCCCCTCCTCCGCACTCCCGGTGCCAGCAAGCAGGTCACCGAGGTCCCGGCGCAGCCAGTGGCAGTGAACGGGCGGGCGAGGGCGGCCGCCCGATGGCCAGCGCACTGGGGAAGAGGGTGCAGGGCAGGCGGTGTCCCCTCTGCTGTGGGGCTCAGACCGTAGCTGCCGCGCGCCCTGCATGGGCCACGTTTTGGGGAGCTGCTGAACAGAGGGGCATGTGGTCATGTTCTCCCTCCAGGCCCGAACGATGTACCCGAAGATGAGGGGCCTGGGGAGGGGGCAGAGCCCAAAGCTGAGCACAGGCGTCTGGAAGGCGGAAAGACCGTCCGTGTGCATAAACCCTGGGCTCTAGGAATGGGGCGGTGAGTGTCCAGGCAGGAAGGCGAGTGGATTACCCTCCGAGCCTCAGTTTCCGCATCTGTGAAGTGGGGATAAGAGAGCCTTTGTTACACGGTTGCTTTTTATACGAATGATGAATGCACATAGTGTTTGGAACTGTCCGTGGCAGGTATCACCCTCATTAATCCTAGCTGCTGCTCTTCTAAGAGCTAAGAAAAGCTGATGACGTTTCTGTCCCCACAGCTCCAAAGCTGTCCAGCTTTAGGGGGCGGGGGGGGGAGGGGGGGAGAGGGGGCACTCTTCCTGTGTTCTTTTCCCTGCTGTAGCTCTCTCCATGGTAGGAGCAGAGTAATTGTTTTCTATCTATCTTATCTATCTATCTATCTATCTATCTATCTATCTATCTATCTATTTACTGACTTCAGAGAGGAAGAGAAAGAGGGAGAGACAGAAACATCAATGATGAGAGAGAATCATGGACCCGCTGCCTCCTGTACACCCCACTGGGTGGGGATGGAACCCGCAACCTGGGCCTGGGCCCTGACTGGGAATCGAACCGTGACCTCCTGGTTTATTCATAGGTCAACGCTCAACCACTGAGCCACACCGGCCGGGCTGCATTATCAAAGCTTAAAGCAGGGAGAAAACTTGTCCAGAAATAATGAAAGGACAGCTGCTTTAGACTCTGACGTGCAGAACTTTCCCCACAGAACTAGAGAGTCTACTTGTTCAGGGGAGCAAGTCCCTCCCTTGAACTTGGCCCCACAGTTTTCCAAAGCTTACCTGGGAGCAAGGCAGCGCTTCATGCAGATGAGAAATTCCTCGGTTCCCATGGTGAACACAGCAAATCAGCTGAGTCCCGCTGATCCCAGAAAGAAACAAACTCCTTTTGCAATATTTACAGCAGCTGGTGAGTTGCCAAGATGACCCCAGAGGGATAAGATTGGAGAATCTCAGTAGGATCGGATCCCAGAAATACTTTAAGGTTGTTTTTTTTTTTCTTGGGGGGGGGGGACAGTGCATGTGTGTAGGAAGCAAACAACATTCTAGATGGGGATGCAGCCCAGGTTTGGAGTCAGAATCTCTCTAGCCGAAGCTGGCTAGGTTACATGTGTATTTTGGGAAGACAATTATAAGAGCTTAAATTTCCTCAAACATCAAGTGTGAATTGTAATATCTCACCCATGGGGTGTTTTGGGGGCTTATGTGAGATAACTTGGAAATGGACCTCATAAAATTACTGAAAAGAGTAAAGGCCTTCAATAAATAGTAGCTATTTTTTAAAAATATTATCTTTATTGACTTCAGAGAGGAAGGGAAAGAGAGAGAGAGAAACATCAATGATGAGAATCATTGATCAGCTGCCTCCTGCACACCCCACATTGGGGACCAGGCCTGCAACCCCGGGCATGTGCCCTGACTGGGAATCGGACCGTGACCTCCTGGTTCAAAGGTCGACGCTCAACCACTGAGCCACACCAGCCAGCCAGGAGTTTGGGTTTTGTTCCAAGTGCAGGGACTAGTAGGATAGTGATCTGTGGTGTTTCAAAAGCCCTTCCAGCTGAAACTGGTGTGGCTCAGTGGATAGAGCGTCAGCCTGCGGACTGAAGGGTACCAGGTTTGATTCTGGTCAAGGGTATGTACATTGCTTGCGGGTCTCATTGATGTTTCTAACTTTCTATCCCTCTCCCTTCCTCTCTGTGAAAAATCAATAAAATATATTAAAAAAAAAAAAAAAGCCCTTCCAGCTGCCCTGTGGAGGATGCTGGAGGGGGTGAGGGCTCAGAGCACAGCTGGAGTGATAACCCTGTGTGCTATTCCCGCTGAGAGAAGATGGTGGCCGGCCTTGGGGCTGTGGGAGCCTGGGAGAGTGGGGGTACCGCGTAGAACATTTGGAGCGAGAATCAGTGAGCCTTGCCAGTGGACTGGAGGAAGGTGAGGTGCCAGATGGAGACAGGTCAAGAAGGAGCCCCCCCCCCCCCCCCCCGCCCAATTTTGCTTTAAGCACTTGAGTGGCTAAGACATTTCCTCTGACAGGGAAGGGAGTGGTGACAAAGGACAGGATCCAAGGGACAGTTGTCTGCTCACCACTGTTTCTTCAGCACCTGCTGCTGGGTCTGGCCTTTAGCAAATACCCCACATATGTAGAGGCCAGTTCAAGTTTTGAAGAATTCCATTTTAGCCCGGCCTATGTGGCTCAGTGGTTGAGCGTTGACCTAGGAACCAGGAGGTCATGGTTTGATTCCCGGTCGGGGCACAGGCCCAGGTTGTGGGCTCCATCCCCAGTGTGTGTGGGGGTAGGGGGGAGGAGAGGAGGGAGTGTGCAGAAAGCAGCTAATCCATGATTCTCCCTCCCTTCCTCTCTGATATCAATAAAAATATATTTTAAGAAAAGAATCCAGCCCTAACCGGTTTGGCTCAGTGGATAGAGTGTCGGTCTGTGGACTGAAAGGTCCTGGGTTCGATTCTGATCAAGGGCACGTACCTTGGTTGTGGGCACATCCCAGTGGGGGGCGTGCAGGAGGCAGCTGATGGATGTCTCTCTCTCATTGATGTTTCTCTCCCTCTTCCTTCCTCTCTGTAAAAAATCAATAACATATACATATAAAAAGAAAAGAATTCCGTTTTAGGGGTGCTCTGAGGCAGCGTGGCTAAGAACATGGGCTCTGGAGCAAGGACAGCCTGGCTGTGAACACTAGTGCCACTGTTTTCTGAGTGAGCTGGTCTGTAACCTCTGCCTGGTTTTGTCACCTGTAAATGTGGCCTCGTGGGGCAGCGGTTCTCAACCTGTGGGTCGCGACCCCTTTGGGGGTCAAACGACGCTTTCACAGGGGTCGCCTAAGACCATCGGAAAATGCAGATATTGACATCATGATGCATCACAGTAGCAACATTTCATGGTTGGGGGCACCACCCCATGAGGAACTGTATGCAAGGGTCACGGCCTTAGGAAGGTTGAGAACCGCTGTCCTGGGGTTACTGTAAGGCCGCCAGCGCTGTGCACATGTCGCTATTGCTACGAAGCTGGACAGAACCTGCCAGCCCAGGTGAGCGCCAGGGCCCACAGGTTGCTATGGGGCCGGACCTGGAAACAGTGTTTGCAGCATCAGCAATGGGTGGGGTCACCCCCCTTCCTGGCAGTGAGAAATAACTGGTGATCTTTAATAAAAATCATCATCATCATAAAAATATATATTTAATTGATCTCAGAGAGAGGAAGAGAGAGGGATAGAGAGAAACATCAGGGATGAGAGAGAATTATGGACCAGCTGCCTCCCGCATGCCCCCCACTGGGGATCGAGCCCACAACCCTGGCCTGTGCCCTGACCGGGAATCGAACCCTGACCTCCTGGTTCCTAGCTTGACGCTCAGCCACTGAGCCACATCTGCAGAGTGGCCAGCGAGGCTGGCAGTGTGGGTTGAAGAATGAGATAAATAATGTATCCATACAAAGAAGACCCCTCTCCAGATAAAACTAAGGACATGCGGATGTACAGAGAGAGCGGTGTGTGTGTGTGTGGGGGGGGGTGCTTCCCTGTGGTGGTAAGGATGTTCAGTGCACATATAAATAAACATGTTTACGTCTCCCCCTCCTTTGTTTTGACACAAACTGTAACATGCCCACATTGCACCGTATCATACATCCCCATTCATGTCTGCGCCTTATGTCCTTCCCTTAACAATAGATCTTAGCGGCCATTCCGCATCCGTTCGCAGAGGAGATCTTTATTTGTTAAATAGCTACAGAATATTCCTTTGTGTGCAGGCACCGTCCATGCCATTGCCGGGCGTTTAGGTGGCTTCTAATCTTATGCTGTTACGAAGTTGTATTTATACCAATATCTCAGAATAACTTCCGCACTCGCTGCTCTTTAGCGTGCACACCAGGTAAGGGGATGGAGATGCCGCGTGGACTCAGACACCTCTTTTGAGAAGAGCATTTGTGCAGGGGAGCAGATAAACAGGGAGCCGGGAAAGAGACGTGGGGTCAAGGAAGGGCATTCTAAAGAGGGGAGATACTTCAAGGAAATGAATATACAAAGTCATTCAGTAGAGGGTGCATGTGGTGGGGGAGGGGACACATTGTAGCAAGTGGAGAAGAGATACTTCTGTGGTATCTCTGAGGCCCTGTGCTTGGTGCTGCAGGGAACACCGGGGTGGATGGATGGACGCACACGGGCCTTCGGGAAGGCTCCACTCCAGCAGGGAAGCTGTGATATTTTTGCAAATCAGCGGTGATATTGCTAGAAAGTGGTGCATTCTGTTAGTGAGGTACAGAGATGCACAAACTTCCCCCCGGGGTGCCTTCGGAGGGAGTTTCCTCATGTTGCCCGTGGTTCCCTGGGTTCTTGATTGGACGGGAGCGGTAGGAGAGGAGAGTGACATTTTGCCTGAAATTTGTAGATTTTCCCAAAGGGATTAAATGACAGGCCTGCCCTGGACGGCTGTAAAAAGGGGGGAAATAAATAAAAATCCCAAGAAGAATTTATATTCCTGATGGCTTTGCTGATGGTCTTGTAAATTGTATATTTAATCAAAGGCACTCGAATGTCTTTTTTTTTTAACTATTGAAGAGCCATTTAAATGTCAACATAAGTGATTCCCTCCCAAATAGTGCTGTTTATACATTACCTCCCCTAATAGACCATAATGATTCATAAGGAGGCATTTCTCGCCTCTAAATTGTGGGCCTATTGAAATATAAATTAAGATGATAAATAATTTGACCTTACCTGAGAGAAATAAGTATTTCCATGCGTCAGATACGACATTACCCTGAGTATCAGGGTCCCTAAGAAGACAGCCTTTCTCCCCTGGCTGAATTCAATAAATAAAGCGCTTTAGAAATGTCCTCGTGTGTGTGTGTGTGTGTGTGTGTGTGTGTGTGTATGGAGGCAAGAGGGACATAAACAAAAGAACAGGCCGGTGGCCGGCCTTCCCCACCCTCCTGGCTTCCCATGAGGCTGGGGGTCGGCGCTGACCCCTCTGCGGGGAAGTGGCAGGGGGGTGCGGACTGCCCCCGCTCGCGCCCTGCGTGTTCCCCTCCCCCCGCCTCCCTCCCGCAACGCGGCTGGAGTTTCTAAACATGGAGTTTCCACGGGAACTTTGCCAGGACGAGCTCGCAGCCCTCCCGAGTCCCCGCGGGGGGATTCGCCAAGTCGGCGGCGCCGCACGGCCTCCGCGGCCCCCTCCCCCCGGGGCGCCGCTGCCCTGGCCGGACTCCCGCAGCTCCGCAAAGCCGCTCCGCGGGGTTCATCACCCGAGAGGGCGCGGAACCTCCCGCCATCAGCGCCCCCGCCCGACCCTACCCCAGGCCCCGGCGGGTGGCAACCGGGGCGCCCTTGGCGGGGAGCGAGCCAAGCCTGCCCGCCGGGCCTGTTTGTTCGCCGCCATCGGGGCCCGAGGCCCGGAGAACGCTCCGCTCCCCGGGCCGGGGCCGAGACGCGGGGGTCGCCGAGGCGGCGGCGGGGCGCTGGCGGCGGCGCTGGCTTTCTGTTTTGTTTTGAAGCCGGCGTGGGGGAGGGGCAGCACCTTGCCGATGAGAAATTTCCTGTTCGCAAGACTCCGCTCGCCGAGTTTCTGTCCTGCCCTTGAACTGACAAGAGGATCTCGGCAGTGCGGGTCCCCGAGAGCCCATCCAGGCGCGCCGGGCGCGCGCGGGGGTGGGGGCGGGGCGCCCGCGCCGCGGCTCCCAGGCCCCGGGAGCCCGGCCGAGCGGGGCCGACGCCTGGCCTCCCGGTTCCCGGGCGCACCCGCGAGCGCCGAGCCGAGCGGTGACTAATCTGCGGCTTTCGGCCTCTTGGCGCGGCGCCCAGACTCGCCTCCCCCCCCCCGGCGGCCCCCCCGCGCCGTCCTCCGCGGCCCCGCAGCGCCAGGCTCAGCGGAGAGGATCGCGCGGGCCAGCGCCGCCACCGCGTTCCCGGGAGTGTGGGAAGCGGGTCGAGGCGGGCGGCTCGGAGCCGGCTTTCTTCGGCCCAGGCCCGGGTCTAGGGCTTCCTTCCCCGCAAGCACTTTGATCGGCGCTTCCTCTGCGCCGCCGAGGAGCCGGGGCGAACCGGAGGCGTTAACCCCCTGCGTGCTGCCCCACGGGGGGCTCCGGGGGCGGGCGCGGCGGGGAGGCTGGTGGACATGGGGGCGATCAGGGCAGTTGGGCCAACCGCAGTCTGGAGGAGCCCGACCGGATCGGAGGCGCTTGCCCAAGCGCAGCAGGCTCTCCGGGGGAGAGCAGGCCGCGAGGCCCGGGGCGGCTCGTTAATGTTCAAGCCCTCCCCGGGGCTGCGCGGCAACCCGACCTGCCGGGCGAGGCGAGGTGCGGGCCTCAAAGGCACGGGAGGCTGAGGCTTCTGGAGGGGGGTCGAGAGGCCCCGGGGTGGGGGTGGGGGTGAGCCTGGCCTTCACGCATCGGGTTGGCACGTGGACGGCTCCCAACCCGAAGAGGGGGGCCTGGCGCTCGCCCCACGGCCTCGCCTCGGGCCGCCACTCCCTCCCGGGCCAGGTTTCGCTGGGGAGTTAATGATTGATTTACTGGCTCCGCGCGGCCGGCGCCCTCCAGAGCTATTTGTCCGAGCTGAGGAGTTGCTGGCGAGCGACGCGAAGGCCGGGGGAGAGGGGGTCGCCCGGGAAGGGAAGCCATGCTCCCCGCGGGAAAGAGCGGCTACTTGATCAGCCCCCATGGAGCGGGCGAACCCGCTGGAGGCCCAGGCTGGGCGAACGGAGCATTGGGAAGCGCCACACGTAAACGGGTTGGCAGCTGGTGATTAGGCCGCCCGGTTTTATGAGTCATAATGGGCCGCCCGCCTGGCCCTCAACCTGCTCGTTGTGGACTCGGCGCGCCGAGGTCCAGGCGGCGGGATGCTCTGGGGGGCCTGGCCCGCCGAAGGCGCTGCAAGGATTTCCCCTCATTTCTCGCTTAAGGCAACACAAACACCCTAAATCAAACCGCTCCGACAACCCGGGGCTCCACACAGACACATCAATAAGGATTTCGCCTCCCGCGTTCGAACGCACTGAAACACTTGTCCTATTTTTATGCAAATGACACCACACAAATAGATCTCCCAGGCCCGGGAGTAGGACGAGAAGGAGGGGCGCCGCCGCCCCAGCCTGGAGGCTGCGAGAGGGGAGGGAGTCCCAAGCCCGCACCCCGGGGCCCGCGCCGGCTCAGGCGCAGCAGGGCTGGTACTGGCCAGGCAGCCCGCCCCGCGCGCGGTGGCTCCCTGCCAACGCCGCCAAGTCGGCCGCGTCCCCAGGCTGCCTGCAGAGGCGGATTAGGGAAGGAGCGAAGCGAGCCTGTGACTAATCGCGGGGCCTCGGACCGGAGCACCAAGGCCATGTGCGACTGACAGGATCGACACTAGCAGAGGACACGGCGACGCCTCGCTTAATTGCAGGCTTAAAAAAAATTGCCGCCTGAGCAGCTCCAGTGCGGAGAGCCACGGCGCTCGCGCAGGGCTGGGGAGCGCGCCAGGTGGGGGCGGGGGGCTGGCGCTCCCGCTCCGGGGAGGGAGGTTCGGTGTCTCCTGGATCCAGGGATCTGGCCCCCGCTCTGCAGGCGTGTGGCCGGGCCAGCCAGCATTGGGCGGCCCAGCTCCCAGGCCTAAGGTTCTGGCCTTTTCCCCGTGGAGCCCACGGTCCCCCTTCTGGCCCTAGATCCTAGAAAGGAGGGTGTACAGCGGCGGGGGGGGGAGGTTCCAGCAAACAACATAAAGCCCCTCACACGAACCACTTTCTCCTCTTCCCTCCCCCTCCTTTTCCACCGGCTCATACAAAGCCCCAAAGATCAAGGAGAGGGAGAGGCAAGTCAGGGCCGCCAGGAGCCAGGTCACCCAGTGCCCCAAACTCGGGGCTCCCAGAAACGCACCCCAGACTCTTCCCCCCCCCCTGGGCATGGTCCTTCAGGCCCAGACCTCCTCCCTGGAGCGCTGAGGCCTCTCTGGGGAGAAGGGGGAAGCGGCGGCAGGCTGCTGGCCTGCGTGTGTGTGGTGTGTGTTGTGTGTGTGTGTGTGTGTGTGTGTGTGTGTGTGTGTGTACGGGGAGAGGGGAAGGCGGGGTGGCAGAGAACCCAGCGAGAGAAGTTTCCACCACGCTCTGGTCGGCTGCTGCCAAAATCCCCGGGCCCCTCCCCGCCCGCACCGCCTGGCGTTGCCACCACAAGTTTGGTTTAACGAGAGCCGGGGACAAAAGCAAACGCTTTCTATAGACCCCGAAAACAAAGGGGAAAGAGACGCGCGGGGCCGCCTCGGAGAGGCTGCCGGCGTAATGGTGCCGGGCCGACAGCAGAAGAACTGCAAAAGCCGCGCGGGCGGGAGGAAGTGCGAGGCGGCAGCGCGGGGAGGCGGGCGGGGGAGGGGCGCCGCGCCATGTTTCCGTGTCACCCGCCGAGTCGCCGGCGCTGGGCTCGGCCGCCGGCTCCCGCCTGCCTCCGTAACGGCGAAGCGTGCGATTAGCAGCCAGACAGGCGGGGACTCCGGGCCCGCGGGGCCGCCGCACACGCTGCCCGCGGCCCGGGCCCGCGCCCCCCCCCCCTCCGCCCGCCGGGTAATCATCCTCCTCGCCGCCGCGCTGCGTGCTCTCTCATTAGAGCGAGGAGGCTTTTCTCTGCGCACTCGCTTGGCTCCCGCTGGCAAAACAACGCCTTCCCCGGCCGGGCCCGGGGCCAGGACTGTTAGGGAGGGCGGGACGGGGAAGGAGGTGACGAGGCAGCGCCAGCAGCGCGGGTCACGTCGGCCGCCGCCATCCGCGGGGGGCACGGAGATGAGGGGGGGGGTTCCCTGGCCCTCCCCACGTTGGCTCCGTACCTGGTACCAGGCCCTTCGTGCGGGGGGTGGCGGGGGAGTTGCCGGCGCCCCCGTGACCCACCCTCGTCCGCCTCCCCAGGCGAGAGTGAGGGCCGATTGGAAACGGGGGCGAACACAGGGAAGGCTCCCCAAACAGGTTTTGCCCCAACCGCCTGGCGGACGACTCCAGGCCAGAAGCTCCATCCCAAGGGAGGCGGCCCTTTGACCCTCAGGAGACTCGAGTCCCCCAGATTCGGGCATGATCGCACGGGAGGGGTGGCCGAGGTCCGGCGTGTCTCGCCCCGAGCCTCGGAGCCCCATTTTCTCCCCCGCGATCTGTGCACGCAGCCGTCGGCAGCCTCTGCCGGCACCGCGCGCCCAGCTGCAGGGCCCGGAGCAGGTGTCCCTGCCCGGCCGGAGCGTTGGCTCCGCGCCCCTCCCGTCCCAGCTGCGGGGCTGGCGGGAGGCGGGGGCGCTGAGGGCGGGGTGGAGGGGAGTCTCACTGGAGGCCACAAGGATCCTGCGGGCTCGAATGGGGAGACCCTGGGGGGAGCACGGCCGCTGGGGTCCAGAGGGATCGAGGGTGACGCGCGGCCAGCCCCCTTCTGGAACAGCCTGGGGGGCAGCGGAGGCCGCTCGGGCGGCGCTAGGGCTTCCGGTCCCGGGGACTGCGGCGGGGCGGCCGGGAAGTTCCCGGGGCGGCCTCGAGGAGCACCCTCCCCGGCTGCCACCGCCGCGCCGCTCTCGAGTGGTGCCCGGGGAGCCTCCCGGCGTCTGGCCGCGCCGCTCGGGGCTGGAGCCGGGCCGGGGGCTGAGGGTGGTCCGGGCCCAGCCCCCGGCGGCGAGGGAGGCGGCGGCCGAGACCCCGCGGGGCGGCGGCGCGCCTCCCCGCCCCCTCCCCTCCCGCCGCCGCTGATGGCGGGCACGTGAAGCGCAGCTCGGCGCCTCGGCGCCAGCCAGGGAGCGGCCTGCCCCGCCGGCTCAGCTTACCCGCGGGCCCAGGAACGCGGAACCGAGCCCGGCCGGGCCCCGCAGAGCCCGCGCCCCCGCCCCGCTCCCTGCTCGTGGCGGCCCCGCACCCCCTCCCCGCCCGGCCTTGGGGCCGCGCCAGACGGCTGGCCCGAGGGGAACTCGGGCTGACTAATGGGTCGCTTGTGGGCCTTACGTGAGGCCCGGCTGTCAGCGGATGCCCGCTCGCTCGGCGCCTACGCCGCGGTCAGGCTCTTCGGGGAAGGGCGACAGGAGGGGTTTCCCCGCTCCGCGGTTTCGGCTCCCCGGGGACAATCCGGCTGCCGCGGCTGGCCCCGGGCTGCAGGTCGTGCCGCCCGGCCCCGAGGGGGCACCCCGAGGCTGCCTCCCGCCTTGAGGTGCGAACCCGGGATGGGGGAGAAGGTGGGAGCTGGGGGCTCCGAGCCGGAGGTGGGCGCCGAGGCCGGTCCACTTGGCCTGGGACTCCCGCCTTGACGTTGGGGATCCGAGGCCAGCCGCTGGGCCGGGGTGAATTTCCAGGCTGCCCTGGGGGGCCTGGAGTTCAATACCGAAACCCCTCTCCAAACAAAGTCTTCCAGAAACCCCTTCGTGAGATTTTTTGTGTGGAAAAAGGATTTTTATAACACGCCCCGAGAGTCCAGCTGAGAATGCGTGGGTCTGGGGGCGAGCGATGTCTGTCCTTCCTTTCCAGGGGCCTGTAAAAATCAGCAGTTTCTTATTATTTCGCATTAACAGCCATTTCGTGTTGACACAGTTATACGACCCTCCCAGATATAACTATGGTTTCCACACGCCTGAGCGGCTGGGGCACAAACACCCACCAGTCACTCAGAAGGAAAACCCGGCTTCGAGCATGGGGTTTATGCAGGATGAACCCTCCCCATTAGGTTTTATTCGGCCTAATTACACTGGGAATCCTGCCCCCCGCCCCCATAAGAAATCCTGAAACCCTGGAGTTGAGGTGGGACTTTTCCTGGGGAGAGGGGGTGGGTTTTAAATGTCACTTCCCAATGAAAATGCTTCCCTTTACCCTTTTTCTTTCTCTCTCTCTCTCTCTCTCTCTCTTTTTGATGCAGTTTTCCAAAGGAGCATTTTGGCGAGATAAGAAGTGACCGATCAAAATCGCTGAGGGGAGGTTGTAAGCAGCCGCTTTGCCCCAGCTTAACGTTATCTTATCTTTCACACTTGCGCGGCGGAAAAAAATTGGCTTATCTGCAGCCCCACCCCCTTCTCGCCTTAATTGCTAAAAAGCACTGGTGTGTTAAACCTGGAGGGAGAGGGCTGATCACCAGTGGGAAAGGAAGATTCCAAAATGTGGGCGCCTGGGAACAGCCAGGTTGGCAGATTTATCCTCGCCCCCCCCCCCCCAGGCCTTCCTCGTATCACGCAGAGGGGCCAGGAGGGGTGGAAGGTTCCATGGCCAGGTTGGGGGGGGGGGAATTCTGGGGATGGGTCACGTGGCTTCCCTAGGCCTCACTTTCTCGGCTGTGTTTCCCAACCTCTTCCCCTTCATCTTGCCAACGCTGATGTGGGTCTCCAATGGAGGGCCTCTCGCTTTGCTTTCATTCCCCCCCACCCTTTACAGATCCCCCTTTTGGGGAGGGGGGTGCGAGGCCGGGCCGCACGGCCTGCTGGAAATCATTAAAATATATGCGAGTGTCTGCAAACACACTTTTAAATCATGGCGTTTCCCCTCCGCTGGTATATTTAAACTCCAGAGCTGATCTCCTCCCTCTCAGTCGTTTGTCTGTGTCACCGACAGGCCGCTAATGGCCGGGCTGCCAGGCGCTGTGCATTATGCATTCGCCTCCTCCCTCTGCCGCACACAGAAGGTTCTGTCAGGCCTCGGAACACAAAACACCCTGCGCGCCCCCCCTCCTTCGTGGCTGGGGGCTGCCGGCTGCTAACCCGCTGGAGACGCAGGGAGGGGGGAGGTGTCATGGAGGGGGGGGGCAAAGCTGAGCAGTGTGGAGTGGGAGTGGGTCAAAGTGCCCTGGATTAGGCCTCCTGGACTCTCCAGCTCTGTGCCAACCCCCAGCTTTGCTCCTGGCTTCGACCTTCCAGAGGCAACCCTCCCTATGCCACTCACCTCTGCCCCCCCCCCCCCGTTGGTGGGGGCCTCAGAGGTATTTGGGGACAGATCGGTTCAGAATCAGCGCTGCTGAGCCGTACTCTCTTCCTGCCCCCAGCGAGGGGCTGATGGGGCCTTCCAGATCCTTCCAGGCCCAGGGGTGGTGGGTATCCGCTGGGGTTGCTGGGGAGTGAGGGAGGAAGCCGTGATCCAAAATGCTTGGGGCTGTAGGCCGGGCTCGCTGGGTCCCCAACCCCCATCCCTGCGTTTGGTGGGCACTACCCCCAGCCGGGTAAAACCTGAGCTGGAGGCCCTTGCTACATAAGCACCCCCGGCAGGACATGGCGGCCTCTGGGCGGGTTTACCTGCGGGAGCATCGGCCCACCACCTCGGCCTCGAGGGCTCTTAAGCTGGGACCAGGTGGAGTGCAAGACAGGATTCCCCAAGTGACCTGCACTTCTGCTTATTCTACTGACACCCTTCTGGCCCCCCAGGAAATGGCGGTTCACCCCCTGTCTCTGAGTTTGGGGATCTCAGAGCCTGACACTAATCCAGCCCAGACCAGCAATTCCCAGAGGCAGCTGCTTGCTGTTACCACTTGGGGCCGGCCTTTTGGGCCTCCTACCCCAGTGGCCCCATAACTCTTCAAAGGCTTCTTCCCCCCTGGAAGCGGCAGCCACCTTCAGTTTCTCTCTTGCACATTCCTGGGACACAGCGGCCCTATGCTGGGAGCGGGGGCCGGTGGCTGTTTTAAGCACCCCTGAGTTCTTGTCCAGAGTGACCAGGGAGACTGCGTGTGTGTGTGTGTGTGTGTGTGTGTGTGTGTTTAAAGCGTTAACATTAATAGGCGGGGGCCCTACAGAGCTTTATGACTTAGATCCTACGCCTGTGTTCCCAAGGACTCCCCACACCATGCTGGGGTCCTAGGGTCCTCCAGACAACCAGGAAGGACCGTGGGGCGCCTGGCCTTTGTCCCTGGGCCCGGGCCACCCTGCCGTCTTCTGGCCCGAAAAGAGTGGCCGGGAGGCTCCAGGCCTGCTCCCTGAAGCCCCAACCTGCTTGCCCAGTTGCAGAGCCCGGGTAGAACCTGTGGCCGGAGATGCCCCGGCGCTGGAGGTGCAGGCATATGTTCTCACCGGGAGACTCGCCTCTGGTTTCTCCACTGCCCTGCGCCCTCCCTCCCTCCTCCTTCCCTCTCACTCGCTTGCTCTCCGCCTGCTCTGCTTTCATTGAAATCCTCCCTGACGGAGTGCCTGGTCTAGCGGCCTGACCCCGCGTCAGCTCCCGGGGGGCTGGTGGGAGGGAGCAGCTGAAGGCCCCCGCTGCCCGCTGCAGGCTCCGTGTGTCCCCAGCTCCTGGAGCCCCTGCTTGCGTGGGAACCCACGATGGGACTGCCCTTGAGCTTTCTGCTTCTCCTCCCTGGAACCCTTCCAGCGAACTGGGCCAATGGGGATGAACTCCCTACCCACCCCCTTCTGCCTCGGAGCCTCAGGAAAATCTCACATTTTAATTCTCAGTGAGCCATGAACACCTTCCCCCCCCCCCCCACACACACACTTATGCCTCTTAGGACTCCCTTAATAAGATATTTTTTAAATCCCACTGAGTTGGAAAATGTGCCCTTAGAGATGGAAGAGAAACCCTTTAATCCCACTAGCCCAAATGAGGATACCTTGGAGGCGAGACTCCTGAAAACAGGGGGTATGAAATGTGGCAAATTACGTCAAAGGCAAATTTACTGGCTTGTTTGTCTCCAGCATCAAATTTCTCCCACAGTCAGCCCTCTTGGAGGCCCCTTCACATTTACAGCGACCCCCCCCACCCCCATTCATTGCAACCCTCAGACTTTTAAAGTTAGACAAACAGGCCCCTTTGTCAGCAGCCCCGGGGGGCCGCGGACTCCTAGAGGCAGCAGGCTCCATACTCTCGCTTGGTTCCGGGATTTTCCAAAAATTCTGGACGGTTGCTTGCAATTCTTAACTCCGGGAAAAGCCTGTGCCTTGGGGGAGAGTCGGGAAGGCATGGGAAGGGGAGCAAAGAGGGTTGGGCACATGGCCAGCGTCCCTGCGGCCGCCTAACCGAGCCGGAAGGGCCTGGCAACGCTCCCCAATCGCCAGGCCAGCTCGCCAGACCGGCCCACAGCGGCACAGCGGCCTCATTGCCTGGAACAGCGCTCGGAGAGTTTCCCCACAAGCGCCCAACTTGAGCCTTCTCGGTTATTTTAGATTTGTTTTGAATAAAAGAAGTCGCTTCAAAAAGAAACGTTGCTCCAACACACAACCAGAGGCCTTTCTCCAGCTGTGTCTGTAACTCGCATGCATTCAGTCTAATAACTTTTAATGTCTGGCCCTAAAACGTCTTTATAAAAAATAGCTTTACAGCATAATAGTCCAGGTGTCTTTCTGCTTGTTACCGGAGATTAAAAAAATGTGTGGCTTAGCTTCCAGAGACATCCACCCCCAGAAAGACGGAGGGAAAAGGCGTGCGTTCCACCCTGCAGGCGCAGGTCCTGGGAGCGGGGGGCCACGGAGCTGGGTACTGCTGGCGGGGGCACTTGCCCGCCTGTCTTTCACATCAGTTCTTATAAGCAGCCCTGCAACACGAAGATGTGATTCTGCACGAAGTTTCGGATTTCAAACGGTAGAGATGTTTCACTTGTGCTTTGGGAAGGGCTGTTTTCATAACTGCTAAGAACTAAGACAATAAATAAAATCGCACCCAACACCAGTCCCGCAGTCGGTGTTAGGTCGACATTTTTTAAAGGGATCTTCTAGCTAGAACTGATTTTGGCCTTGACCTTGACTTAGTAATCAACTTGAGATGCTTTTGATTATTTTGGGCATGGACACACTCCAGGATATTTTAAAACTTTCCGTGTGGATTCACAAGCCACCTCCATTTCGGATGGATGTTCTCATCCAGCCTGCACCATCTTGTCCTTAAGCAGAGTCTCCCCATTTCCAGCACGAAGAGACCCTCGTGTGCATCGGAGCGGGGTCACCTTTGGCCGGGTAGTCCAGGCGATCTGGGTGCGGCGAAGCCTGTACACCCCACCCCCACCGCCACCCCTTTCCGCTAGCTTCAGGTCCTGGGGCTTCTCGGCCCTCCCCAGAGGCCCTGCGCTCCGGGGAGGCCGGAACCTCGCCTCTCCGCTTCCCCCTCCCGCCTGCCTGTCCCCGCCACCCCCTTTCGCCCCCCCCCCCGCGCTCAGCGCCGCGCCGGGTGCGCTGGAGAAGCTCAATACGTGTCAATTGAATTAACTGCTGCGGGCGCGGGCTGTACGATCAGCACAACGTTACCGAGTGGAAATTTATGGGGCGAATGGTGTAAGCCAAAAGTTGCTCCCTGCCAAGGAAAATAAAACGCGGGAGATAATCTCCTGAGGTGAGGGTGGGGGGCTTGGACAGACCCTCCAGCCCTCTGAGGTGCAGACCGTGAAATGCCCGCGAACTGAGAGACGTTCTGGCGGATCTCCACTCTTCCACCGTGCCCCCCCCCATTCCCTCCTCCTAGTGCTCCGAGGGCTGCCTCCTCCACCCCCCACCTCTCGGAACAATTCCCACACAATTGAAACGTCCGGGGAACTCGGGCGCGGAGTTGGGGCGGCACGGCCCCCGGTGCCTGGGGCCGTGTTTTCAGGTAGCTCCTGACAGCTGAGCGAGAAAGGGCTCATCCGGGAGGAAGGGACGCCCCGGGCAGGGGGTGGGCGCCAACGGGCACTCGCCAGGCTCCGCTGGGTCTCAAGAGGGGACGGCCGGGCGGCCGGGGGAGCGCAGCGCTGGTGGCAAGAGGAGGCAGCCGTGGCTGCCGTTGGGGTTTGACAGCTTTGGCTGAGCGGAGTGCGAGGCGCTTTATGGTAATTGCGGTCCTCCACTGGCCTTCTGGGTAGCGAGGGGAGTCTCGGCGCGCGGCTCGGAGAGCCGCCCCCGCCGCCCCCCATCCCCTGGGCTGGGGATCTGCGGGCCGCCCTCGCCGCCGGAGTCGGTCTGGGGCGCGCCCAGACCCGGCGTGCGCAGCCAACTCGGTCCGAGCGGGGGAGGGGAGGGCCGGGGGCGAGGGGGGCGCCACCCAAGTGGTCTGGGGTTCGGACCCCGAGAGGCGAAACGCGCCCGGCGGGGGAGCGCTGATGGCTGGGGCAACTCCGGCCAACCTTTCCGGGGGAACCACCCCTCCGCGAGCCCACCGCCGCGGCGCCGCAGCAGAGGGTGAGCGAGGCCAGGGGAGCTCAAACTTGCGAGAGCTGGAGGCGGCGGCGGGCGGGCGGTTGTCGCCCGAACGCTGCGCCTGCGGGGGGAGGGGAGGCGGCTGCTGGGAGGAAGGGAGGGAGAAAGGGCGGGTGGAGGGAGGGGGAGGAGGAAGAGGAGGGAACCGGGGAGGGGAGACGCGTTGGGATCGCGGCGCGCGGCGGCAGACGGAGCCCGGGCTCCCGGCGGAAGGTGAGCCTGAGCTGCGCTCCTCGCTGCTCGCCGGCGCAGCACGGCAGCTGCGGGAGACGCGCCGGAGCCCAGACCGCGACCGGGAGCGGGAGCGGAGCGAGCGGCGGCGGAGGGGGAGCCCGCGAGCCGCCAGGCGGGGAGCCCAAGCCGCGCTGTCGCCGCGCAGGGACGACTTGGCCAACACACTCACGCTCTCTCTCTTTCCCTCTCTCTCTCTCTCTCTCTCTCACACACACACACACACCCAGCCCGAGCGGGCGCTCACGGCGATCCGTCAACATGGCGCTGGGGCTCCTGCCCGAGCGCGGGTGGCAGCAGCGGCGGCGCGGGAGCTGCTGAGCCCGGCCGAACCCGGCCCGGCCGCGGGAGCCCGGAGGGTCGCTCGGGGCTGTCGCCACCTGCCCGGAGGCTTTGAGCCCGCCCCGCCCCGCCCCCACCCGGGCCAGAGCCCACCCCTCAGCGGGGCCGACCCCGAGGGCAGCCGGCTGGCAGCAGACAGCGAGGGAGGCGAGCGAGCGAGCGCGGCGCCGCGAGCGGGTTGCGGCCAGCCGGGGCCGGCAAACTTTGCCGCTTGCCACGCTTCCCCGGCGCGGCTCCATCTCTGATCGCTGCCGTCGCCGCCGCACTTTCTTCCTACCCCGCACACCTCTCCATACTCACCCACCCCGCCGGCCCTGCCTCCTCGCCGCCTGGACTCTGCTCGGGGTAGGGGGGACTTCAGAGCTCCGGATCGCCGGCTCCCGGCTGACTCCCCGGCCGGGGATTTCAGGTCAGTGCCCGAAACACCTTTCCCCGGGGAGGCCGCGCGGGCGGGCGCGCCGGGCGCGCCGCGGGGCTGCAGTCGGCCCCCTCCCTGGGGCCCCCGCCCGCTGCGGGCTGCTCCTCTTGACTCGTGTACCCCGCGAAGCTTTCGCCTCGCGTCTCCCTTGGCTGTGATCGCTTTCGTTTTTATGTCTTAGCTCGAACTTATTCAAAATGCAGCCGACCTCCTCGGCCCTGCGCGGGCACCGGGGAGGGGCGCGGCGGGGGTCCTGCCGCCTCCCCGAGGGCCGGGAGGAGACCCGGAGTTCGGCGAGTGGAAGTTTGCAGCCCGTGTGCCTGCGTGCGCGGGAGCGCGGTCGCCGCTGAGCGCCGCGAGTCGTGCGCGGGAGGGGGGGCGGCTGGGCTGGAAGCCGGGGAGCTCGGCTCGGCGTTAGCTCGCGAGCAGGAAGGGGAGGGCGGCGGGTTCCCGTCTGCTTTCTTTTTCGACTCGGGGAAGAACTGCAAAACCCCCAGCCGCCGCCGCCTCGCCTCTCCGGGGGCGCTCGCTCCTCCTGGTGGAACTTGGCGTGTGCTTGCGCCAGGGTGTGTGGCAGGCGCCCCGGCCGAGCCGAGCTCGACCTGCCGCCGCCGCCGCCGCCGCGCAACTCGGGAGGGGAGTCCCGGGTTTTTTCTTGGCTTGCCCCAAAGCACGAATCACGTGGATTAAAAAAAAAAAAACTACTAGGAAATCGACCGGAGCGAGGGGTTCCGACTCGGCCCGTCCGCCCATCCGCCAGGTCAGACGCTTTGTTTTGTAAATGTTCCTGTAAAATTGCCATCGGCAGCCCCCTCCCATCCCCACCCTGCCGCGATCCTGCTGGCTGTGTTTTAAGTTCGGAGCCCCCAGGGGTGGAGGTAGAACGTGTCGGGGGGGGGGGGGGGGGGGGGGGGCGGGGGGGGGGGGGGGGAACCTGGGCCCTCCGCTGGGCAGCGGGGAGTCTGGTGGGAAGCCCTGTTGGGCGTGTGCGAGTCTGCGGCCGGAGGAAGTTGGTCCCGCTCGGAGGGTGTGCGGTGTGGAGGTGGAAGGTGAAGAGGAACTTGCGCACCCGGGCGGGATCCTCCGCCGCGGCGGGGAGGGCGAGGAGCCACGGAGCCGGTGCTGGGAGCAGGCGGGGGGCCGCGCTGCAGAGCCTCCGCTAACTCGGGGGCGCTGGGCGGCGGCGGCGACGTGCGCCTGCTGTTTACGAAGCGAGCCCCGAGGCGCCGTGTGCGGATCCGGGCGGCTGGAGGCACGCGTGGTCCCTGCGGGCTCCCCGCTGCTCGCCCTCTGAGTGGGCACGTCCCCCGGTCCCGGAGACGGCGCGGGGTCTGGCCGTGTGCAGGCCGAAGCTAGGCGAGGCTTAATTTGCCGTTAATGAATCTTTTCCAGAAAGTCCGAGATCTCCAGCTAGAGGCTAGAGGCTGTGAGTGCCCGCGCGCGAGGACGCGCGCCGCCGGCATCTGAAGGGTGGGGGTGGGGGGATGGAAGAGTGAAGGAGGGGGGGGTATGTGTATTTAAAAACAAACCTTGAAAAGAAACCAGTGCGCTTCAAATAGGTATTCACACAGCTTCGCCTTGTCTAGACTAGACAGCTCAGGGTTTTAGATTTTCTTTTTTCCCCATTTTCCTTTTCTTTCTTCTTTTTTTCTTTTTTCTTTCTTTTCTTTTTTTTTTTTTTCTTTGAAAGGCTAGGGGAGAGGTAATGGTGTTATGTTCTAGGGCTCGCCTTCTGGAGAAAGATCCTTAAAATGGCCTGGGAGTAAAAAAATGGGGAGGAAATGGCCCACCCCAGAAGGTGGTGGGTGGTGAACCCAGACAGACTGGGGTATTTCTAGCGACCTGACACTTCCTGTGGCTCTGGAAACGGACACCGCGGGTCGAAATCAATCCTTACCAGGGTGTTGGATTCGGTTTTGCCAACAGAATCGCTTGCGTGGAAGGCGTTTTAATTGTCAGCCCGGGAGACTCCTCTACCTGCACGCGCTTGGAGGAGACGTTTGCTTCGCGACCTTCCCCCCCTCCACCCCGACCTGTGATCTGGTCTAGGCTTGGCGCTGCTGGCTCTCGTGTTTATTTGGGGCATGCTTTCACCGCGTGGAGGAAGTGGGGGGGGTGTTGATTAATATGCCGTCCAGGTTTAATCCGAGCCTGGCCTTCGGTGTGCCCGTGTGTCCGCCACGGCTAACCTGGGCCGCTGGGGGGTAGTGAGGGGAATGCGCGGGGTTCGGGCGCCTGGCGCTCGGCAGGCGGATTGGGGCGCGGACAGCCCCAGCGCCGTCCTTTGAGGCGCTGTCACCAGTAGGTGACTGAGAGTTAATTAGGAAGTGCTCTCCGGATCAATGGGCCGCACAGCTCATTAGCGATTCTCCCCAGCCCTTTGCAGGGCCTGCCGGGCCTCTGCCTCCCACACAGGCCCGGCCCCGCGGCCCGGGCCCCGGAGCGCGCCGCTGGGAAGCGGGGAGGGCCGCGCGGGGAGGAGGCGGGTGCAACTCCGCCGGGCGGCGCGGGGCGGGCGGCGGCGCGGGGCCCACGCCGCCCGCTCTTTCTTCCTGCCCTCGGTCGCCTCGACTGTGTCTTTAACTCGCTCCCGCTCGCGTCGCCGCCTCGCTGCTCCTCCCGCCTCCCTCGCCTGTCTCTTGTTCTCGAAGCACGACGCCTGTGCTCCCCGCCCAGTTTGGGATTAGACCAGATAAAAATAGGACTGCCCAGCGCGCCGAGCTGTGCCCGCGGCCCGGCAGCCGGCTTGGCGGGAGCTCGAGGGGCCGGGGCCGGGGAGGACCCGCGCGGGGCGCTCGGGGCGGCTCGAGCCGGGAGGCTTCCCCCTCCGCCCCGCAGTCGCGGTCACGCTCCCCGGGTTCTGTCCGTCGGGAGCCGTGCGGGCAGGGGGACCCGGGCGGGGGCCCGCGCTCTCGCGGGGGTTGTTGCCGTGCTGGTGATAGATCGGTCTAGACAGGCATGCAGGCTCCCTCCCGGCTGAAGGACGGGAAGGGGGGGGGGCGGGCTGCGGAGGCGGCGGCAGACTCCCGTGAGCTGAGTGAGCGAGCCAGCCTGCGGGCCCAGCGAGTAGGGTGGAGGGAAGGCTGTCAGGGGGTGGGATGGGGGTGGGGGTGGGCAAGAAGCCTGGCAGAAATTCCTGGAGGCAGAGGAGCCCCCGCGGGGAGGGGCAGGAGTCTGCACCTCGGGCTTTTCTCTCTCTGATGTTTGCACGCGCACATCCTGGTGCGTCGGGCCGGATTCTTCCAAAAACCAAACGCAGCTGATGGATGATCTGGTTTCACCCGGTCTTTCTCACTGGGGGAGGCCTGGACAGGGAGCGCCTCAGTAAGGAACCGAACGTGGGAGATGCGGTCGGAGCCTCGACGTTCCCGGGAGAGACCTGTGGGGCCCTCCGGGCTGCGAAGGTCGCCTCAGAGCGGTGGTGGGTTTGGGCCTCCCATCAGGACCGGGCGCAGGGAAGACCCACGCTGAATGGCCAGGCCGCTGTGGACAGGTCTGCACCGGAGAGAGCACAGAGGCCCCTGAGTTGTCTGTATCAATAGACACTCTTTTAACTTGAACTTGCGGGGAGTTAGTCTGAGGTATGTGAGGAAGGCCGCCTCCAAACAGGAGTTGGACAGTGATGTGTAGAAGATTGATCATCTGTATACGCATACATGGGGTCAATATTGAAACGGTCTAAAAATTGCTTACAGCTGTGCCGGCACTGGTCTGCTTCTCTCCCGAGGTGGAAATTGGTGGGTGGGTTACCCTCTATGTAAATAAACCATTAGTAGCACCCCCGTCTCCGTCCCCCCTCCCCTCCCTTTTAGGGTTGGCCGTCTAGGGAATGCCCTAGTTACATTTAACCTGCAAACCCATCTTGGTCTGGCCTGAAAATGAGCCACATGTAGTCAAGGCAAGAATGGAAGCAGTAGGGAGTGTACACGCGAGGCCAATCAAGACACCCGGGCCCCCATGCCCATAAGGAGCAAGAGATGGTCGGGGAGGGATGTACAGCCAGACTTGCAGGTACAGAGACCTGTAGCCATCGCCGAAGAAAAGCCGCAGACTTTGTGGAGCTGGGAATGGGGAGAATTCTGTAACCTGGGTCCAGAGACAAAAGCCCATTTAAAGGTGTGAAGAGGGTCACATTCTCGCTTGGCTACGCGGGCCCAACGGCCAGCTGCCGGACACTTTCCTTCGGAACGAGACCTGGATGGACATGGAGCGTGGGCCACGCCATCGCTTTCACACCCCCCTCCACAGGGGAAGGATGAGTCTAGACGGGAACTGTGGGCAAAGCCGACCAGCTTTAGGGTAGACGGCCAGCAATTCCCAATATTCCTTCTGGGTATGGTTTCTCCCCAGCTAGAGTGGAAGAGAAGGGGTGTGTGAAGCGGGCAGGGGGATTCCTGAGGGATTTGGAGTTCTTGACCTTCAGTGGGGAGGGGAGCAGGGCACTCTGGGTGAGGACGGGGTGGTGCACTGCTCAACTGGCCAAGGCCACTCAGGGCCTAGTGGGCTGAGAAAGACAGAACCGGAAGAGGTTCGACGTTGGGCCCCTGGGAGGGATGGAGGGGGTATGCTTTCATTTTGGTGTGCTTCCCCCCCCCCCCGCTCCCCTCCCCGGGGACCATGTGGGTTCGGCCTGCGGAGGGTGGATTAGCAGGCAGCCCTGACCCCAAACGCACACGTAAACTGGGCTATGGCTTGGTTGGCCCGTGGCGTCGATTTGCCGCGGTCCCTCTTTGTCTGAGCCCTGCCGGGAATTCCAGCTTTCCTGGGGAAGACGGCACTCTCGGGTGGAGCCCGCTCCGGGTGGGGCGAGGCCGGGCTGGGCCACGGGCTGGGCGGCGGGCTCGGAGGCCAGAGTGCCGCCTGAACCCCAGCACAGCCAGGGCCGTCCTCGGAGCGCCTCGCAGCCCTGACAATGCCACCTTGGTTTCCTGGAGGGCTCCTGCCAGGTGGGGTCGGGGGCAGGGAGCGAGGCCTGCCCACCCCTCCCCCGCCAGCCCGGGGCTGAAAGGAGCTCAGATGGCCCTTTGTTAGGCCCCGGGGTCACCCCCGAGCCCTGGGGGCCGCATAGGGGCGGGGGAGCGGTGCTCTGGGTGAGAAACGACGGGCCAGCCTCGGGAGGGGAGACGGCCCGGCCCGCTGCTTTGCCACCGTGCGTGGCCGGCCAGTTTGTCTGCGTGAGCCGCCCGCGCTGCTGAGCCCTGGGTGGCAGCTGCGGGTGGAGGAGCAGCGGGGGCGGGAGTGGAGAGCCTCCCACCCCGGGCGGTGAGGGCCAAGCTGCCCGATCCCCAGCCCTTGGCCTGGGATGTCCACTGACCCCTCCACCCTGTCTGATGGCTTTGTGAGGCTGCCCCCAGCGTGCTCCTTGGGGAGTGAGATGTGACGGTGGCGGATGGAAATTGGTGAACGACGATTTTCCTGGACCTTCCTGGAGAGGGAAGGCCCCCTGTGTCGGTGCAAGCTCCTCTGTGCCTGCCCCCAATGGAGGGGCTCAGACATGGGGATTCCCCGCTTGGTTAATTTTTAGAGCCAGGTCTCCCCAATCAACCGCACCCCTCAGCACCCACGGCTCGGCTCCCCGTGGCTAGGCCCGTGGGGAAGTCCGCTAGGAGACCCTGACAGCATAAAATATAATTTGTGATCTAAGAGACAGTTTCCAGTATAATCTCATTATGCACCACAGCCTCCCGGTGTTATTTTGTGGAAGGCGGACAATGATCAATTTACATTGACCCGGGGCTGGGCGAGCTTTTAGATGGTAATTGCCATATTGATTTGCATGCAAAAAGGAGACTTGCTAAAATTAAAGACGGAAGCTAAATTAAACTAAATTTATTGTCTAGGTGCAAACCGGAGGAACTACCGGGGAAGGGGGGCGGGCGGGGTCAGTGGGCCGGGGGCAGAGCAGGTGAGAGGCCCCCGAGTGGCAGGTCCCGGATTTGGGAGCGACCTTTGCCTTTGTGGTTCCTGGCGTGAGGAGGGGACTCGTTTAGGATGTAGGGACCCAGCGGGAAAAAGTTATAAACAGGCACTATTGCACTGAAGGCCCTGGAGCCTTTTAATGCCAGTGGTCGCTGCAAGGGGGAGGAGAGGTTTATAGGGGTCTTCCCGCACCATTTCCGGCACTTTCCCCCGCTTCCATTGTTCTGCCCGAGCGAGCGCTTGCAGTCGTGTCGGGGACGCTCAGAACTCTCCATCTGAAGAGTTTTAAAAAATTTGTAAACGGCCAATAACCCTCTCTGCCCCATCCCTTCCCTCTCCTCCCTCCCAGAGCGCACGGCCTCGGGCCGGCTCCGGCTGTTGGAGGCTGCGGAGCGCCCACCCGGACTCAGCCGGTCGCCGATCGCTGGAGAAACTGCCCGCTCCAGGTGGCCCGGGTGGGGGGAGGGGCGTCTGCTGGGGTCGCGGTCGGGGGTCACCTCCCCTGAGGTTCCAAGGACCTGCACCGAGCTGGGGAGCGGGGGGAGGCTGGAGGGGGGGAAGCTGGAATGGAAGATGCTGGAAAGTTTTAAAAGGAGAGCAAGCCACTGGCCCGGAGGCAGGGGAGGCCGGGCCTCGGGGGCTGGCAGGGTGAGGACCTGGCCCACCATCAATGATCCCTCCTCCCGGAGGCCGCGCCCTGCCCGCCCTGTGGCTCCTGGAGCTCGCACATCCGGAGCCTCCGCGCCCTGAGGAGCAACTGGTCCGGGGCTCCTGCGGCCGAGGGAGCCTCCCCACACCTGGCGCCTTCCCGTGGGGAGCTGAGCTGTTGGGTGTGGGGAGCGTCAGGAGCATCTGAAAGCCCCGGGGCAGATCTGGAAATTGGGGGTGGGGCAGGGAGGGGATGTTGGGCACTGACTCCAAGTTTCCGGGAGGAGAGATTGGAAGGAATTGGCTTTTTGTGTTGGGACCCCCAGGGGTCCAGCAGGCTCCTGCTAGCCACTCCCACCTTAATCCCCTCCCCCACCACACTTGAGTCCCAGGCGTTTTTTTTCTTACCACCCCAGGAAGGGTGGGTGCAGGCACTCTCTCCAAAGGGCTGTGGCTCTATCTAGATAATGTGATTTATTGCTCGGTGTAGTAAAACTAGGGTGGCGAGCCTCGTCCCGGGGCCAGGAATCAGCACTTTCTGAAGAGACCCGAAAGTAGCGACTCACCGACCCCGAGAGCCTATTCTGGGATCCTGGATGGAGGAGAAAGGGGAGCTTTGTGGGAGGCCTGGCCTCCCACCAAAGTATCCCAGCGCAGGGAGATGTGGGGAGATGGCGACAGACTTCAAATGGCCCGCGAGATCACTGGGTGCGGGAGCGACGGGTTCCAGGCTCCCGTGGACTAAAGTCCCCTCGGTGTTAAAGGCCAGCTTGTTGCCCTCGCCTGGAGTAACAGGCCTGTGGCAGCCTCCTGAACTTCTCGGGGATTTCGAACGGCACAATTAGACCAATAATTGGCTCCTCTCCGCGACTCCAGGACTGAGTTTGACCGTGGCCCATTTTTACTAGCTGTGTGACCTTGGGGGCAAGTTATTTATGGCCTCTGAGCCTCGGTAAGTTTCTTCATTTGTAAGACTGGGAATAATTACCCACCTTAGGATCAAAGAATACTTGGCACATAGTAGGCCCCGAGGATCAGCGGCTGCTTTGAATGGCCGGTCGTGTTCCTGTAGGTTGCTCCGGCAGGCCCTGCTCCCCCTAAGACCTGAGGCCTGACTGGGGACCAACTTGCCGGTTCAGTTCCCCCTCCCGGGGGGTTTCCCCCCAGGACATTTCTCCCCGGTCCACCTCCCTGGGGTCCCTCTCTCCCTTTGTTCCAGTTCTTTGCATTCTGCATTTTAAAGGGTTCCATATGAAAGGACTTGGATCTACCCCCCCGCCCCCCAAGTGGGATCATTATATGGTGAGGAATTGATTCCAGAACCGGTATCTGGGTGCTCTTTGGCGAGGTCTTCCCGTCCTTCTCGGGGGGGGAGGGGATGGCAGTGGCTGCGGGGGGTGGGGGTGGGGAGGAGACCTGGTTGGGAGAGGTGAGAGGGGCGGCCGGCTGCCGAGGCCAGGGGTGCTGTGGTTTGTTTGATAGGGATTAAGTCCGGATGTTATGAGGGCTCAGTGTGGTTTTCAATAAAGTCTGCCAGGGATTGCTTCTTTTATATCGATATGTATTTAAAAAAATTACTAGCGTGAGAAGAAAACCAGACCTGCATGGATCGCGGCCGGTAGTGTGCTACTGTGATCAGGTTTCCACTCGCTCCCAGAGGGGAAGTCAGCGTTTGATTGAAGCTACACTTGGTTCTTCACTCTCAGGGGATGCCTGCTCTGAAACAGGAGCCCTCCCTCTCTCCTCCTCCCTCTCCTCCTCCCTCTTTTCCCTTCTTCCCCTAAAAGCCTTTGTGCGGAAAGAGCTTCAGTAGGCACGAATCCCCGTCCCTCTCCAGAATGCCTCCCAACCTCTGCTGACATTGTGCTGCGGGCGAGGCTTTTACCAGGCCAGCAGTTGGCCCCCCTCTTAGGTCTCCACTCCGGGGGTAGAGGGTGGCCGGGGCGCAGCGGGCCGCCAGGGCTTTGCCTGCCCTCTGAAGACACCTGAACCTTGGCCCCGGGCACCCCCAGACGGGGGTGAGGGTGAGGAGCGCAGGGCAGCGGGCTGGCTGGTGCTGAGGGTCTCAGCGGGGCAGGTCTTATTCCAGCTTGGGGTGTCCAACTCGGTTTCACGGAGGAACTTCGACCTGGGCCGAACTGTGGAAGGCCTCCGGTCGCTCGCCTGCCCATAAACACAGGCAAGTGCCACGGGATCGCCAGTCAAAACACCCGTGGACCACGCAGCCTCCACCTCTGTATTTATTATTTTATTAACAGCCTTTTACACGGCATTTAACGAGCACAGCCTGCCCGCTCTGTGCTCCCTGCAGACGGAGGGGTGGGGAGGGGGGGGTCTAGGAGAGACTTCTGGCTGAAGAAAGCTCTCCAGTGAGGAGGGAAGAGCAGAATTTGGGGTCGGTTTCTGCTCGCTCCAGAGAGAAGGCGAAAGTAATGGTTCAGACGCAGCCCACCCCCCACCCTCCTCCTCCTCCTCAGGCCGGTGGTGCAGATGGGGCGGGTCTGGTCTCCACTTGGATTCCAGAAGGTGAAATCTAGTCCGCTCCGTCACCCTTTGCCCATCGGTTATCGGCGATTTTCAAAGAATAAGTATTTGTCTGCTATCGTTATTCTATATCCTGGTGGAAAGTTTATAACGAAAAGTAATGCCTTTCTTAAGTCATAAAATGAGCCTTGTATGATTATTTAATTAAAATCTATTTAAGGACCGATTAGGCGTGTAATTTGCACTAATAATGACGATTATGGAAATGTTCGACTTAACCAAAAATCATAAAGGAGACATTTTGATCAGTGGGGCGACCAGTAAGTGTTCAGGGAGTTGGACAGTTTCCGAAGCTCCAGGGGCCGAAGGAAGCGCCAGCCGGCCGGCCCGGCCCCTGTGGCGGGCAACAGAGCTGGATGCCTCCCGCCCAGACCCCCAGCGAGGCCCAGGCCGCCCGGCCCGTGCTCTGCAGAGCGTAGAAAGCAGCCCCGGGGAGCCCACACACCCTTTCTTCCCAGCCGAGTAACTGGGCGGGGGGCGAAGAGGGGTCCCCCAAGCCCACCAGGAGGAGAAAAGTGGGAGCAGGCTGCCGCCCCGCCCCGCAACCTTGGCGAAATGGCTGTGCTCTTTTGCTTGGACAATCTGGCAGCGACAAACGCATGCTGCCTTGGCCAGCCTCGGCTGGAGCCCAGAGGCGCGAGGGAGGGGGGGCCGGGGGGGGTCCCTTGTTCCGGAGAAACCTGCCAGCTGCTGGGCTCGGTGCGAAGGCCGCGCAGGCAGGCACAATGCTGCTGTTGTTGGTTTGATCTCGGGCTGGGGATTGTTAGTCTGGCTCCGACTATGCGGTGAGGGGGGAATGTGAAGGCTGTTTACAGCGAGTGCAAATAATGTGACAGCTGTTGGTGCACGGGCCGCGCCGTGCCTCCCCAGCGCTCACACAAAGCGCACACTATGCGGCCGCAGAGGTGGCCGCAGTGTCCTCGGCGGGCGGGGAGCTCAGCCCGGCACGCACCCCTCTGGCTCCCGGGGCTGGCGGTGGACGTGCGGGGCGGCTGGTGTGTTGTGGTTGAGGCAACTTGTTAGAAAGAGGTGGCGGGAGCGGGCCCGGGGGTGGGGGGGGTCGTGGGTGTCCCTGTCTGCGGGGGCTGGGCCGGGATCGGTGGACCTCTGGGTCCTTAGCCACTTAGGACGGGGCTTTTAAGCTTTGGGGAACTAACTAGGGGCCCTGAGCGTGCTGCTTGGAAACAATGTATTCGCAACTGGAGGCTGCTTTCTGGAACGGGCAAGGCTCTGAAGGCCGTTGTCCCCTCTGAACTGACCCCGCTGCTCACAGAGGAGACAGGCGGGCGCTGTGTGTGCTCTGCACTCGGCACTGCGTCTCGCCTTGGAAACCCAAGCGTGTAGGGTCAGGACCCAAATAGGGGGTGTAGCTGGGCGGGAGGGGTGCAGCTTGGGTCCTGATGACCCACATCCCTTACTTACCCTGCCCTCCCGAGCCCGCCCCCTTTCTGGAGTGCGTTTGCTTCAGCTGCAGGGCTAAGGGGTGCTGCCCACAGCGCCACCCACTCTGACTTAGTCAACTGGAGGCGCACGGCCACAGGCCTTCTGAGTCCCTCCCCCTCCCCCATGCTCTGCAGGGAGGTGCCGGGGGGGGGGCTACCGCAATTGGTGCCAGCCATCAGTCCTGGGAATTTGGGGATGGCCTCCGAGGTGGGTCTGGCCCTGGGCTGTCTTGGGGCCAGTGGAGGGTGACCCCCTCCCTCTCCAGGTGGGAGCCATCGGAGCCCCAGCCCCTAGGGCCGGGAAGAGGGGCACGCCCTCGTCCGTGGAACTTCGCTGGTCCCCAGGAGGGCGGCCTCCGGGGTGTCTGCAAATGGCACCCGCCCCGCCCCCATCGGACAGGTCTCCCCGTCCGAGTCGTAACGTGGACTTGGGCGTTGAGTCGGGTTCCCCAGCGGGGCGCCGGGAGATGCTTCTGGAGTGATACATGAACTTCGGTGCCAGTTCTAGAAATTGGGCTCTCTTTATGACGTGTGCCATTTTCTGTAGGAATGTTGCTTGCAAAACGAGTTTCGCCTCGGAGGGAAGGCGGAAAGATAAACAAGCTCGCAATGCCAAAACACTGGCAGCCTCTCCCTCCTTCCAGCTCTCTTAAAGCAGCCGGCCTGTATTTCCAGGATTAGACTCCGTGCTTGCAAGGAGGGACTCTGGTTGGCTTTTTTTTTTCCCCCAAGCAAATGCAAATTAGAGAAAAATAATTTTCTTTCAACGATATGCAATGTATTAGTCACTTGTTATCGTGCTCCGAGGCAGGCCTCATTTGCGCGTCTGCCAGCTCGCTCACATCTGCTCGGCGCTGCTCGGGCCATTTTAACCTTGGCGGTGGCGGCGGCGGTGCCGTGTCTACTTCCACGGATCAAGGAGGAGTAATTAAGCTCTGAACAGCGACAAAAATTCACGGGGCCCCCATCTCGGCCACACTTGTTCCCAGCTTTTTGTTTGGGGTGTTGCGAGTTCCAAGGCTGAGTAGCAGACACGGGGTTCCCATTGTTCCTGGTAAAGAAAGTGGGTGCCCCTCTCCTCCTCTGACCCTTGTCTCCAGCCTTCCCAGGACCCGCAGGCGGCACACAATTGGCAAGGAACGCGGGTGCAGGCCGCGGGACCCTGTGTTTTTTGCATCTTTTATTCGTAAAAAGTTCCTTTGTGCTTCCTGTGTGTGCTGATGGTAGCTGTTGTTAAGAGCCTTATGGTGCGGCTCGTTCCTGGGTGGGGGGGGGCGCATTAAGTGGGCTTCGTTTCTGCTAAGCCCCGGTGGGGACCGCGGGGCGCTGACACCCCCCGTGGAGTTGTGTGAATCGTTTAGTCTGGATCTGCCCCCAGGTTGTATCGGTGCCAAGTGGGAACCCAAGCTCTGTAGAGACTAGACAGAAGGGAGGGGGTGTGGGATTTTTTGGGGGGGAGGGGGGTAAGTGATTAATTGCATTCAACCTAGGGTTCCCCCGACCGTCTGAGCCTCCTCCTGCTGGGGGAGGCCGCCGGCTTCCAAATGGGCCCCCCTCTTGCATACACACGTGGTTGTGTGTGGCGCGGCCGCGAGAGAAAGTGAAAGGAACAGAAAGGCCGCAGCGGCCTGGACGGGCGGCCGGGGAAGGGACGGTTCCAGCGCTGGTCCCTGGAGCTGGCCTGGGCAGGGGTGTCCCCTGGGGGGCCGGAAAGCAAGGCTGGGAGCAGCTCCCCCTCAGCCTGGGGCTCCCCCACCCCCTCCTTCTTTACAGTTGGCTACACTTGGCTGGCACCTTGTGGGGAGGCCACACTCATGGCCGGTCAGGAGGGAGCCCGGGCTGATGGGTGGGCGGGACAGGCAGGCAGCACACCCCAGCTTCCCTGTGCGCCCTCCCGAAGTTGCTTTTTGTCAGATTCGGTGTGGGGGAACGGAGGTGCCGAGCGAGGGCTCAGGAAAGGGGACCCCAGAAGTGTGCGAGGCGGAGGGGTTAGGTTAATCCAGGTCAGGGGATGGCGGGGGGGGGTGTTCGTGGAAGGCCAGGCGGGGTCGCGCCGTGGGAGCGGGGTGCGCCGCCCCGCGAGGAGCCGCAGGGAGGGGCGGGGAGCCGGAGCCGCCCGGGTGTGTGCGGTGGGAGAGAAAATCCCTTTGTTGCCGACTGATCGCGCTCGGGGCTGAGTCGGGGGAGGGGGCGCCCCGGCTGCTCTAGCCGCCGCCGCCCCCACGCCCCCTCCCCCAGGGCCAAGTTCACTCCTGACCCACCCTAGTGGCTCTCTCCTCTGACCCACGGCCCTGGGAGGGGGAGGGAAGGTTCTGGTTGCTCGGAAAGGTCAGGGCTGCTGGAGTGCCCCGCCCTCCCCTCCTCCCCCACCCCTCGCTCCAGCTCCGTCTATTACTAATGCAAAACTTGGGGCGTGGGTGGGGAGGCCCCCGGAGGCTATCACCCCGACTGGGAGGGTGCCAGGAGCTAGCGCCTGGGCAGGCTGGATCGCTCCCCTCACCGCACCCCAACACAGAAGGCAGGAGGGCCGACCTCCCTCAGCCACAGCCCTAGAAACCTGAGGCCCCACCTTGGGGAATGGCCTTGGGGTGCCAGCTACCTGCTGCTTTGCACACCCAGGAGGACCCGCCCCAACACTGCACATCCGGAGAGCTCTCTCCTCTCCCCTCCCTGCCCACAGAGCCCCCCTGTAAAATAGGAACTTGCCCCTCCACACCACCCCAGCAGAACAGCGCCCTGTGTGTGACTCCGTCTGCACTTGGAGCTGCCCCAGGAAGGGCTCCCTTAAGGGGTAGCTTCGGCTTCCCCGAAATCCTGGCCACTCTGCTGAAGGTCACCCACCCCAGCCCGGCCCCCCTGTCCCCGCCTCGGCCTTCCTGGTGCCACAGAGCCGAGCCTGCGATTGTGGGGGTGCCGCACTGTGTGTTTAGCGCAGTCGGAGGCTGTCTAATGGGGTGAAACGCGGCCTGTCCCAGCGATTGCCAGGCAGAGCTCAAGTCCTCGGGGCAGCTAATCCCCTGGAAAGCATGTGCCGAGTGTTTACAGATGAGGGACCAAGGTTGACGAGGTCCAGCCACCTGCCCAGAGGCACACATGTTCTCCAGAGAACGGCCGTGGGGTGAGGGACACCCCTTCCCGGAGGAGGTCCCACTGCACGCTGGCAGGGGTCCCCGCTCTGGGCGAGGGAGCCCCCCTGGGCAGGGGCCCCGGTAGCGCTGCGTGAAGCGCGGGAGGAGGATGCTTCGGTGGCGACGCTTCCATCCTGTCTGCTCCGCTTGACAAGCGTGATGTGCAGACTTGAACTGATCGGCACCTGGAGGGCGGGCGGCGGCGCTGGGAAGTGGCCTGGCGCCAGGAGGAGCGGGCGCGGAGGAAGGACAGGTGCCAGCGGGGTCTGGGCTGCCTCCCTCCCTCCGCTCATCCCGCCTCGCAGCCACGGTGCCTTCTTCTGCCACCTGCTCTTTGTGTTCTGCGAGGGCAGCTCACCTTTAAAGAAGACAGAAGCCTCCCCCCTTTTCCTGCGCCCTAATGGTGCCCTTGCGGCTGCAGGAAGTGGCATGTGGCGGTGGGTGCTGCCCAAGGCCCAGGCGCCCCCTTAGTTAGGCCTTGTCGCGGAGGGTGGTCCCGCTGACCTCTTTCTGCCAATCAGGCCCTTCTCCCCGGGCCAGGCCCGGCTCAGACACGAAGCATAGCTCCCTGCTTCCAGAGCAGATGTGTGCCCACGGGTGTTGAGGGAGACCCCAGCTCTCCTGTGCTTGCAGCTACCGCCAACCTGAGAGTCGGAGACCCCTCGGGGTGCGGGCCTCTCGGTGTGTGTGTGCATCCTTCGAGCCAGGTCTCTCCCTAGACGCTGTATTCCAGCCACCCAGCCTCCCGTCTGCCCTCTTCTTCTTCTGGGACCATCTTCATCCCGCCCCGCAGCCTCACGCCCCGGTCTCCGTCCTGGGAGAAGGGTTAACCCCGGAGCCTGGGTGGCGCCCGGCAGCACGCACGGCGAACAGGTTGCTGCTTGCCCAGTGCCTTCCTGAGTGACTTCACACATCCTGGCACTTGGCGAGGCAGAGCTGCCTGGGAGGGGGTGGGGTGTTGAGAAACAAGGGCAGACGAGCCTCTGATATGTAGCAGCTGAGTGCCTGCCCTGTTTCTCAGCCACGGCCAAGGGTCAGCAGAGCCAGTTTCGAGACACTTCCCTTCAGAGGTAAAAAAAAAGAAAGAAAAAAGAAAGTCCCATCTATATCAACAGCCGCTTCTAGAAGCAGCGCAGGTGATCCGGAGTGGGTGATCGGGAGTTCTCGTTCTCTTCTGGTTTCTTCCCCACTCAGTCCCCCAAGTAAACCATCCCAGAGAGATGGGGGCGGGGGCTTGTTCTTCGCTCATGGGGGGGCCTTTGGCGAGGATGTCCCTGCGGGCAGCTGGGCTCCTGTCTGTCACCCGGAGGAGGGCCTGGTGCCAGGCAGGCCCACGACTCGTTGGCCCTTTCCCCTCGGCTCCATGTTGGGCCAGGAGCCTGAAGAGTTAAGTCTTGAGCTTGTTGCAATGAAATTATGGCTGGCAGTGGCGCCGCTGTTTGTTCAACAGACCTCCACTTTTAAACAGTTCACAAAAAGTTCATGGGGCAGCTACAGATTATGAGTGTGTGTGTGTGTGTGTGTGTGCGTGCGCGCATGTGTGTAGTCAGCAGGATCCAACAATGGGCACCCCCTGTCTTTTTTTGCTTCGACATGTTCATCCCTGCCCATCCCCCTGCCAGCGTGACCCCTAAACACACACATACACTGGTGACGTCGAATTGTGCGTGTCCTGGGCCCCGACACTCCCTCTGATCCTGTGTGTGAGACACACATCCTCCTGGCCCCGGGGTCCAGGCCACCCTTCGTCAGCAAAGCCCTTTAAAGGAAGGAGCTGGGGGGTGATGGAGGCAGCCCCCTCCCTCCCTCCAGGTGTCGGGGGGGGGGGCCTGCCACCGAGTGGCTAGAAAGGAGGTGTGCGGGGAAGGCCAGTTTTGAAGACAGACCCCTTCCTCATCCTTTTCTTGGGGTTTGGTTCACTGACCCTTCATCTCGTGTCATCTGCACGTTGAGCGTGGCACACAGTAGGGGCGGCGTGGTCCAGTCCCGCTGCTTCAGCCACAGGCCCAGGACACTGGCACCGAGGAAGGTTGCCCACCTTCCACGTCAGGCCCCTCACGGTGCCTTCCTTTTGTTAGAAGGAGCCTTGGGGACATGCCTGGTGGTTGGCCCGGCACAGGTGTTGGCCTCCCCAACTCCATTTGTGTATTTGGACCAAAAGCCCATGCGCAGACCCTCAAGACCCAAGTCTGACTCTTTGGGGGGCGGGGGGGCGGGGCTGGTGCTTTGGAAGCACCCCGGTCTATGAAGAAAGATGCTTCCTGGAGGGAGAGCCCCCTCAGAACCCCGCCAGGCCCGCCGCCGTCTGCAGATGGCCTCCGCCTTCCTGTGGCTTCATTGTTGAACTCCGCGCGGTGTGCCCACGCCCGTGGCTCTTGCTGAACAGACGGTGTTGTATGTCTGGGGGCTGGTGGGGCTATGCCGGTGGACAAAAGGCCTCGTTGGGACAAAGAAATGCCCAGGGACAGCCTGGCATTTGGATTCGGGCCTCCCTGGTGCTCCCCACCCCCCACCCTCTGCGACTCTGAAAAGATCCGGACCCGGTGCCTCCATCCCAGGCGACCCGGCAGGCTTTCTGCGCTAAAGTGTAAAAAACGATCATTTGCATATTTTTTCCTGCTAACAAAGGAAATGTGTCGACTTCGGGAACATTTGGGCTCTCGGAAACTGTGTGGGTGGGTGTGTGAGGAGAAGGAGGAAGAAAAGTTCCCCTGTTGGCCGCCGCCGTGATGCCACACTCCGGTCCAGGTCTGGGTCTGGGGCAGAGATGCCGGGGCCTGCCCGTACCGGGGACCCGGGAGCAGGGATGCGATTGTGATCGGGGGAATTGCCCAGGGCCATCGGTCCCAGGCATTAAAGGCTCCCCTACTTATTAACCCAGCATTTAACAGCAGGATATGGGCTGAAGCGCAGTCAAAAGAAACGGCTCAACCTCCGAAGAGCAATTAAAATCCTGCACGAGGATAAATCACGCGCCGTGATAATCCTGTTAATAAAATGCAGCTTGTCCTGACCCTTCACTCATGCAGCAAACTAGAATGTGCTGGGGTGGGGGCGTAGCCGAGGAGGTAAGGAAGTGGGGGGTGGGGAGAAGTGTTCCCCCCCCCCCAGTCTGGCAGCCGTCCCCTCCCAGGAGGTGGAAAATGGGTGGCTTTTGGCTGCTCCCAGGGTACCAGCGGCTTGCAGGGCTGCTAAGACCTGTGCGCTCGCTCACTAATGATTTGTGTCCCCAGCGAGCAGGCGTCATTGAATTACTCAGCCGCCTCCCCCTGCAGCTCCCCGGCCAAACCACCCGGGTTCGGTGCTTAATCTAATCTAGGGTTGGGGTGGAGTGGGCCACCAGCCCCCCGACTCTTTAACCCTTGAACTGGAAGTTACACACACACACACCCGCACGCAGAGGCTGGGCCCAGGCCGAGGCGGCCAGCCTGCGGGCAGGGAGGGCTGCACCCTGGCTGGTGTGAGGGAGGGAGAGCTTTACCCCGCTCCCCTCCCCGGGCCCTCGGGTGTGGTGTGTGCCATCCAGCCCATCCGGCACCGGCTGCCTCCCCGCGTCTGCGCTCTGTGGGGATTGCCTAGAAAGAGGGCTTCTCTCGTTTCCTATTTGGCTCTTTATTCAACCTCCTGGGATTCTGTTTTGTTTTGTTTTAAACAGACTAGACGCTTGAAGAAAAGCTGCCATCCAAGAAGACGACATGCTTTCTGCAACCCCCCTGTATGGGAACGTGCACAGCTGGATGAGCAGTGAGCGGGTCCGCATGTGCGGCATCAACGAAGACAGGTGAGCGCCCGCGCCCGCCGGCGAGGTCGGGCAGCGCACTGGTCTCCGCTGCCCCGCAGCCAGCCCCGGCCCCCTCTCTCCCAGCCACGGTGGGCCCGAAAGGGGTGGGGGCGAAAGCTCCGGCTCGCCGCGGCCCTTGATTTACAGTTTTAACAGGCAGCTCAGCGAAGCATTGCCGCCCTTTAAAAGATTAGCCCCTAAAGCGGCCTTTCAGTGCACTTTCGTTCTTAATTTATTATTTCATATTTATGAAGGAGAATTAATCCCAGTGTATATGCTGCTTTAACTCGAAATGTCAGGAGTGCGGGCCCAGGTGGAGCGGCATTCGATGTGCTTTTAGAACAAACAGTTTGCTCAGTAATGACTGGGGAGATGGCCACCCTTCACGTCGGGGAAGCTCAGCGCGTCCACTGTGGCTGTTGGCTCCTGGGTTCAGTCCGCTGACGGCTTTGTTAGCTTCCTAATTAGTGATTTGGGGGTGTGGGGTAGAGACATCTAAGCAGATGATCGAACCTGGTTTGCGGGGCTCTGAGGAAACTTCCCTGCTGCCAGGGAGCCATTTGATCCTGGGGGTTGGGGAGTTGGCACTGGGCGCTTGCTTTATCGATGCTCCCTGATAACAAGTCCCAGGGCGGCCGCCGCAGCCTGGCACAGGCACGGGGCTTCCTCCAGAGCTGGGAGCAGCTGACATTTGTATGATACTAGTGTTTATCCCTTGTCATTTGGATGAAGGCAATCAAATATGGCTTCATTATCGCCATGGGAACCAGTTTCGGAGGCCAGGGGACCTAACTTTGGGGGAAAGTTTTGAGAGCCCGCCCTCGTGGGTGACACAGAAGTGGTCGCTGTCTTAGACGTCTGCTTTGGGCTTTTGAGGGGCGTCTAAGACGGCAGAGCCCAGGTGGGCCTGCTTGGCATCTCTGGAGAAAAGATTGTGCTGGAGCAGGGGTCGGCAAACTCATCAGCCCACAGAGCCAAGTATCTACAGGACAACGTTTTAAATGTCTTTGGAGAGCCACATTTTTTAAACTTAAACTTCTTCTAACGCCACTTTTTCAACATAGCCTCTCCCAGGCCGTGGGATTTTGTGGAAGAGCCACACTCAGGGGGCCAAAGAGCCACATGTGGCTGGCTAGCCACGGTTTGCCGACCACGGTGCTGGAGGAATGGCCGTTTGTGACCTCCCATCCCTGTTGTCCTGTCTGTTTTCCCGGTCTGGTTTCATCACCATTTGGGGAGGGGAGGGCCTGCATTCTGGCCACAGGGGAGGAGTGTTTAAGGGCGATCGGGAAGCAGTGGAGTTATTAGGAACCCGTCTCTTCCGGGGGTGCTCTGTGCATGATGGGTTCAGCGAGGAATGCTTTCATGAAGTCGTGTCCTTTCACACAGGAAAATTCCTGTAAATGACGGTGACGCTTCAAAGGCCAGACTGGAACTGAGGGAAGAAAATCCCTTGAATCACAACGTGGTAAGAGCTGAATGGCTTCTGTTGATGTGCTATCTGAGTCGCAGTGATCTGTAATCAATCGTGCATTCATTTGCATGCCATTAAAGGAGGGGGGGAGCCTGGGGTTTCAGGGCAGGGCTGAGCAGAAAGCCTCTGTGTGCCGCAGGACTAGGCCCTCATCTCATCCCTTCCCCCCTCGGGCACGCTTGCCTTTCGTGCCCACGTCCCCTAGCCTGGTGGGAAACGTGCCGCCCATCCTTGCGGAGCTGCATGCCACCTCGGCGCTCCCGGACGGAGGAGAGATTGCCAGCCTCCCGGTAGATGCTCAGGGTTTCCGTTTCCAGTAAAATGTGAAACACACCAGCTTCTCAGACACCCGGGAGAGGAAGTCAAAAGATGCAACCGCAGTTTGACCCCTGGCCTCTTTATTGATTTAGAAATGAGACATCTGAAGTCCTCCGCTGAAGATTGTTTCTTGTTATGTTAAATAGCATCCAGGAAAGACCCAGTGAACACGGCCCCGCCCCCACCCAACAGGCCACGGAGGGTTAGTCTGAGTTCTGGACCCTGTGAAGGCGCTGAGAGGCGTGGAGTTAGTGTGTCTCAGTTGCGGCAGCGTGTTTTTTTGCTGAGCAGGTGAATTTTCCCGAGTTAATAGGTGACTGGTCATGTGTGGGCCTCGAGTCTGAAGGGATTGACGTTTCCTGGGCTTTCAGGATCCTAGTGGCACCGGCAGCAAAGGGTTCTGGGTGAGGGGGGAGGAGGCCGGGCCCCCTGGAACCCGTTCCCCCTTCGCCCCTCCTGCTCACACGCTGAGGCAGCTGGTGTGTTTCTGAGCAGGTGGCAGTTGCTCTTGGGTACGGTCGGGCCGCCGAGAGGGATGTCTTAGTAACCCCCGTGTTCTTCCGCAAAGGTGGACGCGACCACTGCCCATCGGATCGATGGCCTGACAGCGCTGAGCATGGACCGCACTGGCCTCATTCGGGAAGGGCTGCGGGTCCCAGGCAACATCGTGTATTCCAGCCTGTGCGGGCTGGGCTCCGAGAAAGGCCGGGAGGCTGCCGCCGGCTCCCTCGGCGGTCTGGGGTTTTCTTCCGAAAGAAACCCCGAGGTGCAGTTCAAACCCAACACCCCCGAGACGGTGGAGGCCTCCGCTGTCTCTGGGAAAGCCCCCAATGGCTTCAGTGCCATCTACAAGACGCCACCCGGAATACAAAAAGGCGCGGTGCCCCCGGCAGAGGCGCTGGGCTTGGACCGGCCGGCCGGCGACAAGCAGAGCCCTCTCAACATCAATGGTGCTAGCTACCTGCGGCTGCCCTGGGTCAACCCCTACATGGAGGGGGCCACGCCAGCCATCTACCCCTTCCTGGACTCGCCAAACAAGTACCCCCTGAACATGTACAAGGCCTTGCTACCTCAGCAGTCCTACAGCCTGGCCCAGCCGCTCTACTCCCCGGTCTGCACCAACGGGGAGCGCTTCCTCTACCTGCCGCCGCCCCACTATGTCAGCCCCCACATCCCCTCGTCTCTGGCTTCGCCCATGAGGCTGTCGACGCCTTCGGCCTCCCCGGCCATCCCCCCGCTGGTCCACTGCGCCGACAAGAGCCTGCCCTGGAAGATGGGCGTCAACCCGGGGAACCCCGTGGATTCCCACGCCTACCCCCACATCCAGAACAGCAAGCAGCCACGGGTGCCGTCCGCCAAGCCGGTGAGCAGCGGCCTGCCCGGGGACGCGGCGCTCCTGCTGCCGCCCTCGCCGCGGCCTTCGCCCCGAGTCCACCTGCCCTCGCAGCCCACGGTGGACAGCTACTCTGAGTTCCACAAGCATTATGCCCGGATCTCCACGTCGCCCTCCATCGCCCTGTCCAAGCCATACATGACGGTCAGCGGAGACTTCCCTGTGACCAGGCTCTCCAAGTACCCGAAGGCGGCAGAGGGGGCGGACAGTGCGCAGCCGGTGCCCGGGCACACTCGGAAAAGTGCGGGTCAGGACCGGAAGGACGGGGGCTCCCCGCCTCTCCTGGAGAAGCAGACGATTACCAAAGACGTCACCGATAAGCCACTGGACTTGTCCTCCAAGGTGGTGGACGCAGACGCGTCCAAGGCCGAGCACCTGAAGAAGATGGCCCCCACGGTGCTGGTCCACAGCAGAGCCGCCAGCAACCTGATGCTGGCCGGGGGCGAGATGCCCAAGGAGACCTTGTCCCCCCCGGGGAGCGGCTGCGCCATCTACAGATCCGAGATCATCAGCACGGCGCCCTCCTCCTGGGTGGTGCCCGGGCCGAGTCCCAGCGAGGAGAGCGGCGCCAAGGGGCTGCCGCTCAAGAACAAGGCCCTAGACTGGGCCATCCCGCAGCAGCGGAGTTCCTCGTGCCCCCGCATGGGCGGCACAGACACCGTGGTCGCTAACGTCTCGGGGGCGGTGTCCAGCGCCGGCCGCCCGGCCTCCGCGTCGCCCGCCCCCAATGCCAATGCCGATGGCAGCAAGCCCAGCAGGAGCTCCGTGGACACCACGCCATCCGTCATCCAGCACGTGGGCCAGCCCCAGAGCGCGCCCGCCAAGCACAGCGGGGCTGGCAGCAAGGCCGCCAAAGCCAGCAACCCCGACCCGAGCTTCAAAGCGAGCGAGAACGGCCTCCCACCCAGCTCCATCTTCCTGTCCCCCAACGAGGCGTTCAGGTCCCCGCCCATCCCCTACCCCCGGAGCTACCTCCCCTACCCGGCACCCGAGGGCATTGCCATCAGCCCCCTCTCCTTACACGGCAAGGGACCCGTGTACCCTCACCCGGTTCTGTTGCCCAACGGCAGTCTCTTTCCCGGGCACCTGGCCCCCAAGCCCGGCCTGCCCTACGGGCTGCCCACCGGCCGGCCGGAGTTTGTGACCTACCAGGATGCGCTGGGGTTGGGCATGGTGCACCCCATGTTGATCCCTCACACGCCCATAGAGATCACGAAGGAGGAGAAGCCGGAGCGGAGGTCCCGGTCCCACGAGAGGGGCCGCTACGAGGACCCGACCCTCCGGAGCCGCTTCTCGGCCGAGATGCTGGAAGCCAGCAGCACCAAGCTGCACCCAGACGTTCCCACCGACAAGAACCTGAAGCCCAGCGCCAGCTGGAACCCCAGCAAAACCGTCATCAAGAGCGACAAGCTCGTCTACGTGGACCTCCTTCGGGAAGAGTCAGACACGAAGCCCGACACAAACGTGTCCAAACCCGCCTTCGCGGCCGACAGCCTCGGCCAGACCGCCGAGCCCGCCAAGCCTCCGGCCGACCCGGCCCTGCAGTCGCACCGCGACTTCCTGGCCCTGAGAGAGGAGTTGGGGCGCATCAGTGACTTCCACGAGGCCTATGCCTTCAAGCAGGCCCCGGGCCAGTCCGTCTTCAGCTTAAGCAAGGAGAACGTCCCCGCGGGCACCGCCAAGGAGAGCCTGGGGGTGCCCGTCTCCACCTCATTCCTGGAGCCCACCCTGGGGAGCGATGGCTCTGCCGTAACTTTTGGTAAAAGCCAAGAGGACCCCAAACCGTTTTGTGTGGGCGGTGCCCCCTCCAGTGTGGACGTCACCCCCACCTATACCAAAGATGGAGCTGACGAGGCTGAAGCCGATGGCAAAGTGCTGAAACCGAAGCCATCGAAGCTGGCCAAGCGAATCGCCAACTCCGCGGGTTACGTGGGTGACAGATTCAAGTGTGTCACCACCGAACTGTACGCCGATTCCAGTCAGCTGAGCCGGGAGCAGCGGGCACTGCAGGTGAGCCCCACACCCTAATCTCAGTGCCTTGACCAGTTGGGGAGGGGGCGGGGGGGGGGAAGCTGGTAGGGCAGGTGTGGTTATGAAGCTTATGGTAATTTAAATGTATGCCAGGTGGCCAGGAAGGGGACATGCGGGGTGGCACTGACGAGGTTCGTGTGCCTGGTTACTTTAAGTTACTCTGTAGATTTTAAGAACTCCACGCCAATGCCGCTAAAGGAAGTTAATGATTGTGAAGGCGATCGAGAGACTGCATGACGTTTACCTCTCAGTTGCTTTAATTCCTCTGCCGTTACTGTACGTTAACGAATATGCCTAGAGGTCTGCTTAGAATGCCTTACGCGCTACTTGGTGGAGGTGTGTAGCAGCCGCATGTCTGTGGGATTCGGGCAATTTTTTTTCACCAAAAAAAAAAAAAAGAAAAAAGAAAAGCTCGCTTAAAGGGATAGAGGATGTATTTAACTTGCTAGTGAATGATAGATGTTGTATAGGAATTTCCTTTAAGATATTTTACTTTTAATTAAAAGCTAAATAAAGCCAAATTGTTTGTGCAATGTTAAGAGAAAAAATTTAGTTTATGCTTATAAAAATGGATGAAGTTATCTAAATGATCCATTGAGTGCCCATTTTAATTACATAGATGGAAGGATTACAAGAGGACAGTATTTTATGTCTACCCGCTGCTTACTGTGAGGTCAGTTCTTCAAATTTTTATTACTAGAATCTTCCATAAACCTTTTGAGTTAAATTTCATTTCCGAATACCAAGGGAAGTTTGTGGGCCATGGTCGTCTTTATTCATTGTGCACTTTTTCCTTTTCTGTTGTGTTTTTTTGTTTTGTTTTCTTTGCGTTGTGTTTTCTGTTTTATTTTACCTTCCAGAGAGAATGTCTGTCTCTATGCAATAGTGTATGTATGGCTATACATACACAGCGCATACGTATCTATACATATATGGCTTTACGAATAAAGAATGTGTGGCTACTTACATGTAGATCCTCTTAAATTTTTATCTGTTAAATTTTAAAATACCTCAGTTGTATCATAAATTGTGGTTGGTTTTGGGCAAACTTTTCTCTGAAAAGACTTTCCTTTAAGGTGAGGCCACTGAACTAGCCTGTGTGGTAAGGTGTTGTGTTTTTTTCCGTCTTCGTTCTCTTTCTAGCGTGCAATGATGCGCTTCTCAGAGTTGGAGATGAAAGAGAGAGAAGGTGGCCACCCAACTACCAAAGACTCCGAGGTGTGCAAGTTCAGCCCTGCCGAGTGGGAAAGCTTGAAAGGAAATCAGGACAAAAAGCCAAAGTTGGTCGCCCTGGAGGAGGCCATTGCTGAGCAGAATGACAGTGAGAGATGTAAGTGACCCCGAGTGGCTTGCGTGTGGGGCCACGGAGCGAGCCTTTGGGACATGGCGGCGTCCGGGACTGGGGCACCTAAGGAAGATGGTTTCCTGTAGTCAGTAACAGCCTAGTTGCCATAGAGGAATGGCAGCCGGAGACTAAGTGTGAGGTGTGGCGCATGTATGTTCTTTTTCGTAGCAGCAGAATGATACTTCTGGCCTGAAGTGGCTCCCGCCATCGCAGGGACCGACTGGTCTGGAATAGACAGGCCTTGCGTTCTCTCAAACGCAGAGGTTTTGTTTAAATGGGGTGAGCGGGCTCCTTTTCTGGGGCGGGTGTGCCTGTCATCCTTGGGAGGCGACAGAGCAGTGCAAGGGCACCGTGGAAATGAAGGGCTTCTTCCCGCTGGACAGTGATGGGCATTTTGAGAGAGTGGGTGCAAAATCCGCCCAAGACAGGAGAGTCCAGGATGGTGGGTGCGATGGGGAACTCTGTGCCATGAAATGCCATGGGTTTGCCATTCCTCCGCACACTTGGTTCATTGGCACCTGATGGGGTTCGGGAGGATTTGTGTTCCGGGACAGCTCACCCTTGGGGCCAGCAGCAGCCTGTGGCTGGGGTTCTGAGCGGCAGGGGTTCTGGATGCACCTCAAGTGAAGGTGTCCTTGTTCCTGGGGGAAGTGGGCAGGGCCGGCTCGAGGGCAGGTGCTTTTGGAAGAAGGAAAAGCGCCTGCCAGGGAGAAGCCCTCTGGGTGGATGGCGAGGGAGGCTGGAGGGAGCAGGACCGGCCACTGGGGGCAGGGAAAAGGTGGGGAAGACGAGGCACTCAGTTTTAAAGATTGGGGGGCAGCGGGCTGGCTTCGTTCAGCTGCACATGAACTGGCCTATGGGCCTTCTTGCTCCTTCTGGCCCTTGTGGCTGGAGTCTATGTGGGTCGTCCCCCATCCCCACCGCATTGGTTCTCTTCTCATGAGAGCTCTGAGCACGTGGGGGCTGGAGCAGGCAGGGGTCAGAAAGGGGGGCCAGCAGCTTCGAAGATGGTGGGTGCAGCCTGGCCCCAGGAAGGTGAATGAACTTGAAACACAATGGCCAGGGTTTTCACTCATTCTTTGCGAGGGAGGTGGCTGAGTGAGGTTTTTATTTTAGAAGTTCAACCGATGAGTCAGGAGGCTCCTCAGCCTTGGACGTTTATGAATAGAAACCAGCAGTGGCATTTGGAGGATGGGGAGGGCGGGAGGCATGCGGCCATCTCGCCGCGAATGTGCGATGACGTCTCCCCTGCCAGTCCTCCCGCTGACGCAGCCCCGGGACCTGCTCCGAGGCGGCGCCGGGGCAGGAGCTGGAGGAGGCGGCAGTCAAGGGCTTCGCAAAACTTCTTGTTGCGAAACTTGTCTCCCGGCTACGCACCTGCGAGGCCTGGGAGCAGAGATGGGGAGCAGAGATGGCCGGGTCCCTCCTGTGTGTGAACAGGCTGAGCCTCTGCTGGGGCTGCCGTGGTTACCGGGGAGGAGGGAGTCTCGGTCACGGGCAGCCTTCCCACCTTGTGCAGGGCTCACTGGGCCTGGCTCACCAGTGGTGAGGGTGCTTTGTTGCCACGGTGACTTGTAAATGTTGCCATGGCGATGCTGCCGCGAAATAATGCTATGGCATAACAATGATAAATTATGGGATGTATGTGCTGAGTCATATGACCAGGCTGCAGGGATGAAATAAGTGTGAAACCACAAACAACACGGCCGCATCGCATCTGCTCTGCGCCAAGTGGCCGGTCGCGCGCGGCCTCCCGCTGGCAGGAGGGCCAGGCCCGCTATCTCCCCATCTCCCCTGGCCTCCGGGCCAGCCTGTGGCTTGTGGTTGGAGACGCTCCTGTAGGAGCGCCCAGGCGGCGCAGGAATGCGACCTAGGGCCTCGGCTCCGAGCTGTGGCCGTGCGTGTCCCGCGGCCAGGGCGTCCTGCGGGTTATTCCTGGCCCCAGTGCGGTCCCGGAGTCAGCGGGGACCTGGGCTCTGTGCCTGAGGCCTGGAGGATGGGGAGGAGGGGGTGCACTTCGTTTGGGGAAAGATCCTTGGATGGAATGGGAAAGAGAACCACTGAAGTTTGCGTGGGGGGGATATCAGTGCGCCCCAGCTTTAGGAATGGGGGGTCCCTGAGGCCAGTTCAGGAGGAGCCACAGACATCACCCTGCGGGGGTCCCTCGGGACAGGAAGGCCGGAGTAGCCCGCCCAGGAAACCTGCAGGAGGCTCGACAGGACAGGCTAGCCAAGGCCAGGTCTGAGCGCTGGGGGGGAAGATGTGGGAGACAGCTCCCGGAGAAAGATGCCTCTGCAGGCGGGTGGGGACTGTCCATACTCGGGTCCCTGCGACCTGGGGCGGAAAGGTAGAGTGGCAGTGGCTCTCCGTTTGCTCAGGGGCCAGTGCAGGTGTGGGCGGGGGTGATGGGCCGAGCACCCCATTCTGGGCACCTCTGCCTTCCGACCACCTGCTTTGAACATCTTTTCCTGTCTAAAGGGGGGGAGGGGGGAGTGCACTTTAAAACTGGCCGTGGCCGTGGCGGTGGTGAAGGAAACCCTTACAGTTTCCCACGGATCCCCGGCCCTCCCCGGGGCTCACGTCCTTAAAGGTCGTACATAGGGGGCTGCGATTCCCCCTGGTTGGAGGGGCCTGTTTACGAAGCCCACCCGGGAGGCGGCTCAAGGCCATAGCCCCACTTTCCAGCTGAGGGGGGCCCGGCTGTAAAGCAGCGCTGTTGCCGCCACCGGAGCAGCTGAGGGTCGCAGAGCACAGAGTCACAGCCGCTCTGCATGGGCCAAAGATTGGGGTGAGCCGTGACTCCCCGGCTCTGCGGCTTTGTGTTGGGGCACTGCCCACCGGTCCTTTGCAAGAGCAGACACGGGGACCCACAGGGCTGGTCAGCACAGAGGTGACATGGGAAGCAGTCAGCGTGTGAACAGTGTGTTGATTTCGCCGGACAGGACATGGGAACAGCTTCTTGGGGTAGCGATACGCTTCCCCCTCCCCCTGAGGTGTGTGAGAGAGAGAGCAGAGGGGAGGAATCAGGTTGAGCTCCTTGACGTTGAACTTGACCCTGTGTGTGGCCCACAGCCCTCCTCCCAGTGACCTTGGTCTCCCAGCCGCCCTGGTCCCCAACACTCCCCCATCCCTCTTCCTTCACCATCTCCTGTTACCCAGAGGGGTGGTTCTGGCTGTGGCCATGGCCTGGGCGGATCTTGCTTTGGGGTCACCCCTCCTCTGTGAGAAAAGACCCTGATCGCCATCGGGGGTGACCAGTGGGTATGTAGCAGGTGGGGGCTCTTCATCACGTGCCCCATTTCCGGTCACTGATGGCCCGCCTGCTCCCCAATCCTGCTTGCTCGCTGTGACCATGGGGCCTTCATTTCTGTGTCACTGTCCTCCCCCCACCCAGGTGAATATGGTGTTGGAAGCAAACATGACCCCTTCGAGCCCCCGGAGAGCAAGGACCTGTCCCTGGAGAAGTACTTTGTGGACAGGCAGCCCGGGAGCGAGCCGTCCAGCGAGCAGGCCGCCGCCGACGTGCCGGGCAGCCCCGCCCTGCAGCTGGACAGAAAGCGCAAAGCCTCGGGGGACAGCACCCCCGCGGAGGCCCCTGGAGAGGAGCTGTCGGAGGACCCGCTGCTGAAAGCCAAGCGCAGGCGGGTCTCCAAAGGTGAGCGCCGCCGTCAGCATCGGCTGCCTGCGGTAGCGGCCCCCGGGGCGTCACGGGGAGGTGCAGTGGATGCTTCTGGCGCTGCCCTAGAGCCCTGGGGAACCCCGCTCATACCTCCCTCCCCCCAAGCCAGAGGCAGAGCTAGTGGCCCCCCTCCCCTTCCCTCCCCTCCCCATTAGCGATGGGTAAGAAGGTTGGTTCCCCCTCCCGGGGGGCTTTTTGATTAATGTGTAGTTATTTCTCCATTAGATGACTGGCAAATGACAAACAGTTCCTCTAACCACTTAGAAGACCCACATTATAGTGAGCTGACCAACCTGAAGGTGTGCATTGAATTAACAGGGCTGCATCCTAAAAAGCAACGCCACTTGCTGCACCTTAGAGAACAGTGGGAGCAGCAGGTGTCGGCAGCAGAGAGCAAACCTGGCCGGCAGGGCAGGAAGGAAGTGACCCAGGCCAGTCAGCCTGAGGCCACTGCCCAGGGCAATAGCCTCTCCGAAGAGAAGCCTGGCAGGAAAAGGGCAGAGACCAAAGGCAACAGAGGCTGGGCGGAAGAGGCCCTCAAGTCCAGTGACAATGAACAAGGTAAGCAGAGACCACCGGGACTGCCCTCCCCGCTCCCGGAGGGGGGGGAGCATCCTCGAGGGGGACCTGAGCCACATAGGTGGCGGCAGGCAGCGAGCTCTTTCCTGATGTCCTTCCAGCCCCTGTACTTCCTTCTGGAATGTACTGGGAGAGGAGCACAGCTGAGAGGAGGTCCCCGGGTCCCGTGGGGTGGGAGCCAGAGCGCGCGCCTCCCCTCCCCTCCCCCCCCCAGATTGGGCTTCTGCCCTTTTTGTCCAGGCCCCTGGAGAAACTCACCAGTGTTTGGCGGGTTAGACTATTTGATGTCTGAATGTGGGCTAATTAAAATATTAATGCGTCGAGAGCGGAATTGGTGTATCTTTAAAACCCGAGGCCGCTCTAGCGAGGGGCGCTAACAATGGGCTTTTCTCCGCACCGGCTGCCGCTCCGTAACGCCCGCTCTCCCTCCTCTCGCCCCCCCGGATCTAGGTCTGCCTGTGTTCGCGGGCTCTCCGCCCACGAAGGGCCTCTCATCCACCAATGTGAGCGGCAAAAAGCAGACTCAGCCGAGCTGCACGCCAGTCTCGAGGCCGCCTGCCAAACACCCGAAAATTAAAGAAAGCCCGAAGACAGATGTGCTGTGCACGGACGAGGAGGAGGACTGCCAGAAGTACACCGACGGCGGCGGCGGCGAGAAGCCGTCCGGGAAGAGGCTGTGCAAGACCAAGCATCTGATCGCGCCCGAGCCGCGCCGAAGCCTGCCGCTGCCTGGCGACTACTACGTGGACAACGCCGATGGCAAGGTACCTCTCTGCCCTTCACCGGCCCCTGGACCTGGGGGGCTCCTGCTTCTGGGGACCAGGCTTTCCTCTGCCTGGACTCCATTCCCAGGGTCACTCCCCCATCGTGGGGGGCATGTGTACTGGGTGGTAGTGAGGTTTCAACCCAGTGAGAAGGACATCCCTGCCCCCAGCACCCCTCCCCCACCCAAAGCGGGGAATTGCTCGCCTCCCCTTGGGTGTTTATAGCCCAGGGAAGAGGCTGTGGCGGGCCGCCTGCCTTACACGTGTGCACTGCCTGCTTCTGTGACAGGTGACCGTCCGGAGAGTCCGAAAGCGGCCTGAGTCCAGTTCCGACTACGATCTGTCACCGGCTAAGCAGGACCAGAAGCCCTTTGACCGTTTGCAACAACTGTTGCCAGCGTCGCAGTCCTCCCAGCTGCCTCGCTCCAGCTCCCCTCCCGAGGCCACACAGTCGCGCCCCATGCCCCCGGAGGCCCGGAGACTTATTGTCAATAAGAACGCGGGCGAGACCCTCCTGCAGCGCGCAGCCCGCCTGGGCTATGAGGTCAGTGTCCCTGGGGCCCTGGGTACCCCCATCCCCTTGGCGGCGGCCCCTGATGGCGGGGGAGGGGTGGGAGCGGCACCAGGTGGGGTGGCCCGCAGGATGTCGGAGTCGCCGGCTCCCTGGCCGGCTCTCTCCAGCGGCCTGTTCCGTCTCGGTGTGAAAAGAAAGACCTCTGATGTTCCGTCCGTGTCCAGGCACGCAGGCTGCTTGGCATCCTTCCATCCCGCTCACTTATCTCTGATATGAAATCTGACATAACCCAGGGCTTGGCGACTGGGGGAATTTTAATGAGCCCTTTTGGATTCTGATTAGCGACGGGGAGAGGAGTTGCTGGCTCTGTTTTGGGTCTCGGGCAGGAAATGTCTGTGCAGGTAGGGGAGTGGGGGGGGACCTGAACCCTCTTTCTGAGCATGCCAGACAGAGACTCCAAGGGCTTAGGATGAGGGGAACCTGGATTTTGCCCCAAAGTCAGTGCCCTCGCCCCATACCCCCATGTGGCATGCCGTATCTCTATCACTGCAGCAATATACAAAGCAGATATACGGGCTGGGTGTCTCAGCCCGTATGACCCAGACTCGCTCATTTTCCCCTTCCCACCTCTTCCCATGGCAATCTCTAATGTCACCCGCTCTCAGATGAGGAAACAGCCCCAGAGGGGTTAAATGACAACTGGTACAGGTAGTGAGCGATCCCACAGGCCGGCTCCGAGGCCTGGCCCCTCCCCCGCCTGCCGCCCCTCCCCCACCCTTCTCTCCCAGGCCGCCTGGGCTCGCACTGGAATTGCCCTTTGCACAGCTAACCTCCGAGAGATAGATGACTCCCCCTGTCCCCGCGGCTCCCCCACCACGCCTGTCAGTTGAAATTGTGATGTAATAGCCCACAGGGCGAAGGCATTTTTTTATGCTGGCATCAGCCCTCTGGGAGTTGAATGGGGAAAATAAAACGCGGCTCAGCAAGCAAGCGGCGAGAGGAGGTGCGGATAGCCCCGGTGGCTGACGGCCGAAGGGTTTGTCTGCGGCTCTGGCTCCCAAGACGCGGGGAGCCCTCCCTGGTGGGGCTGCCTCGGCCCCGGGCCCCCCAAGGGATGACTGTGGGGGAAGCCTTTGGAAATGGTGCTTTCTTCGGTTGGCTGTTGGTTGTGCTTTATTTTCAACTGCGGTTGAGATAAAGCACACACTGTGTGGGGTGGGGGGAGGGGCGGGGAGGCCGGAGGACAGCCTGCTCCACGGGTGTGGATTCTAGCCTTGCCTTTGATCTTGGCATTGTTCCCCCCAGTCTCCCTTTGGGACCAGAGGCCCTTTGGCCCCTCCATGAAGCTTCCGATTGGGTTTTGTAGAGCCAGGGGGTCGGAGGCTTGGGCGACCATGCTTTTTGGAGGCTCCTAGGCTTTTGATGCTTCCTGAAACCTTGGGAATATTTATGTCCGACGGCTGCTTCGATATGTAAATGGCACAGGTCGCTGCTTTTGGGGGTGAACATGTCGTTGCCGGGTGAACGATTGTAACTTTGAACCCAACCTTAGAGGATTTCTTTAGGCAGAATTGACGTCAGGGGCGACAGCTGGTCAGGAGATGTGGCAATTGGAACCTTTGGGAGTCACAGGGAGGGCTTTTGCCTGGAGTTAGTCTCGCCCGTCGTTGCTTTCTGCTCCAGGGCCAGGGGCAGCCCTGGGCCGCCCCAGCTTTCTGTCCTGCTAAGCTGCTTCCTGAGGTTTGGAAACACCTCGGCGCTCAGCGGACTGCTTGCTTGGCCAGAGCCGCTCAACCCTTCCCTCCCGGCTAAGGCTCCTGGTTCTCGGGCTAAAAGGCCAATGTGCAACCGCATGCTTGTGCGTTTAGTGGTGACGGTTAAATTTTCTATGAATTGAATAAATCATGTTTTTTAAAAAGTTAATGAGGCATTTAATTAATTAACAATGTCGGGTTTATGGCCTTTATGGTTACATTTTGTGGTTAATGGCATTCGGCTTATAGCCGCTTAACACAGCACTGTCCAACGAAAACAGTGCGATTTTGTTTGGGAACGGGTGGGCTGCCGGCAAGCGCTCCCGTGGCGAGGGCAGAAGATAAACCAGGAAACGTATCGGGTGGCCAGGCTTGGCTGGCCTCTTAGCCAGCCCTCCAGCTGCCGGTGACGGCGCTGGCCGGCCGTTTAGAGGCCCGCGCCCTCCCGGCCAGGAGAAGGTAGTCAGCCCACGTGACCCTGACAGCGGGCCTGAAGGTGCTTGTCACGCTGGGTTGGGTCCCTCTCACTGGGGCCTTTGGAATCTTCCCAGGTGCCCGGCTCTCAGAAGCCCCGAGTTCTAGCTCCAGGACTGCATGTTCATTGAACTTGAGGTTTCGCTTCTCTGGCCTTCGGTTTTCCCAAGCGTTGAATGAGAACAGTGCCATCTTCCTACCCTACCTGGCACGTCACGGGTTACTGTGGCATGTCACCGGACGACAGCAGGCGCGCTCATTTGGGGGAACGGGGAGGGCTGTGTACATAGCGACAGCAATGTGGCTGCGTTAGGACAGCGGTGGCAGCGCGGCTGGCCTGGCTGGGAGTTCCTCCTGCCTCCCGCCACCCTCCCGGGAAGGAGTTGACTTGCCCATCGGCTCTGCTGCCCTTTCATTTCTGGGTGCCCTCCGATCAGCCCTGGCAGCGACGAGGGTTTCCAGGTGAGGGCCATAATTGTCAGAGCAAATAAAGCCCGGGTGACAGGCCACCAGACAGGCCACCGGGCCCCGGGGAAATTGATCTGTGCACAGCAGTCAGTGGCGCTCAGACCTGATCCCAGACCACGTGACGGGGCCTCTCCCCGGCGGGGCACACAGCTCATTAGCTTGCAGCCGTCCGCTCCAGCCTGGCTGGGGAGGACCTGCTAAAAGAGCAGCAGCTTCATGCGGTATCCTGGATACCGGGGCTCGGGGCAGGTGGCCTGGGAGCCCAGAGGATTGTGGGCTTGCTGGCAGGTTAGGATCTGCAGGGAGAGCGCTTGTGGGCATGCCTCGTCCCTTCCTCTTGTTTTTGGAAGGGAGCTGCCGCGCTGACCTGGAGCGACAGGGCGCCGCTGGCCACGTTCACCAGCACGCCGCCTTCGCTTCTCGCGTGGAACATTCTGGTTAGCTCCCAAGTGGTGGGTCACCTTTGATTGACATGTCCTGGAAAGGGCAGGGAAGAGTTGTCATGGAGAGGCCCGCGATGACCCCCGCGGCTCCCCCCCTGACCCAGTGGAGCATGTGCCAGGCCATCTGCTGGGCGTGGCCCGCAGGAAAAGAGAAAAACAGGTTTCTTATTTGAAAACTTCTTTGGCAAGGTAGTAGTAATGAAACGTGGACTAAAGGGCGGTGATCACGCCAGAGAGTGAGAATCCTGCAGCCATTCTGGTGCAGACTGTTGGACAGAACACCCTTCTGAGAAAGGGCGGGTGGAGGGCATCTCAGTCCCTGTCATTCGCCGAAGGGAACATGAAAACGCTCTTCATTCAGCCCCCAGAGGGGTGGAGGGTGAGGCAAGTGGCGGGGAGGTGTATGCAAAGCATTTTGTGTCATTTCTTGGTGATGCACAGAGTTCCCTCTCACGCCACTCAACATACAAACAGGAGCATGTGCGCTGCGGGCTGTCCTTGTCCATGTGTCATCTTAGAGATTAGAAGCGGGACGCCTCTGTCCTAGCCCCGCCAAGCCCTGGCCTGAGGCCTCAGCTAGCCTGTGGCGTCCTCCCGCCGCCTTGAGAGCCTCTGTGACTCTCCTGTCTCAGGAGGAAACGGACACTAGAAGTTTAAGGGTAACTTGCCCAGGGCCAGGCTGCCGGTTTCATGTACAGTCACCAGCCTGGAGAGCCCAGAGGACACTAGACTGTCTCTGTCACTGAGCCCTTCACACGTGCTCTCAGACGCACGGGCACCTTGGGAAGCAGGCCGTGTGCCATAGGCCACCTGCCAGGTGCGTGGTGTGGCGCCCTGACCGCGGCCCCTCTTCGCTCCCGGCAGGAGGTGGTCTTGTACTGCTTGGAGAATAAGATTTGTGACGTGAACCACCGTGACAATGCCGGATACTGTGCTCTGCATGAAGCCTGTGCCCGGGGGTGGCTGAACATTGTGCGACACCTTCTTGAATACGGTGCTGACGTCAACTGCAGTGCCCAGGACGGAACCAGGTCAGTTGCGGGTCTTGGTGTCAGCCTGGCCCTGTGGGCACAGGTGGTACCTTTCTGGGCACATGGGAGACCCCAGGAGGAAAGCTGGCGAGTGCAAGGAAGCACACCGATGGTGGAATCGACCAGAGCTTTCTGGCAAATTTAGGCAGAGCTTTCAACGTTTGCCGTGTTCTCACGGACAAAGGTCTGAAAATGTCCAGCCTGCCTGAGTAATTGAAGGTGTTGCCCTTTAAGACCCCATAGTTTTCAGCAGCATCTGTTGAATGACAGCATTTAAAATACCCTGGAGCCCACAGTCCCAGAATCCAAACAGGGCCACTGCCACCGGCTTGGTGGAGGATCTGCCCGGGCCACATACATCCATAGCCCGTGCACCCTGTCCTTGACCTTGGTTCATGGGGTGCTGCTAGGAGGCGGGGCACAAGGCCTTTCCTGACGGTCATAACAGCAGCAAAAGCAAAATGTGTTTGGTGGTTTCCGGTTTCCAAATACTGGCCCTGCACCTTCTGGTTGTTTTTTTATTTGTTATTATTTATTTTATTGCTCTCAGAGAGGAAGGGGGGGGGAGAGAGAGAGAGAGAGAGAGAGAAACACCAGTGATGAGAGAGACTCATGGACCGGCTGCCTCCTGCACGCCCCACACTGGGACTGAGCTCACCACTCAGGCATGTGCCCTGACTGGGAATCAAACCGTGACCTTTTGATTCATAGGTCAACGCTCCCCCACTGAGCCACGGCGGCCAGGCCGGGCTTTTTTTTTTATAACAGCAGAGGGATTGCTGGCATTGGCTTCCTTACCGGTGGGCTTTTTCTCCTGGGAGTTATCTAAAGTTTATCTGAAAACATTTTTATTTTGCCTGTACTCCTCCGAAGGCCCTGGATGAGGTACATTTGCCTTTAAGAATTAGGCCTGGACTAGGAGGCACACCGCTTGACCTTGGGCCAGTCACTGCCTCAGTTTCCCCCTCTGGAATGGCAGTGGCAGCGCCCTGTCAGGATTGTTAGAGGCCAGCGTTGTGCGCGGGAGCTGACCCTCTGCCCGTGTCCCCAGGCCCCTCCACGATGCTGTCGAGAATGACCACCTGGCGATCGTCCGCCTGCTCCTCTCCTATGGTGCTGACCCCACTTTGGCTACGTACTCAGGTAGAACCATCATGAAGATGACGCACAGCGAACTCATGGAAAGGTTTTTAACAGGTACGACCAAGTTCACGCGGTGGCCTCATTCCAAGCCCAGGCTGGGGTTCCCTGCGCTCCTGGCCACATGCTCAGGGGGGTCCACTCTCATTTCCCTCCTTTACTGACAAGTTAGTTTTGGAAAGAACAGATCCGGAATCCAAAGAGGGGGTACCAGCTTTATTTTTGCCAGTGATGGTGGAAAAGATTCTTAGCTTGCCCGTCTAGCTCTTGTTAGCTGGGCAAGGGGGAACCCATCTGTGGTTGGGGGGGTTGGCAGGGAACGGTGTGGGAGAGGGTGTGGCTTGGGTAGACTGGGGGTGAGAAGCCTCCTGCACCCCGTTCTCACCAGCGGCTCGACCCCCTTTCTCTCTAGACTATCTGAAAGACCTGCAGGGCCGCAGCGACGAGGACTCTAGCAGCTTCTGGGACTTTTACGGCAGCTCCGTGTGCGGTGAGCAGCGGCGCGGGCCATTTCTCTGCCAGGGGTGTGGGTGCGGTGCCACAAGCGGGACTGGCTGGGAAAGAGTGTTCGGGGTCCTTCTCTGATCGGACCCAGTCTGGCTGTGACTGATGCCATTCTCTCTCGCTCTCCCGTTCGCCCTCCATCAGAGCCGGATGATGAAAGCGGATATGACGTGTTAGCGAACCCGCCGGGGCCTGAGGACCTGCAGGAGGATGACGAGGCCTACAGCGACGTGTTCGAATTTGAGTTCGCGGAGAGCCCCCTCTTGCCGTGTTACAACGTCCAAGTGTCGGTCGCTCAGGGGTGAGGCTGGCTGTTGTTTGCTTGGGGACTGGCTCTTGGGAGGGCAGGAGTTAGATGTCCTCTGAAACAGAGCAGGATGGGGGTGGAGACTGGGATGGGGCCACAGCATGGTTGGTAACTGCCCTCATCAGAACACGCGCCCAGAGCCTGGCCAGTGTGGCTCAGTGGTTGAGCATCAGCCTATAAACCAGTATGTCAGAGTTCGATTCCCATTGTGGGGCGTGCAGGAGGCAGCCAGTCCATGATTCTCTCTCACCATGGATGTTTCTCTCTCTCTTTCCCTTTCTGTATGAAATCAGTACAGATATGTTACTTAAAAAAGAAAAAAACCCATGGAATGGAAGTCAGTGGCTGGAAGTTGACACTGTTGGAGCCTTCCAGGGCACTGAGGTCCCCTGGTCTATAGCGATGACATGTCCTTTTTTTTCTTTCCTTTTTTTTTTTTAAATATATTTTATTGATTTTTTTACAGAGAGGAAGGGAGAGGGAGAGAGAGAGTTAGAAACATCGATGAGAGAGAGACATCCATCAGCTGCCTCCTGCACACCTCCTACTGGGGATGTGCCTGCCACCCAAATCCATGCCCTTGACCGGAATCAAACCTGGGACTCCTCAGTCCGCAGGCTGACGCTCTATCCACTGAGCCAAACCGGCCATGGCAACATGTCCTTGTTGTAGCTGATAAGGAAAAGCGCTGCAAGGTGCCCGGTGTGTCATCAGAATTGGTTAGACCCCGTCTGGCTCCCATGGCTGGGCACTGCCCCTGTGCCCAAGGCCTGTGGCGGACCTGTGAGGAGACTTGCGTTCTGTGCTGTGTGTGGACATGGTGCTTAATGAGCGGTACACAAGCACGCCCACAGTGACGCTGTGTTAGCCATAGGAATCCTACAGGGCGGCCAGGACGGTGTGAGGCACGGAACACACCTTCGCAGACGCACTGTGGGCTGGGGGTAGGGCGTGGGAAAGGGGAGGAGAGCCCCCCTCTGCGTTTATGATGCTCTGTCTGTGAGGGTGGGGGGAGGGGACTCAAAGAGGCGTTTGTGCCTGGCCCCCTCCATCCAGGGAGTCCGTTTCCATCAGCGCCGGCTTCTGGCTGAGTTGCTTGGTCCTCCCCAAGGGGCCTCTTTGTTTGTTCCTAATGTATTTTTATTGATCTCGGAGAGGAAGGGAGAGGGGGAGAGAGAGACATCCGCGATGGGGGGGGGAATCATGAATCAGCTGCCTCCTGCACACCCCCCCTCTCCCTGGGGATCAAGCCCACAACCTGGGCCTGTGCCCTTGATGGGATTGAACCCTGACCTTCTGGTACCTAGGCCAATGCTCAACCACTGAGCCACACCAGCCGGGCCCTAAGCGGCCTCTTGATACATGGAGATTCAGCCAGAAGGGAGTGGCGAGAACCAGCTCCCCTCTTCTGGGTGGGAATGCCGGGGCTGGCCCCTGCCTGTGCCACCAGGGACCCAGCTCGCCGGGGTTGACGGTTCCCACCGGGCAGGGGTGACAGACGCTCAACGGCTTTCTCGCCGTCGCAGGCCTCGCAACTGGCTGCTGCTGTCGGACGTGCTGAAGAAGCTGAAGATGTCCTCGCGGATCTTCCGCTGCAACTTCCCCAACGTGCAGATCGTCACCATCGCCGAGGCCGAGTTCTACCGGCAGGTTGCGGCCAGCCTCCTGTTCTCGTGCCCCAAAGACATGGAGGCCTTTAACCCCGAGAGCAAGGAGCTCCTGGATCTGGTGGAGTTCACGGGCGAGCTGCAGAGCCTGCTCGGCTCCACCGTGGAGTGGCTGCACCCCAGCGACACGGGCTCGGATGACTTCTGGTGAGCCGGCCGGGCCGCCTGTACAGTGTGTCATAGTGTTAATCCTTGTGCATATGTGTCATATACGGCTATTTCTGTAAAGAAAGGACACTATTACATATGGAAATATCTCTTCTTTATATAAGAGAAACGGCTCCAGTCGGAAGGACTTTAGAAACGTGGTTTTGTTTCCTTTTTAAACTTTTTAGTCCGTTTTTATGAAGCTGTTATAACGTTCCTTTACTTTTCCATGCACACACACGCTTTGGGATATGTTTGTATTTTTTTTTTTTCTTTCTTGGAAGATTCTCTGCTTTTCTTTTTTTAAGGGAAAAACAAACAAAAAAACAACAACAACAAAAAAAAGATTGAGGAAAGGGAGCGCAACACTTTGATTGAATTTCATACAAAGCTCCGACGGATGGCCGAGGCCGCAACCATGTGGTGTGGCCCCAACTGTGTGGTTGGTTTGGGGGTGAATTCGGTGATGTTGTAATTTTATGTTTTGTTTACAGAGTACCTGCTCGGGTCAGGTAAATGCTATTGGATGCAGTCCAGTGGCGTGTAATATAAATTCAAACCATATCCACACACAACAACTAATTGTATGAAACTTTTATATCCTAATTTAAAAGCTGTGAAATTAGTTTTCACGCATCAAACCGGATTGTTTATATGTTTAAACATTTTATGCTCTTATTTAAAGAAGACTTTGAGCTATTTTTTTCTGCACCCTGTAAAATATTGAAAACTAACATAATATGTTGAGGTTGCTTGAAAATGTACATAAAACTAAAATTTTCTGAATTGTGTGTTTATGTTTGAAATCTGTGTTTTAACTTTGTAAGTAAATTCTCTGCCTTTGTATTTATATTTTACAAAAATTTTCTTAAAAGGCAATAAACCTGTTGAAGAAAGGAGAACATTGAAGTGTGTTGTGTCTTATGTATTCCTAAAATGTTGCAGATTTTTGAAAATTTTTTATTTTATTTATTATTTTTTTAATTTGAAAAATTTTTATTGTTGAGAGTATTACAGGTGTTTCCCCTCCCCCACTCCGCCCATTGCCTCCCTCCACCCGGTTCTGCCCCACCCCACCCCTTCACCACCCTGTTGTCTTTCGATAGGTAAGATCTTTGGTTAATCCCACCCTTCCCCCCTCCCTCTGAGATTCCAGTCTGTTCCATGCCTCCATGCCTCAGATTCTGTTTTATTTACCTGTTTATTTTGTTCATTAGATTGCTTCTTTATCTTGATTTTTAAATTCGATTGTTGATAGATCTGTATTCCATTTCTTCACACTTTTTAATCTTTTTTTCTTCTTACTCTTCCTCTTCTTAAAGAGTACCCTTCAACATTTCATATAATCCTGGTTTGGAGTTGATGAACTCCTTTAGCTTTTTCTTATCTGTGAAGCTCATTATCCGCACTTTTAGTTCGGAATGATAGCTTTGCTGGGTAGAGTAATCTTGGTTGTAGGTTCTTGCTGTTCATCACGTTGAATATTTCTTGCCAGTCCCGTGTGGCCTGAATCTTTTCTGTTGAGAAATCAGCTGACAGTCGTATGGGAGCTCCTTTGTAGGTAATGAGCTGTTTTTCTCTTGCTGCTTTTAATATTCTCTCTTTGTCTTTTGCTCTTGGCATTTTAATGATGAGGTGTCTTGGTGTGGTCCTCTTTGGATTCCTTTTGTTTGGGGTTCTGTGTGTTTCCTGGACTTGTAAGTCTATTTCTTTCACCAGGTGGGGGGAGTTTTCAGTCATTATTTCCCAGTGGCTCAGCCTCCCCACTCACCTGAGCTGAGGGCCTTTTGGGTGTGTCCCTGTGTGGGCTGTGTGCCCGGTCTTGTAGTTGAGCCTTGACTGCTGTTGGTGTCTCTGGGAGGAGTTGACCTCCAGGCCAATTGGCTGTGGGGACCAGCTGCGTGTACCTTGGGGAGCCGCTGTGTAGGAGGGAGGCCCAGCTGGGAAGCAAGGCGGCTGGTGCTGGAGCCGGGTCTTGGCCTTTCATTGGTAGGTTTGGGGCGAGTTATCACCAGCTGCCGCCAACAACTTGGGCGGGGCTGCAAGTTGGAGGGGCGGGGTCTCAGGGAATCCCCAGGGCAGAGCTAACAGGGTGCTCCGGGTTGTTGGGGCCTCAGGTAGGGCTGCCAGTCAGCCCAGGGACGGGGAGAGCCCCAGCACAGGAACAGGGACCCCTGCGAGCACCGTCTGGGTCCCGGCGCTGGAACTGGGAGGAACCCGGCCACGTAAGTTCACACGCCAGCCCGTTAAGAGGAGCGGCTGGGTCCCCAGAGCCTCTGTGTCCCTCAGCCCCTTTCCCACTGGTTTTCACAGCCTGTGGTTATGGGGACTTCTTTTCCAGCTCTGGGACCCTGGCTGGGCGTCTGGTGTGGGGCTGGGACCCCTTGCTCCTCCGGGTGGCCTCCGCAGAGACCACCTCCCTCCCCATTGAAGAAGCGGTCCACGGGGGTGCGGGTCCAGCCCGCTCCGGGCCTCCACCCCTCCCACCAGTCTCATCACTTGCCAGTGGCTCAGCTTTCTTTACTTCTCCAGCTTTCTGGCGGTTCTGGATGATGGTGGTTCTGTATTTTAGTTGTAATTTTGATGTGGTTGGGGGGCGGGCAGTGCGTACAGGCGTTTACCTACTCTGCCGTCTTGGTTCCTCACAGGTGTTTTTTAAAGTGCTTTTGATGGCAAATTTCCTATAGAAAACTGGAGGGCAATTTATAGTCTGGACCAAAGCAGACGAGGATTTCAGGGGAGTTCTGTATGCTCGGGATATGATTGGGAGTCTTATTCGGAAAGCCAGTTTGTGGCCATATATGGTGATGTCTCATCCTCATCTTCCCCCATCTCTGAAGCCCTATCAGGTGTTACATTGCCCTTGGGCTTGGAGGACTACAGCAGTTCCGTCATGGCCAGCCTTGATCTTCAGGAGCACTTTTCCAGAAACTGCTTTTGTTGCGTCTTTTCTCCCTCCAGACCTCATGGTTTTGGGTCACTTTCTGGGTCAAGTACAAACTGGCATGGCCTATACTCAAGGCCTATACCTTTGACCTCTCTGCTCCTCTACTGCTCTCCCTTTTTCCAGCAGTTTCCATATTGGGGACTGTTACTTGCCCCCTCCCCCCCATTTCCGTCCCACTTCCTTTAAGGTCCTCCTTAGTTGCAGAGGTTGGAAAACGGAAACTACTAAACTCCCTTGCAGCTAGGAATCTGGTCGGTTTGGAAGGCAGCGGAAGGTAGCGGCGTCTTCCCGCTCTAGCTGCGGCAGGGAGGAACGCTGACCAGTTGGAGTGACTAGACCCGCCTTCCAACACGGGGTCAGCAGCTTTGTGGTGATGAGGAACCGTGGTGATAGTGGCGACAGCATTCTGATGCCCGGATGACAAGCTCAGCCTATTGCTCTTGAACACAGTGGTTTCGCTGTGGTCCGACTCACATTCCCCTGGCTCGCCCAAAGATTTGATAACTTGTTTCAAGTTCGTTTGCATTCAGAATGCCCTGAGCATGTCCCAGACCAGCATTGAACCCTGGGAACATCTAGGCAGAGCAGAAGCCAGCTCTAGGGTCAGGGACAAAGCTGTAGATATTCTGTGCCAGGAGGGAGGGGCTTAAAGTATGTGTGGGGGGAGGGGTCAGTAAACTCCCGCCTGGCAGATGGGAAAGCCAGGCATGGCTGGGAACAGGGAACCCAGCACTGCCAGAAAGCAGTGTGTGGCGTGAGCGAGGGAACCCCTTTTGGGGGAGAGTTGGGGTACCAAATGAAGCTTGGGATGCACAGAACACAAAAGGCAGCTGACAAGTAAGTGGTTTTGGGTCTATTAATTTTTCTGATTATCAAAAAATACACTTTTTTTAAAAAAAAAAAAGCCCAAGCATTTTAGACATGGAGGTTCTTTGCCATCCCAAGCCAGCCTTCTCCCCATCTTCCCTTCCCGCCTCCCCCCTCCCCCCACTGCAGAGTTAAAACAGTGAGTCGTTTGCTGAATTTCTTAAGGAAGTCATTTCTGGCAGTGGAGTGATGGAGAGAATGAAATAGATAACAAGACCAGTAAAATGGACTTGCAGAAATTATTTGAGTAACTTGGTTGGGAGCCAGATAGTTTGAGATGGAGACAGGGAAAAAAGTATACATAGTTTCCCACTGTTTACCCAGGGAATGGGAGTTAAGCCTACAGGGTATACTGGTTACTAATGCGGATTTTGTAATCAAAGAAAACATAATTTCAAGAGAAACATTTCAAAAGTGCTTTATTCTAAGTAATGTCCATCGCTAGCTACATATTTCCCTCATCTTTCAGGCAGTTTGTGCGTACTGTCCCAATAGAACTTTTTTTGTTTTGAGGCAGACCATTCAGAGACCTTATTTTTCCACTTCTTTGTACGTGTTGAAGGGCTGCTCAGAAAGTGCGTGTGCCATCAATCGGAATAAGTGGGCATCTGAAGGAGCAAGGGCTGGTGAATCAGTGGGTGGGTTCATACTTCCCAGGCAAGATCTTTTAATGTGTCTTTAACTGGTTTCGAAGTGTGTGCTGGTGCATCATCATGAAGCAAAATTACTTTGCCGTGTCTTCTGGCCCATTCTGGTCGTTTCATAATCAAAGTGTGGTTCAAATTGATTATTTGTTGTTGGTAGCGATCAGTATTAACGGTTTCACCTGGTTTTAGAAGCTCCTAATACCCCACACCTGCCTGATCCCACCAAACGCAGAGCATTGTCTTCTTTCCAAAGTGATGTGGCCTGGCAGTCGATGTTGATGGTTGACCTGGACCAACCCATGATTCTGTGCATTTGGGATTCTCAGAATAAATCCACTTTTCATCGCCAGTCACAATTCCATGCAAAAAAGACTTTCTTTGGTGTCGTCGAAGCAGCATTTTACTGATGACTTCGATTTCCCATTTGTCTCTCGTTCAGTGGATGGGGCACCCATTTTCCTTCCTTTAAAATCTTTCCCATGGCTTGTAAATGTTCGGAAATTGTTTGCTGAGCGATGTTTAATCTTTCTGCAAGTTGTTTTTGAGTTTGACACACATCTCCATCCAATAATGAACTAAAACTTCCTGCAAATGCTTTCTTCTTGGCACGAAATTCGACATTTTTAAGTGTAAAAATATCTATGATGTTAACACCTTCAGAAAACTTGACATATATGAAGTTTTGAAGTTTGTCAATACAACAAAATAGCATACCGATCAAATTGCATAAATATGAACACATGTGTAACTCCATCTAGTGAAACAAATCCTCGGTATTAACCGGTACACCTGGTGAACATATATCTGCTTTAAAAATTCCCTCTGGGGAGAGAGCAGGCTGCAGGGGGAAGGGTGGCCCTAGATTGGACTTTAGGATCGAATAATGGTAAACTAGAAGCAATGCCTGGGAATCAAAAAGGAAAATAAAATAAAAAACCTGTCTAACTCTGTATTCACTTGGTATTCTTACTATTCCTACTCACTAAAACACAATAAATTGATGCATAACCCCTAGTGCAGTGGTTCTCAACCTGTGGGTTGCGACCCCTTTGGGGGTTGAATGACCCTTTCACAGGGGTCGCCTAAGACCATTGGAAAATGCAGATATTTACATCATGATGCATAACAGTAGCAACATTTCATGGTTGGGGGTCACCACCCCATGAGGAACTGTATGCAAGGGTCATGGCCTTAGGAAGATTGAGAACCACTGCCCTAGTGGGTTTACCCTAAGCCAGTGGTCGGCAAACTGCGGCTCGAGAGCCGTGGTTTGGCGCTCTGTTGACTAATGAGTGTGCCGACCACTGCCCTAATCAAACACATGAAATTGTTCTCAGTATCTCATCCTTGTGCTGAAACTGTCCTTTCTGTGTTGTGAGATCAAGCCAAAGCGGTCAGTGTTGTTGAGACCTGGGATTTGGGGCCTGGGAATGTAACATTGCTGAGACTGGATGGACGTTGTGGAGCTGAACTTGAATTAGAAGTATGGGAGCTTCCGCGTTGGTGACATGGGGAGATTCAGGGAGAGGGGGATGCCTGCAGAGGGCAGGGGGCCCCTCACTTCTGCCCCTCTTCCATCTGGCTGCTCCCCAGCTTTATCTCTTTATAAGAAACCGGTGATCTGGTAAGTTAAAGGTAAGACTGTAAACGGATGATGGATTTTATCTTAAAAAGCGTTCCCTGGTTCTGTGCCCTGAAAAAGATTAGAAACAATGACCGATGGGAATGAGCACCGCTAGCTCTCAGACTGTGGTTTCTAAACACCTTTGCCCACTAAAAAGAGCGGAGGCTCCTTTGAGAAATCGTGGGTTCCGGTTGGAGAGGGAGAGAGGGAGGGGAGTATGGGTACACACAAACTGGTGGCGCCGTGCCAGAAAGACTGGGCAGCCAGCCTGGGGCAGTCCCAACTGGATAGACATGGGCTGCTCTGAGTCTCCGTGCGAGTGACCACAAGGAAGCTGAGTCCAACAAACACAAACACCAACACAGAAGTTGCTCAAAGCCGTGAGTTTATAAAGACACACAGAGCAAACTGACGCTCCTGGCCGGTGTGGCCCAGTGGACAGAGCATCTGCCCGTGGACTGAAGGGTCCCAGGTTCAATTCCGGTCAAGGGCATGCACTTCAGTGGCAAGCTCCATCCCTGGCCCTGGTCAGGGTGTGTGCAGGGGGCAACCAATCGGTGTGTCTCTCCCACATAGATGTTCCTCTCCCCCTCCTTTCCACTCTCTAAAAAACATGGGAAAATATGTCTTTGGTAATTAACAACAGCAAAAACAGGTCTGTTTGGGAGGAATGCTGGAAAAAAAAAAATCGAGGCTTTTCCCTGCTTTTCCACCAGGCCCCGGCCTGGCGGTATGTGAAGCTATGCAGTGGTGCCTCTAGGCCATGGTCCTGAATGCCAGCATTACCAGAAATAGCGCTCAAAGGGGACATCCAGGCATTGCGAGCCTCCTGATGGGAAAACACCTAGCATGCGGGATTCCAGGAATAGAACTCGAGCCATGTGTGGAATGTAGCATTTTCTAGAAGCTAGCCTTTAAAAAGTGAAAAGAAACAGGTGACATTGTTACATTTTATTTTAACTTGAGCTCTCCCAAGTCTTTCCATTTCAACGGGCAATCTATAAAAATTGAGAGGTCACTTTTTCGTACTAAGACTCAACAATGCAATGCACGTTTGACACAGCGGACGGCCTAGATGCCACATTTGGAATAGCCACGCCCGGTGCTTGATCATGTGGGGCAAGTGGCTGCCACCTGCACAGCGCAAACCTGCATCTGTTCGCGGGAAAAGGGGGGGGTACAGATTTCGCAAAGGCCGGACTGTTTGGGGCTTTCTAAGGCACAAGACTTGGTACAAATGGTCAAAGAGGCGACCTGTACACTAAAAAAAAGGCTCAGAAATACTAAGCATTGCAAAACAGGCATCCTTGAGTCTGATTTGGAGAAACTAGGAAATATTTGTGGAAACCAGAGAAATAGGGACACCACAGTTTTGGGGAGCACCCCTATCTTGCGTGCTGAAACGTGGATGGATGAAAGGATGGGGCCTGGGGTTCGCATGGAATAGCCAGATCAGCTGGTAAGCGCTGGAGCAGGTGACGGGTACAGCGACATTTCTGTTCTGCTCTCTCTATTCTTGAGTATGTTGGAAATCAGTGATTAGAGTGTCAGCCTGAGTGCCGAAGGGTCACGGGTTTGATTTCCGGTCAAGGGCATGAATGGTTTGCTAGTTGGGGCATGTTTGAGAGGCAACCGGTCAATGTGTCACTCGCATCTCCCCTCCCCTCTCTCCCCTTCTCTCTTTCCCTCCCTCCCTCCCACTCTCTTTAAAAAGCAATGGGAAAAATATCTTCAGGTAGAAAATGATTTGAAGGTTTGTCTTTTTTTAAATGAGCCTCCACACCTGCCTTTTAGCATTGTGGAGATGAAAAAAGATAATGCATTGGCACCAGGTAAATGTGTGGGCTATCGCTTTAAAAAAAAAAAAAAGCTGTACACTAAAAAAAAAAAGGGCCCCGAAATGAGCCTGCCCCTCACATGATTTGCAAGTTCTTTGCCTGGATTTGTGTCTGTCTTATCGCTGCCTTTCGCTGGGAATGCTGGGAGAGAAAGAAAACCAGCAAAGGGCTGGGCTGGCCCTCTGTGTGTGCCTCCACGGTGCAGTCTTTACTGGTTTCAATGTCCAACAATCAAAATCAAATTGCGGGAGTACAAATGCAACTTTGTATCGCACTAACATTCTCGCACCCAGTAAGGGATGAAGCGAAGAACAAAAGTAGACAAAAGTAGACAAAAGTAGCGGGTGAAGGTATCTTGAAGTTGACTTAGTAACTCTCTCCTGTTGCAATTCTGAAACAGTTGTGCATGCACTGATGATAGAGTAGACGGTAAGTACTAGTATACTGGCAGTGTTAGAAACCACTGCGGCCCTGGCCGGTGTGGCTCAGTGAATAAAGTCTTGGGTTTGATTCCCATCAAGGGCATGTACCGCCGATGCAGGCTCCTCCCCACCCGGGCCCTGGGCAGGGTGCGTGCAGGAGGCAAGCCATCGATGTGTTTCTCTCACATCACATCAATGTCTCGCTCTGTCTCTCCCTCTCTCTTCCACTCGCCTTAAGAATCAGTGGGAAAATGTCCTCCGATGAGGATAGGAAAGAAAGGGCTGTGTTAGAAGAGAGATCCAGACAAGGAATGAGGGGAAGGGAGAGGGAGCCTCGTGCTGGGTTTAAATTGCAACTTAAGATTGAAACAAAACAAATACAACGTGTACTCCCACGCTCCGCCCACTGAGAGGGCCTCAGAAGCACTGACATCCGATGGCAATGAGCACGTGCAGCCCAAATTCCTGGTTTCTAAAACCAGGAGAGGGACAGGCTGGCCCCGCAGACACCCGATCCCACGGGTGAGGGGACAGCATTGCCTCGGCAGGGTTCTTGGCAAAATGTGTCACCTGAACCCAGCTGCGAGGAGACAGACACATCCAGAATGGAGGGCCTGCAGGACAATTGGCCTGCCCTTTTATTCTCTTATTTTTTAACCAATGGCATGAAAAGCAAAAGCGGGAGGGAATGTTCTAGATTAGCGAGGGCTGAAGAGACAAGGCAACCGAACACAGTGCATGAACCTTGATAGGATCCTAGATGCTTCTCATCATCGATGTTTCTAGATCAGGGAACAAATAACTATAAACACTTGAGGGGCTGCTGGGGACTTTTTAAAAATTAGTTCCAGCCGAAACCGGTGTGGCTCAGTGGACAGAGCATCGGCCTGTGGACTGAAGGGTCCCAGGTTCCATTCCGGTCAAGGTCATGTATCTTGGTTGCGGGCACATCCCCAGTGTGGGGCGTGCAGGAGGCAGCTGATCGATGTCTCTCTCCCATTAATGTTTCTGACTTTCTATCTCTCTCCCTTCCTCTCTGTAAAAAATCAATAAAATAATATTTTAAAAATAAATAAATAAATAAAAATTAGTTTCATCGAAGTGTGATTTCTATACAAGAATAGACGCCCATTTTAAGCGTGCAGTTCTATGAGTTTTGACAATTTCACACCCAGGGAAGCACCACCCCCAATCAAGAATTTAACATCCCCATCACCCCAAAAAGTGCCCCGTGTTTCTTTGCTTTCAACAGCCCTCTCACCCCAAGCAACCCCTGATGTGATCTCTGCCGTTACAGAGTCAATGGGGAACTTGAATTAAAAACGATAAATGCGAGGGTATTATTAAATAAAGGAAAATTTTCTGAGGAGCAATAATGGCATTGTGGTTACGTAGGAAAATGTTCTGATTCTTGGGCGATGTGCGCTCAGGTGTTTGGGGTAAAGTCTGTGATTTACCTTCAAATGGCTGGTAAAGGAGTATACACACAGAGGTAAGCGAGGGCAACATAGTAGCAAGTGCAAGTCTGGGGAAGAGTACATTCCACTGTTCTTGCAACTTTTCCAGGGGCTTGAAAATTTTCCAAATAAGAAACAAAGTTTAAAACATTCCCTGCTCGTCACTCTTCCTTCTTTGCTGAAAGATATTTGGATTCTGTCAAAAACAGAAGGCCGGCCCAGCCGGTGTGGCTCAGTGGGTGCGCATTGACCTGTGAACCAGGAGGTCAGGGTTTGATTCCCGGTCAGGGCACAGGCCCAGGTTGTGGGCTCGATCCCCAGTGTGGGGCGTGCAGGAGGCAGCTGGTCCATGATTCTCATCATGGATGTTTCTCTCTCTCCCTTCCTCTCTGAAATCAACACAAATATATTTTAAATACATACATACATACATACATACATACCAGCACTTCGAGGATTGATTTCAACATATGAAATTTGGGGGAACACAGAGTTTCAGTTCATGACCCCCTCCTTCCCAGAGTCCTCCGGTGTCAGGCTGAGCAGGCAGGTCCCAGTGAACCAAGGTACGAGGTGGCGCCCTCGCTCTCCACCCCCACGCTGGGGGCTCAGACTAAGGCACACTTTCCGTGGGCTGTTCCCAGCCTCTGGCGGGGCAGCCTGGGGTGCGGGCCGGCTCATGCCCGAGCTGTGGGCTCCTCCAGTGAGCACCTGGCTCCCAGCTCCGCCCGGCCCGGCGGGGGCTGCATTGCAGCCTGAGCATCTTCTTCCCACTGCTTCCTTCCTCTCTCGCACAAGCAGCGGCCCGGTCAAGGTCGGAGGGCTCCCTTCCCTCTTCCTGCCTCTTCCAATGACTCACTGTTTCTGGGCCAGGCCCATCTCGCATCTGCTTCTTGGCGGACAGACACACATACTTGCCCTCGTCACGGGCACTGTGAAAGGGGACTGGGCCGGGACTCACAGAAGCCAGCTTCGCTCCTGAAAGCTGGTGCTCTCCCTCAGCGTGTTCATGTTGCAGGGAGAAGGGAGGAGGGGGGAGAAGGGGAGGAGGGGAGGATGGGGAGGAGGAAGGTGGGCATTGTATGAGTGGTCAGGTCACAGAAGGCCTCTCTGGGGAGGTGGCCGTTGAGCCGGCAAGTGGATAAATAAATCGGCTCATTGTCGACCAACTCGATACTAGATCCCAGCGACACCAAGACGGAAGCATGGCACAAACAATGCGGACTAAAATAGAAGGCAAATGACAGAAGAATGCGTACAGGGTGACACAGTCATACAGCATTACCAGACAGGCAAAACACCGCCATCTCAATGGGGTTCTGATCCTTGGTTCAGGTGTTGAACTCAGGACAGTGGTTACCTGGGGGGAGGGGGGAGGCGGGGGGAGGGAGGGAAGGGAGGAGGAAAATGGTTTAAGAAGGAAGGGGAGGAGGGAGGGAGGGATGGAAGGGTATAAACGTGGGAAGCAGCAGTTTCTTTTGACTGAAGCACTGGTCCAGCAAGACAGGAGGGGAGCCTGGACCAAGGTCAAGGCTGTGGGGAATGGACAAAGGAGGGCACTGAGAATCAGAAGGTATGTAATAAAACAATAGGATTACAAGGAAACCAGTGATGCTGAAATACTCTGAGTGGCCAGGTTATGATGATCTCTGAACGTATACTAATCTAGCCACTCAGTGTGTGTGTGTGTGTGTGTGTGTATATATTAGAGGCCTGGTGCATGAATTCGTGCATGGGTGGGGTCCAGCCAGCCTGGCCAGGGGGGGAGGGGACATGGGCGGTTGGCCAGCCTGCTTGCTGGTCAAACTCCTGGTTGAGGGGACAGTTTGCATATTAGCCTTTTATTCTATAGGATAGACACGGAGTGGCCAGATTATTATGCGTTCAGACATCATCATCTGGCCACTCTGTGTATGTTATTGAAATACCAATGTATACAAATCTCTGACAGTCATTGTGTCCACAAAGTCTCTGGCACTTCCCCTATTGAGCTGTGAGTTACCAGTCCGTCTATGTGGAGGCCACCGTGATGGAGAGCTCACTCGAACCCAGCACAGGGGCAGGCTGGGGACTGTCCGGAGGGACAGAGAGACCAGATGCATAAGGAGCTCATCCCTCTGTGGCCTCGGACACTGCCTGGGGCTGAGCCCAGGCAGCCTGCAAGCCCCGCCCAAACTGCAGGTTCAAGAGCACAAGCAACGATTGTTTTGAGCCGCTGAATTCTGGGGCAATTGGTTACAGAGCAAAGGCAAGCAGAACGCTAATGGACGTGCCTCGAAAAGATGGTGAAATCATAAGTTTCAGCAGCAGGCCTAACAAATATCATGATTTCAAATTAGGGATGCGATCCACACGCCGTGGGGTCACAGCACCTGTGACCTGATAGGAAAACACCTGTGATTTTGATCAGGGACCAGGTCGCAGGTTCTGCTAACACAGATGCGGTCGTTATCTACATGCAAGACTGAAGGACACGCTGAGTTTCCGTTCAGGTTTTTGAAAATAAATTTCTTTATTGGTTTCAGAGTGGAAGGGAGAGGGAGAGAGAGAAACATCAATGATGACAGAGAATCATGGATTGGTTACCTTCTGCACAGCCCCTACTGGGGATCAAGCCTGCAACCCAGGTACGTGCCCTTGGCCAGAATCGAACCCGGGACCTTTCAGTCTGTAGGGTGATGCTCTATCCACTGAGCCACACCGGCCAGGACTCAGTTCAGGTTTAAAGCAAAGCAAGTCCCGCGAATTCTATCCCAGGTTCAGAACGCCCTGTTTTGGAGAAATCGGGGCATCCCTTTGCTGACTGATTCTGTCCTTCTTAAGAATTCAGTGACGCCGCTTTTACAGGCAGCTGAACAGACTGTATTTTTAAATGTGTTTTCCCAGAAGCTTTAAAAATACCCTTCCTTTCACTCGTCCCCAGAGCCCCGCAGGCCAGCCTCCTGGTCCCAGAAGGTAGCCGCCTCCAGAGGTGACTGCAGGGCCCCCCCTGCCCCCCAACCCCCTCTCCCCCCGCGGAGGGAGCTTCCTAGAACCCAGCTCAAGCCCTCTGGGTGAGCAAGAGGGAGAAAAGGTCTGGTGATGGTGGCCACTGAGACTGCGGACACTTCCCCCACGTCCGGCCTCTCTGGCTTTGCTCTCTCAACACCTTCCTGTTCGTCCCCAAGGCTAAGGCAGACTTTCAAGTGAAGGAAAGGCCCCATCCCCTCCTCCAGGGAGCTCCCCGCCCCCAGCTTCCCCTTTAAGGATTAAGTAACACTCCTTCCTCCCTGGCCCACACTCCCCGAGAGGGTGCCATGTCCTCCTTACCCGTGGGGAAGGGCAGCACGCGTGCAGAGGAGTACATGCACCGTAAGATGCGTGGATTTTCAGCCACGTGCACAGCAGCACCCAGAATGTGGAACAGACTTTGTGGTCTCCGAGGGCCTTCTGCGCCTGTGCTCAGTCCCCCCCCCCTCCCCAGAGGACAACCTTTGTCCTGACCTCTAACTGCAAAGACTAGTTTGGTCCTGACTCAGAGAATATGTGCCCTTTTTTTTTTGTGGGGGGGATGGTGGTTAATGCTCACCTGAGGATATATTCCCATTGATTTCTAGAGAGAGTGGAAGGGAGAGGGAGAGACAGAGAGAAACATCGATGTGAGAGAGACATCCATTGGTTGCCTCCAGCATGCTCCCAACCAGGGTCAGGGATGGAGCCTGCATAGAGGCCTGTGCCCTTGACTGGAGTCGAACCCGGGACCCTTCAGTCCACGGGCTGACACTCTAACCACTGAGCACACCAGCCAGGGCTACCTCAGCTTTCTGAGGAGAGTCGTAGCTACAACCGCCCAGTCCCTGTTCCTGGCATAGGAAGTAATCTGAGTCATCTAGGTCACACTCCAAAAATTTGATCATCTCAGTTGTTGAAAAATGCCACACAGAGAGAAAGGAAGTTATTTCATCTCGAAGCAGCACTCCGGGGCATACCTAGCGCAGATCCACTCCTCCAGAACTCAATCATCCCACGTTTGCTTTGCACGCTTTTCGGTGGCTCCTTGCCGGGTATGAATGGGCTTCGTTTCGTTTTGACTCTGTCTCCCAGAATGGTCCTCTCCGTGAGTTAAATGGTAATGAATTCTGCCAAAGATCTGACTTTCAACTGCAAAGTGATCAGAAGAAGTACTTAACACTGTTTTACTGCTCCTGCTCCTTTATCATCACGGTTATTGCCGGAAACATTATTTTGCCATCTATATTTAGTTCCCTGTTTGACTCCCAGCGATGTGATTTAAGTTATTCCTCGTGGCTTTCAGAAAAGGGTTCTCGAGGCTGAGAAAAATGAATGGGTGTCTTCCTCTCTGGGGGCTGGGTGAGGCACATCCACGCATCTAGGCAAAACAGGAACGCGCTGAGCGCTATTAGAATGCTTTTGATCTGGGTCCCGACACAAGAGCGACTCACGCATTAGTCATTTATGGCTGCACAAGCCATCGCCCCGCTATTGAGTGGCTTCAAACGACACACTTATTATCTCCGAGTTTGCTCGTGGCTCGGGGACTCTCTCGAGTTTGCAGGCAAGATGTTGGCTGGGGCCGTAGTCACCTGAAGGTTCCCCTGGGGCCCGGGATCTGCCTCCAAGATGGCTCACTCACATGGCAGTTGGCAGGAGGCCTCGGCTCCCCGACGCAGGGCGCATTCCGTGGGGCTCCTGGAGCGTCCCCACGCTGGGGCAGCTGGCTTCCCCCAGATAGCGAGGAGAGAGCCTTTATATCCTAATCGTGCATGTCAGGGATGGTCCCTTCTGTCATGTTCTGTTCATTACAACTGATTCATTAAGCGCGGGCCCGAGACTAAGGGAAGGAGAGGAAACCAGGTTCCGCCTTTCTGGAGGGCGGGGAACCAGAGAATTTGTGGGCACAGGGAAAAACCGCCGCGGGTAGTAAATAGGATAATTGAATGCAATCAAGTATTGGAGCCCGTGTGGGTGGTAGAGTGGAGAGAGATAAGAGGTTCGAAAGAATCGGGGTAGGATTTACCTTGAACTTGGAACCTGATGTGAAGAAACAAACAAACAAAAAATTCCACCGGAAGGGTATGGCCTTGGATCTTCCGTTGTCATGGCAACTATAAAGGGGGGATTAAAAAGGGCTCTGCAGGTCTGTGCGGGGTGTAAGCAAATTCTCCCTGGAGGGTTGGAGGGCCCATATCCTGCGTCCTGGCCTCCAGTTTCTGGCTGGCCACAAAGATGATGTATATCACGTGCTGAACTGTTGACCAACGCGAAAGGCTAATCGAGCCCTTCATACACATGTAAAATGAACGCACTGCTAAGGTTTTATGTGCCCGGCGAGCGTGGCTATTGAACTCACGAAGTAGAGGGATGGGTGAGATACTAGTACCCGTTTACAGGAGAATTCTAAGAACAGAACTGTTTATAGATCACGAATATTAACATAAATTTACAAACGGAAGCCAAACAGACTGTTGGGGTGAGGGTGGTCCCTTCCCAGGGAGAAATTCTTCATCTGATGGAGCTGTGTCGCGCAGGCCCAGACATTGGGCCACATTGTTATGGGTTCAGACAATCCAACTCCCTTTAGGACCCAACATCGCCCAGAGAGAAGAGCGTCATCATGATGGTTTGTCCCAAGGCCTTAAATTTTTCCTTGCATCGAAGAACCTCAGGTCCCTTGAGGTGACAAAGCACCTTCCTCGGAGGATGTCCTTTTAACCTTGGGAAGGTTGAGAATTGAATATGGAGAAGGTGCAGTCAAAGATACTGCCATGATCTTCTGCATGAAGTTTAAGAATAATCTGTGAATGTCACTTAATTAATGGGAACTTTCAGGAATACGGTAAAAGGAACTAACGTTTGATCTGGAAAGCGGAGTTGCGTTGTTTCAGACAATGGCATATCCACAAATTTCATTTATTCGACTTACAAATGTTTAAGAAGGTTTTGCTTACTAAGGTTGTAGCTTTGTTCATTCAGGCATTCAAATGGTTAAAAAGAAAAGAAAGCAAATCCAGTATGCATATTGCAGTCTAAAATGTTCAGGAAAATTCAGCTAAATTCAAAAATGGGGGAGTTTAAGAGAATTTGGTCTGTTCAACTTGTCTTGATTGAGCCTTAATCAAAGCCCTCTCTAAGAATGATTGCTCTAATTTCATAAAAAACCAGAGGCCCAGCACGCTCAGAATTGTGCACGAGCTTGCGCCTTGCCCCCCAAGAGCTGCTGCTCACAGGGGGGGGGGGGGCGAGGGGTGCTCAATGCACCTCCTGGCTACTGGTCTTTGGTTGCTATGGCGTTAGGACCACTGAATTTTTATTACATAGATAACAAGGTTATCCCTGGCTGGTGTGGCTCATTGGATAGAGTGTCAGCCTGTGGACTGAAGGGTCCCAGGTTCGATTCCGGTCAAGGGCATGGACCTGGGTGGTGGGCACATCCCCAGTAGGAGGCGTGCAGGAGGCAGCTGATGGATGTCTCTCTCTCATCAATGTTTCTGACTCTCTACCCTTCTCCCTTCCTCTCTGTAAAAAATCAATAAAATATATATTTTGAAAAAAATTGCATCTTTCCCTAGGGTTTAAAAAGATAAACAACAAGGTTAATAAGTCAAAGACGTGCGAAAGTCTAGATGTTCAAGTCTGAAACTTGAACCAATTAATAGTAATTAAAAAACCCCAATGTGAATGGTCTTTTCTGTACACCCCCACACCAATTCCCTGGGATATCCAATAATTCCCACTGATGTCTGGGAGGAAAGAGATGTGGCAGAGTGGGGTGTAAAACAAAAAAAATGAACCCACATATTTTGTTTTAAAATGCACAGGCGGGGGTTGTGAAACAGCCATGAGAGAGGCGGGCGGGGTCCGCGCCCCTCCCTCTGCCTTGCGCTCTGGGGCTGCTTGGCCAGCGGACACTGCGAGTCGCCAGGGTCGGGCCGTCAGTAAAGGGCAGCTTCCCTTTCCTCTTCCTGTGGCGCTCCTCTTGGCACCCCGCCTCCACTCTCGGAGGAAGTTGGAGCGACCTGTGGAGCGGCCCACATGGAGGGAACCGGAGCCAGCGCCAGCTTGCCAGCCACGTGCGAGGCATCGTGAAATGGATCCTGGGGTCCCGGCGGGGCGTGGGGGCGAACGGTCTCTGCCAAGCCCTGCCTGGACTGCAGGTTCTGGAGGAACGTACACAATTATTGTTGACACCACGAAGCTTCCAGGGGGGTCACCCCAAACAAGATGTAACCCACACACTGTCAAGGGCGCCGACCATGCACATCGCCTGCTGGGTTTTCACATTTTGTAGGTAACCGCTGTTCAGGCCAGGAACATAATATTTGTACCCCCCTCCTCCCCCAGAAGCTTCTGTAGACATCAGCTCAACGGTGATTTTTTTCTGAGATGTTTCTAGACTTCACTGGATCAGAAACACTCTCTGCAGCATCCGTGGAAGAAATAGAAAACAGGCTGTAGTGTGCGGGCCAGGACTAAGCGGAGGCCCGGGAGGAAGACACCCAGGTTTCAGTCTGTAACCTCGGGAAGGAGGGCGGCAGGGAACTGAGGCATCTCTCTTAACCCTCCCAATCAGCAGAGCCACCTCGTAAAAGGCAAGTGTGAGGGTGCCGTCTTGATACCGGTGGTCGGGCCTCCAAGGCCTGATTTGGGGGTGACAACCCTAACTGCCCAGAGCAGCTGAGGCCAAAAGGCCTTTGGGGGATCTTTAAATTGGGAGGGGCAGACCCTCCCTCACCCCCCCCTCCAATCTGCTTCACCAACGGCCTCCTTCAAACATGGCTGATTCGCATTGATCACACTTGGCCCTGATCACCCCAGAGCAGCCTGAGCAAGAGTTTGAAGGCACTCCCCACCAAGCAAGTCCCCGAGACCAAACAATGGCAGCGGCTCCAGGAAAGGCCTGGGCCAGGGCGTGTCCAGCCCCCCTCTTCTCCCTGGAGACCCGGGTTCCAGGCTGGCTGGGGATCTCCCCAGGTAGGAACCCGAGTTCCTCCACTAAATAGATTTTCCTTTTGTTGTCACATTAATTTGCAACTCATTAATAGTGACAGAAGTGAGGTAGCGCACCGAGGTCATTTGCATATTCATGAGTGACTTATTATTAAACAAATAAGATTCCCCTATCTCCGAGAGCACCCAAAGTAAGGCTGAACAGTACATCACACCGGCCTCGATGCTTTATTCTCTCCTTAATATGTTAATAGATGCAGTTGATTTCTTTAAGTAAATACGCATCTATAAAACAACACGTACTTTATAAAAAAGGGATCATTTAAATAATAATCCATTAACAAAGTTGGCAACAATTTAAGAGGAGCGACCCATTCATACCAGCGCGGGAGAATCAATTTGCCAATTTGAACTCGGTTGGATGGTGGGGTGCGGAGGACGGGGGAGGAGAGGGTGTGCTCGCGGACAAACATGTTTTAATGAGTTTCTGGAGGCGAGCACGGGAGGCCTGCCGTCTTTCGGGGGCCCGCTCCCCGGAGGCTGCGTCCTGGCCCGGCTCGGCCCTGAATCGTGAGCTGAAAACAGCCCCAGCAGCGCCAAGTCTCCCCGCCGCCGCCCCGGTGCCCGGGGCCCCTCACCACGCGGTTCAGGGAGTGGGGGCGGGGCGGGGCCTGGCCTCCCGGAAAGGCTCCCACACCGGGAGCCTCCCCGCCGGCCCCCCCTCTCCGGCGCGGCTGTCGTCACAGCCGGATCTGTCCCGCTGGGGTCAGGGCGGGCTCCCCCCGCGGCGGCGCGGAGCGCGGGGCGACCGCGCACCCTTATCTCGGCCGAGTCAGACACTCGCCGCGGAATCTGTTGACATTTACTATTGTTCGCGGCGGCCCGGGCGGGCGGGGCGGGGAGGGGGCGGCGTGGGGCCTGCGGTCGCCCCAGCGTGAGTGTGTGTGTGTGAGTGTGTGTGTGTGTGTGTGTGTGTGTGTGTGTGTGCGCGCGCGGGGGGAGGGGCCGCGGTCTCCACGGGGAAGAAAAGTGGCCCGCGGGCCCGGAAGCCTCCGCCCGGCTCGCCGGCCCAGGCGGGGATCGGGGACCGAGGCGGGGGCGAGGGCGCCGGCAAGGAGCGGGGGAGGCCGGCGGAGGGGTCCGCGGGTGCGGGGGTCGGCTCCAGCCTCGCGGCCCGGTGACCCGCAGGACACAGCGCATTTGTGTCGATCCGTGGCGGGGATTAAAGTGCCATACGGCCCCGGCGAGGGGGGCGAGGCGGAGGAAAACAACTCCCCGCGCACAAAGCGCGTATTGTTCCAGCGCCTCCATTGTGCGCGCCGCCAGCAGCCCGTTTCGCAACTGCCGCCCGCCGCGTACACACACACACACGCACACACACACGGAGATACAGACACACACACAGAGACATACACACACACACACAGATACACACACAGATACAAAGACACACACACAGATACACACACACATACAGGCACACACACAGATACAGACACACACAGACACACAGGCACATACAGAGACACACTCAGACACACACACAGACATACATGGACACACACACACAGAGATACAGGTACACAGAGACATACACACAGGCACACACACACACACAGAGACACACAGAGACCCCACACACAGAAACACAGAGATGCAGGCACACACAGAGACATACACACAGGCATACAGACACGCACAGTGACACACAGACACACACATGGACACAGACACACAGACCACACACAAACAGAGACACAGAGATACACATAGAGACATACACACAGGCACACAGAAACAGTCACACATGGACACACAGACAGACACACA
>JAAGEH010000137.1:6628541-6702616 GCA_011751065.1 Lasiurus cinereus
GATACACATGGACACAGACACACACACAGATGCAGAGACACACACAGGCAAACACACACACACACACATACACACACACACACACACACACACACACACACACACACACACACGGGATTGCCTGGGCCAGGGACGGGGAGAGGCTGCTGGGTGGGAAGTGGGGGTTCGCAGGCCTGTAAGCGTGGCTGTTTGTCGTTCAGGGCTGGGGTTTTCCTGTCCTCTCTCCCAGATCCCCTCCCCGGCTATCCGCCCCCCTCTTCCTCGTGCCTGCCCGGAGCGCACCCCGGAGCCTGGGGGAGGGGGCGCTGGGGCGGGAGCGCCCTCAGCCACTGCCCCCCTCGGGTGCCGGCTCTGCTAAGGACACGTGCTTGGAGGAACGGGAAGCATCCCGCCTTCCAAGCAGAGGCCCCGGGCGCCCCCACCCTGGGCTCCCCAGGCCTCCCCGGGTCGCGCGGGAGGGAGGCGCGCTGCCTTCCCAGTGGGACCGCTTGGCCGCCTCACCCGCCACACTGGTCCCCGGCCTACCCCCCCCTCCCCACTCTCCCCCCAACCCCCCTCTTCGGCTCCGGATGGGAACCGAGGCTGCCAGCCTCTGGGGCCCTCCTGGGTTCATCCGCAGAGCGGAGCGGGCGGGTGGGGGGAGCGCCAGGCGGCTTCTCGCCTCCCGCCGCGCCCTCCCCGGTGGGCAGGTGGGGAGCGGAGGAGCCGAGCGGCGAGCCAGCGCGGTCTGGTTTCCTTTACGTTTACGAGCTATAAATAAACTTCCCCTTGGGCGGATGCGCGCGGCGTCCAAGGGCGGCTTCCCGCCGAATCGGGCTGGTGGTTTACGATCGGGCCGGAGCCGGTCCCGGGGAGGCCCGAGCCCAGGGCGGGGCGCTGGCGCGGGGAGAGCTCAGAGGTCGGCCAGGAGTGGCCGGGTGACCCTCCGTCGCCCGCGGGGCCGGGGCGCCGCGGCGGTGAGGCCCGAGGGTGGGGCCGGGTGATTTATGAGCCGTCACCCCACCCCGCCCCGGCCGTTCCACTTGTTTTCCTGCCTCCGCCGGCTCCAGCCCGCTTCCCCAGGCCGCGCCCCCAACCCGGCCCCGCGACGATGTGGCAATCTGAGGCCGCGGGGAGCCGGCCCCGGCGGGGCGTGTGTCCTCAGGGTGGGGGTGAAACCCTCGGTGCTTCCACCCCGGCTCCCCCACCCGGAGAACGACCGGACTGAGGGGGGCCTGGCTGGGGAAGCGGGGAGGAGGGCGGGTGCGAGACTCCGGAAACCACGGGCCGGCGGCGTGGATCGCTGACCTTCAAGGTCACCAGGCGCGGGGAAACCACCGGCCCACGCCGGAGCCAGGGCAGAGGCCACCGCGCCAGCTGGAACCCTGTTGGGGGGTGCACGGCTCCTCCAGGAAGCCCAGAGGACGAGAGAGAAGACCGAGCACAGAGGCCGCCCCAAGTCCCAGCACTGCCTCCATCAAAGGGGCGCCCTTCCACTCGGCCTTGGCGCCCACAGTGCGGGCTGGGGCCCGGCCGCCTCGCGTCCCCAGCACGTGTGTGAGTGGCAGGGGGACTGTGACAGCAGCTATGTTCGTTTCTGCTGAGACTAGGGAGGCCGAGGAGGAGAGGCAGCCAGCCGAGCAGGCGAGAGCCTGGCTGGGGAATGAGGAGGCGTCTTGCCTCCCCGAGGCTCCGTAGCCAGGGTCCCCAGCGCCCCCTTCCCTCCCCCCATGCTGTGCGGCCCGCAGTCCCACCTTTGCCCCGTGTTTGTTTAACCTCAACTCCTCCGCGGCTGCTGGGGGTAGAGGGATTCCTGGCCACGATTATCCCGGGGACGGACCCCCATCACAGGCCCAGATCGGCGCCCCTTCCCCTGGCAACCCGGAGCAGGCTGAAGGTCCCAGTGGGTAGGCGCCTCCGCCATGGAAATGGGCCCTCGGGGGTCGCCTGAAGGGGACCGTTGGCAAGGTCCCCTTTGTTCCCGGGAGCTGGGGAGCTGACTCACGCTCAGCGCTGCGGAGTGTGTTCTCGGCAGCCGTACCCAGTGCTTTATTTAGACAGGCTTTATTTACAGTACACATGTTTTCGGCTCGTTTTTCTGGAGGCGGGAATGGAAACTGGGCAGAGCGGCCCTCCCTGGGAGGCTCCGCCGTCTAAGGATCCACTCCCGCTCGCTGTGCTCGCCAGTGCGATCACGTGGAAGGAAACCGTGGCGGTGGGCACCGGGGGTGCTGGGGGCGTCCCTGGGGGGGTCAGCCACTTGCGAAGTGTGTTGCGCTCCCAACTGCATGGCATCCAGGAAAGGTGGCACTTCTGTGCACCCATTTTACAGACTTGAGCGGAGTGAGAAGAGCATCCAGAAGCGGGGAAGCCTCGCTGACATTCATTTTCTGGGCTCCTTCCTCCTCAGTTTGGGGCTCCTGGGGCGCCCCACGGCCTGGTGTCTTCGGGCTCTGTGAAGGGCCTGGTGGCGCGGGGCACAGGCCGCTGGGTGGCAGGAAGGCCTGCAGTGGCCAGCCTGCAGTCACGCCGGCTTTTTGGCAGCGGCTCAGTAAGTGGGGTGGTCCGGTTAGGGACTGCAGGAAATTGTCTGAGCTAGATTAAATATTTTACAAAACCTTCGGGGGGCCTACGGTTGACTTGAAGCTGGCAATGTTAAACCAAACACAAGTTAACGAGTTCTCTCTCCTGACTTTTTAGGTGCAGTTCAGAGAAAACGCGAGGTAGTGCACGCCCTTTAGAGGAAGCGGGTTTAATGGCCTTCCTCTCATTTTTCTGCACTTTGAGAAAGCGCAGTGGTCCCCAGGGCTGCGTGCAGAGCTCTCTGAGGTGGGGGGGGGCGGCAGGAAGGCCTCTCTAGGGTCCCTCTTTCAAGGGTGGCAGCTGACGATCTCTGCTGGCCACTGCATTCCCAGTCTTAGCCCATTTGCTTGCCTCTGACGCCTGGCTGGAGGTGTTCCGGCCCTAGGAAGTGGGGGGCACAAGGCAGCCCCTGGGGGGAAGGTCTTCTCTGCAGGAGTCCAGGCCTCACAGCCACTGCCTGATTCCCTGGAGCCTCCGCTGCACATTCTGAAGGGCTTTCTGCTGTCTGTCTGCAGTGTTTCCCTGCGGACTCCCCACACTCCGGTCCTGCCCCTGGCTTGGGGGTGACTTCTCCCTTGCACAGATGCCCACCCCGCCCCCATAGCCGAGCTGCAGCGTAGGAGCTGGGCAGCCGCCGAGGAACTGTGGCCGTTGGAGAGGGGCCGGCTTGACCTTTGCAGGAAGGGAAGAGAAGGCCGATTCACGGCTCCGCCGCGCTGCGGGGAGACCTAGGGCTGCGCGGGGAGCCGCAGGCACTGCCACAGCCCGGCAGCCCTGGCGGGAGGGAGCCGGAGAGGAAACCAGCTCGGGGCGGCAGAGCTGCTGTGTGTGTGCGCGCGCGCCCAGGCGAGATGGAGATGCATGCACCCCAGCAGGAGGAACTGCCTGTAGGGGCTGCGGTTGCAGTCGTGGGGGGGCACAGAGGCGGGGGCCCAGGGTTAGAGCTGTCAAAGAGGATGGGGTCTCCTGAGAAGACAAAGGATGCTGCTTTTAAGAGGCCCAGCCACCTAGAGGCTCATCAGATGGGGGTGGGTGCCCCCCAAGCAGTTGGGGAAAGTACAGCCTTGGAAAGGCGGCGGGGGTAGAGCTTGGAGCTGGGTCGGGTTTTAAAAAATACTTGGGTGGCATTCTTCTCTCCCTTACCCCCAAATGACAGCGCCTCCCCAGGGAGAAACAGCAGGCCCTTTGCCACTGTGAAGTCCTCAGAGACCTCAGCCACAAAGGTCTGGGCCACTTGGGGGGGGGGTGTCTTCCTGGAGGGGGGCTGTGGAAAGCATAGCTCACGCCGATGGCTTACCAGGCTGTGGGGGGAGGTGGGCGGTAATGGGGTACGCCACTGTCATTTGGGGGTGAGGGGGAGAAGGCGCTGCCCGAGCTTCGCTGCTGGAAACCATTGTTTGAGCCTGCACCCAGCGCTTCTCCAGCCGGGCTAATTCTCCACGTGTCCAATTTTCGTGTCTGAAAAAAAAAAAAGCAGCAGCAGCGCAGAAACAAAACCATATGACAGGGCTGGGCTGCAAACCTAGAAGAATCGAGCGGGTGGGGGAGGTGGCGGCTGGGAAGGGGGAGGGGACGTGCTGTGTGTGGGGGTGCGGCGGCGCACCGCTCGAGCTGCGGCGTATTTCCTACCCGATCTCACCTCCCAGTGTGCTCATCTGATGCCGTTCCAACTCGCTCCAACGCTCGGCGGCCCAGCGCCCGCGGGAGGGTGGAATTACAGTTGGGAGGCGCGGGGCTGCGGCGAGAGGCGCCCGCGCGGGGCCGGGGCGTGCGGAAGCGCAGGCCCGCGGCCAGACACCCGGCAGCTCCCTCGAACTGTGGGCCCCCCGCGGCTCTCTCCTCCCCCTTCCTTTCCGAGGCGGGAGGATCGGTCACCGCACCCCCTCTCCTGGGGGGGGGGAGGGGTTGGGGGTAGGGAGGAGAGAAAGGGGACACAGCTTCTGCCTACCTTTCTGGGGTGCGATGCCCTCTTCCCTCTCCCCCCACTCCCCCACCCCCACTTCCTGAGAGCCAGTTCCTTAAAAAATAGCCTAAGGACCAAACATTGAGCTACAGGTTCAGCCTCCTCCCCCCTCCCCTTTCTGCATTATGCGAACCAGCGAGGGCATTTGGGTCCAGCCTCCCCCCACCCCCCACCGCGCGCCCCCTCCCACCCCGCTTCCGGCTGTGCACAAGCGGGTGGCAGTCACTCTGCGTCTGAGGAGGTCGCCGGCCTGGAGCTTTGTTCTCCCGGGGCTCACCCCTCCCACCTCTAAGTCCTCCCCGTGCCCACACTTTATCAGCCCCCCCTCTTCCCACCCGCGCACACAAACAACCTGGGTTCATAATCTCATTAGCATAGGCCTGGGTCTGGGTGACCGCCCGGCGCCTCGCTAGCCTGGGGTTCCAGCAGGCTTATGCCTTAGGAGGCGGGGAAGCCGGGGGGGGGGGGGGGGGCACTGTCGGCTTTGGGCAGGATTGGAACCGGCGGTGGAGGCCGCCCGGGGCAGCCGGAGTCGCGGGAGGAAGGCCCCTCCCAGCGCCCAGTTGCGTGGTCCCCGGAGCAGATGGCAACTTTGTCTCCTGGTGTGCGCGCAGCGACTTTCAACACATTCAAAAGGCTGCGCTCAGCCTGTCGGGGAAGCCTCGCTGACATTCAGAACCGATTAAAGACCCGAGACGGTGCCAGGCGCAGTGGAGAGTTATGAATTAATCATGGGGGTTACCGATATCTGAGGCTCCCCAGGGCAGCCCCTCTATTATTAAGCAGCCCCCACTGCCCACTCCTGACCCCCCCGCCACGGAGGGGTAGGCGCGGCGTCCTTTGCGCCGCCCCAATTAACAGCCACCGGGTACCGTGAAAGCGCTCGCCTTGCCACCCTCGGCGGGGCCAGGGCCGCGCCGCTGGGTCTGCCAGGCGCGCGGCGGGCTGAGAGCTCAGCCTCAGGAACAGGCCGCGGGTGAGTGCCGCGCCCAGCTGGGGGCGGGGAGGGGGAGTACGGGGGGGGGAGAGTGAGGCGCGTTCTCAGGCTCTGAGCCCCAGGCCTAGCTCCTTTCACCTCCGCATGAGGAGGACCCTGGCTCATGGGCGATGCTGGGGGGGAGGGGTAACCCACCACCACCAGGTCCAGGTCCTGGGACCCCTGAGCAGCGGCAGCCTGGAGGTTTGGCGGGGTGGCTCTGGCTCTGTTCCAGGCAAGGAAAAATGATGTCCGTGTGTGTTGTGAAACCCCGCAGAGTCCCCAGGAGGCCCAGCGGCTGGAACCTTCCTGCCCCAGCAGCCCTGAGCCAGCCTAAATAACCCGCATTCCCGAGAACCCAAGCCCATGTCTCGACCATCGACCCTCCCCCGAGGGCCCCCCCCCCCGTCGGCATATTGTTAAATCACGCACACCCTTCTAATCTTCCCTATTTATTTCCCGGGCCTGCCTGGCCACAGATTTCTGCAAGACAGAGCAGTCTTCGGGTTCCTCCTGCTTCCAGAGGGGCCATAAAAAACAGATGGTCTCATTAGGAACAATTTATGCATATATATTTCGGAGAGTTCAGCAGAGCCAGGGTAGGTTTGCAGCCCCTGCGTCAGGCAGGAGCAAAATATCACCACTTGCAAATGTTTCCAGTTTGCAAAATAATGGCCCATCCAAAGTAGCTAAGCAACGAATTACTCAAACACTAGAAGGTTAGATGCCAATATTATCACATTCCTCGTGTTCCTTAAACCGTCCTCCTCCGCGGTCATTGGCTTTCCGAGGGAGGCTCGCGGGCTTCGCACCCCTACGCCTGCGGCTTCCTTTCAACGACTATTTCCAATCTCCAAGTCAAATCACTTATTAATTATAGAGGCAACTCGAGCAAACCCAATTACCCGTAGGCAGCCCTTCCCAGATGGGAAGTCTGTCTCGCCGCTCCCACGGTGGCCCAATTTCTGGGGAGCCTTTTCTGGCGTCCCATTTCTTTTTGTCAGTGGTCCGCCGGCGGCCCTGAAGGTTTCCTCCCCCTGATTCCGCTTCCCAGAGCAGCTCCATTTTCTTCCCCGGCTCCCCTGCCTCCCTTCCGAGGAGACATCCCCGCCCCTTAGGAGGCGCTGCCTTCAGGCTAAATTTACCGCAGCGCCAGGTTTCAGCCCAAGGCGCTGCAGCCCCGGCGCAGGATGGCGGAAGCCCCACACAGAGCCCTATTCATTTGCAAAGGCGGAAGACTGAGGGGGTGATTCGCCCGCCAGGCTGTCCCTCCAGTCTTCTGTCCTCTCTTCAGGCCTAGCCGGTGGCGTGGGCTCACGTCGATTTGTGAGACGTGGCCCTGGACTCGGCTCAGAAGGAGGCCACCTCACTTTCAATGCCACCGCAGCTCTGCCCCTAAGGTCACAGGGGCGCTAACTGGTGCTAACAGGCCTTGGTGCCACCAGTTCACCAGTCCACCAGTCCATACCCAAATGTCTTCTTTAAAGCTCGCAGCCAAAATGGGCCTCCTTCCTCCCATTTTGCAGATTAGGAAACTGAGGTTAGGAAACTTGGCTCGAATCACGTGATCGGCTGGAAATGAAGCCTTTACGTCCTCCTGATGGTATAAGCCGCGGGTTGGGGGGCTGAATGAGGGAGGGGTTTGCGTGCACCCGAGAACGCCTGGCTGCGCAAAGGCTTTGGAGGTTCAGGCAAGTGATCTAGGCGTCGAGTTGGGTTTGGAAAGCACACGGGGGAGACGTGGAGGAGACCTTGGAAATGGGGGCGCTCTTGGAATTTGGGGTGCTAGGGTGGTGCACTGTTGGGGGGGCAAAGCACAGCTGCAGGGGTCTTGCAGCGCATGGAAAAGGGACCACAACAGCTTCTTCCAGGGCTGGGGCGCGCGTGCGACGCGTTGGCGGGTGCCGAGGGCTCGCCTGAGCGCCGGGGAGGCGGGGGGAGGGGGGGCGCAGCGGGCGAGAAACCTCGGGAGGTCCCCAGAGGCAGTTGGCCTCGGCTGCGATTCCCGGGCGCTCGCTAAGATGGAGCCAGCAGTGCTGGGAGGAGGGGAGGGGAGGGGAGGAGAGCAGAGGAGAGGGGAGCGAGGAGAGCGATGCGCGGGCGAGCTGGTAACCGTCTGCAGCGAGGAGTGTAATTGCCCTTGTGACCGCGGGCGGCGAGGGCGGGGTGCGCGCCCGGCCTCCTCCCTCCCCCTCCGCCGCTGGCGCGGAGCTGGTTTTGGCCAGGAGGGTGCGGAGCGCCCCGAGGGCTGGCTGGCTGAGCGCAGGGCCCGGCCAGCCCGAGCCCTCGCCGCCGGGGCCTTCCCCCGGAGCGCCGACCGCTTCCTTTGGCGCCCAGGCCCTTTCAGACGCCAGCCCCCCCTCTTCCTCAGGGTGCGCCCTGGCCGGGCCCGGGGCAGCCAGCTGCGCCTGTGACGTCCTTCCCTGGAGAGCTGCCAGCCTCCGGTGGCCGGTGGCCTGAGACCCCAAACTCCACCCTAGACAGGGCGGGCCACCCCAGCCCGGCGAGGCTCCCCAGGTCAGGAGGGGCATGGAACTTGGGGCGGCCCCTGCGGCATCCCCCTTCCCCCCATGTCCCCGCTCCGTTGGAGGGGGTGTGCTTTGTCCTTTGGAGGGTTCCTGGCCCCTCGCCGAGCCGGATCCAAGATGGGGAGCGGGCCTGGGCCGGCCAGGGATGCCGGAGTTTGTAACCCGTGTAGTTCCTGGCGTTCACGGCTCGTTTGCAATCCTCCCACAGGAAGATGTCTGCCAAGGAGGCCTGAGCGCCTCCGAGACCCGAGCGGCCACCCGCGTGTGCGTGTGCGGGTTGGTGTGCGCGCGCGTGTGGTGCGCGCCCCGGCAGAGGAAGGAGGGAGCGGCCAGCACTTCCTCCGTGGCGGGGCTGCGAGCGGGGTGCGGCCCGGGGCCTGGCTCCCGGGGCTCGCCCGCGCCCCAGCTTCGGCCCCGCTGCGCCCCGGAGCCCCTCTGGCGCCGTCCACCCCCCCACCCCCCTCCCGCCCTGCGGCCCGAACTGTTAGCCCTGGCAGGTGATGGCGCCCCGCGCCCGTCGCGCGTTGGTCTTTATACCTCGTGAGTTCAACACTAATGAGTTATGGGTTGGCCCACGAAAACATAATGTGTAAATTAGGAATTTAATGATGTGTAAGATTAAAAGCTGCGCAGGGTTGCATTTATTTAAGGCTGCCATCTTGTGTTCATGGAGAAATTACTTGGACGACATAGACCCCCCCTTGCCCGAGGACTGGAGATGATGCGGGGGGGGGGGCAGGGGTGGGTCCCCGGGCCTTGGGGTGGTGGGACTTGAGGCCTGAGGCAGTCTGCGGCGGCTGAGGGACGGCTCTGGGTGGCTGCGTTCACGGGAAGCCGCAGAAGGGTGATTAAGCCCCCCACCCCTTTTCCGGAGGGGATTGGCAACATGCAGAGGGTTTGCCAATTGCTGGAAACTTACTGCTCCCTCCTGTCCCGGTGCCCTCCCTCCTCTGGGTTGTCCGGGCTGTTTCCAGGATTCAGTGGCGCCCGTTTCTTTTTTTAAAGTAATTTATGTTTCCCCTTTCCCTTCCTTTGCCCAAGCTTCGAGTGGTGGCTCTGTTCTCGTGACATGAGATCCATCCCGGAAGCAACCCTGGGCCCCTGGTGCTGGGCAGGCCTGGGCTCTGCATTCTGACCCCTGGGTTTGACACGGATGCGGTGCATTTTTGTGGGCATTTCCCCCCTTTACTGTTCGCAAATTCTAGGAGTTTCAGCAAAGCCTTGCATAGTAATTGAAAGACACTCCTGCCTTTATGCTCTGACATTGGGGCTCCCTGCTCCAGTCAGCATGCATGGGGACAGGCCAGCGGCCACCTTGCTGGTCCCTGCTGATGTGTACAGAGCTGGGGGGTTTGTCCCCTGGTTTTCTTTCCCAGCACGAGCCCTGGTGACATGTGGTCGGAGGCCCCTCTCAGGTGCTCCTCGGACGCAGGTGACGCATCTGATGCTGCTCTGGAGGCAGCGCAGAACAGCCACCAGGCCCAGCCTCCCATCTGCTTTTGCGGGCCCGGTGACTGGCAGGTTGGAGGCCTGTCATGGCCACCAGATGTGAGGCCTCTAGGACGGTCTCTCCCTAGCCTTGTGGCAGCTGAGAGAGGAGCGGGGCGAGGCCGGGTGCTCCTGGGACCCCAGACAGAGCTCCCCTCGAACTGCCAGGAAATGGGGCTGCTCTAGATGAGAAGACCTGGGGCAGCGGCTGCAGTGCCTGTGGGGATGTGGGGGAGTGAGAGCTAATGAAGAAAGGGCTGGTTCATGAACTTTCTTTAAGGAGCGAGGGCTTGTCTTGATAAATGACAGTCCCAGGGCCCCGGGGGACAGCAGCGAGTTATGCAGGCCTGGAAAGAGTTAACAGAGCAGTGCCGGCCCTGGCTGGCTGTTTGCTCAGGCCCCACACTTATCTAACCAGCCCCTGCAAGGGTATCGCTTTAGAAGTTTCTCTCCCTCTCCCGCCTGGCCGGGAGTTTCAGCAAAGCCTTGCGTAAGTAATCATGATAATCCTTTCAAATTCCTGAGGGGCTGAGGCCATTTGGTGTTCCCACTTGAGTCCTGGAAGAAAAGATAAGGAGAGAGAGGCAGCCTATGGGAGAGAGCATTGCAACACGCCTCTGACAGCGCGCCTCCCTGACCTGCCTCTATGGCCCAGATAAACTGGCTGAGTGTGTCCCCGAGTTTCTGAGAAATGGTACCACCGGGCCCGGGTGTTGACAGGGAAGGGAAAGATCAAAGGGAAGCCAGGTGAGCGGCCAGGTTGCCCTTTGGGTGACAACAGCAGCGGGACACCTGCCCTCCTCGGGGGCAGGGGCAGCAAGCGTATCTCACCGGGAACAGGCCCGAGTGGAGGGCCTTTGAGGTTCTCCGATAAGATACCTGGCTATTGGGAGCACAGGAAGTGTGGTTTCTTGGAACTCATTCAGACAACTTTTTTCAAAAAATATATATATATTTTTATTGATTTCAGAGAAAGGGAGTGGGGGAGAGAGAAACACCAATGATGAGAGGGAATCGTGGATCGGCTGCCTCCTGCGCGATCCATGCTGGGGATTGAGCCCACAACCCAGGCCTGTACCCTTGACTGGAATCAAACCTGGAACCCTTGTCTGCAGGCCAACACTATCCACTGAACCAAACTGGCCAGAGACCAGACACCTTTTTTATTGGTTTGTTGCCTGATTTCCCTAAGAGGTCCTTCTGCCGGGACCTCCCCTTTCTCCCCCCTCTCCCCGCCCAAGAACCCCAGGCATCCTAGCCCCTTATGCAGCCTGGCCTCCTTCCCGCCAAGACCATACCCCCCTCCCCCCGAAATCCATTGAGCTGTCTCTGTCAGCTGGCCAGGCCTGTTAGAGTTTCTAGTGACATTTCCCAGGGTTCCTTTAGTCCTTTATGCACCTGCCCCAGAGAGGCTGCAGCAGAAGCGAAAGAATGGCGGATGGGACTTGTGAGGTGTCTGCGCCTGCTCTGTAGCCGATCCAGTCCTACGTGCTTGGGCAGGCCTCCTCCCCTCTCTGTGCCCTGGTTTTGGGGGGGAGGGGGAGGTAAATGGTCTCAAAGGGCCTTTTCAGCTCACACATTCCGACAGTTTCTTTAATGAGACTTGGATATAGGGAAAAGGCAGTTTTTGATTGATTGGGATGATTTGGGTGTTTATGGCCTTTTTTAGCAGCTCAGAACACTATGGTCGATGGTTTTGGCTTTGCCTATCCAGCATTTGCTCCCCCTTCTAGATTCGGAACTCATGCTTTGTTTGGGGAACCACTCCTCTCTGAGCTCAGTCTGGGTGCTGTGTGGGAGGGGCCTCACTTTATCTCCCGGCTGCAGAAGGGGGATGACTGGAACGTTTGGACCTGCCCCTCACCCCCTTTGGCCACGGGGGTTGGTTCAGAGATGGGTATGGGACCAAAGTGGGTCTCAGAGAGACAGTTTCAGAACTTGCTGCTTCTGGTGGGAGAATCATGCTTTCTGCAGAGGTCACCAACGAGTTAGGCTCAGGCCTGGGCTGGCTGGCAGCCTGAGAGCGGAGCCAGCACAGACAGAGCAGAGCCCGGTGACACAGTCTCCATTGTTTGAGCTCCTGGATCCCACTGAACCTGAAGCTGTCCCTGCCCGAGGCTATTTCAGTATGCGTGCCAGTAAATGCCCTTTCTTTGCTTAAATCCCTTTGACCTGGGTTTTCTGTCACCTGCAGTTGAGAGTCTGGAGTTACCAACAGCGGTCACTTCTCCCAGACGGGCTGAGAGGAGTTGGATCCAGGAGGCAGGGGACCAGGGTGGGGGATGGGAAGCCAGGTCTGCCCTATCACAGTGCTTAGCCCCCGGAGCTTTGTTGTCATTTTCATTTTCTGGCCTCTTCACGTCTTTCCAGAGGACCCCCTCCCCCCAGAAGGGAACACAGTGCTCCGGGCATCTTCATCCTGGCCGGTGCCAGGGAGAATGTTTGCTTTCCTTCCTGGTGGAGCCTGCTTTATTTCCTTGCTCTCATTCCAAGGACGTTTTCTCAACTCCCATCCATTCCCTTAATCTGATTTTCTAGATTCGACTTCAAAGACACTGCCCAGACCCGGGTCTGGGACGGTGCTTGGCAGACAGTGGTAAGTACCTGGTAATTGTTTGTTGTTGCACGAAGTACATTGCTTCCTTCCCTTGTCTCTGGCCGTGGATGCTTTGTCTCCCTTCTTCTGAGCTGTTCTGAGGCCCAAGTGTTTCACAGGCCTCAGCAAGATTTGAGGAAGAGGCGGCCATCTTCCCGGCCTGGGCCTAGATCAGTGGGTGTGGGCTTCTCTCTCCGACACAGCCAGCCCTGTCACAGGGTAACTTACCCAGAGCCCTGGACCAGGGGATCAGAGACCTGCTGTCATACAAATGCTCTAGCTCAAGCATGTCAAACGTGTGGCCCGTGGGCCGCATGCTATTATTTAAATGAGGCCTGCGGCCCGCCAGCCACACGTTTGACATGCTGGCTCTAGCTAATCTTGTTCCCATTTCAATTCCCTTCCACTTTCTCAGCCTCTACCACAGTGGCTAGACAGTGAAATTCCCCAATGCCGGCGCCTTGAGAGCTGGCAATGGCCATGTGGCCCCCAAATCAGACAAAAACCTCAGATGGAGGAAACCTTGAATCTTATCTTCCTCCTGTTTGTTTAGAGCACGGATGCTGTGCCTGGAGGTGCAGCGGCCATCTTGGTAGCAGGAGGATGAGACCCACAGGCAGTGGATAGCAGAGCAAGAAGGTAGAAAGGGCCTGTGTCCTTGTCCCGGATTCTGTATGTTCCCCTGGACTTCCGGTTACAGGAGAAACGCAACCCCCTCATTCAAGCCTCTGAACATTCCGTCAGGATTTCTCTGTGGTCCTGGGCAAGTGTCTACCTCTCTGGCCTCTGTTTCTTCATTCGTAGAGTGAATATTTGTGAATACAGGCTGCGGAAGATTTTCAAAACCAACGTCCTGGTTTTATAAGTATAGCTCTGTCTCCTCTTCTGTCATCTCTACTCCTGTGTAGGCCTTATCTCTTCAGACCAAGTCTGCTGACTTACAGGTCGGCTCCACCTCGGATATGGGAGGGCTGCTTTGTTATATTTGAAAATTCGAATGGTTCTTTCCCACAAAATAGAATCCTGAGTCTTTTTAAAAAATTTCCTGCAAATGTCAAGAGGCGAACGTGCTGCTCGGATAACCGAGATCCCATGTAATTGTCTGTGAAACAAAGAAATGATCAACTCGATGGAAGAGTCTAGAAAGAGATTTAAAACACGATGAGGACTTATTTCATGACAAGCTACCAATAGTAGCTGAAGGAATGATTATTTTTAAAAAAATATATTTTATTGATTTTTTACAGAGAGGAAGGGAGAGGGATAGAGAGTTAGAAACATCGATGAGAGAGAAACATCCATCAGCTGCCTCCTGCACACCCCCCACTGAGGATGTGCCCGCAACCAAGGTATGTGCCCTTGACCAGAATCAAACCTGGGACCTTTCAGTCTGCAGGCCGACACTCTATCCACTGAGCCAAACCAGTTTCGGCAGGAATGATTATTTAATAAATGCCATTAGGACATGTTGCTGCTCCGGAGAGGAATTTGGATTTGGATCTCACACCAGACCCTGCCAAGAAAGAAATTCTGGATGGGTTAGAGTTAAATGCGGAAACGAAATGAAAATAACAACAAAACTGGAAGTCAATAGAAGTCCGTGTATAACTGCTACACGAGGGCCAGGTGGGCTTCATAGAAAATGGCAGGAGAGAGCCGTTTTGACATAAGAATGCAGACAATGTCCGCAGATGAAAGTGGGTGTATTTTTGGGTTCTGCATTCTTTCCAACACTGGTGTGTGTGTCTGTCCTTCCATCTGGACCACACTGTCATGATGACTGTCACTAATAAGCCTTCACATCAGGCAAAGTGACGATCCTGTCTCTTGACCTTGAGCTGAATGAGTTCACCAGCCCCTCTAAATGCCGGGTTCTGGACCCTGTCCCTCACACCTTCTGTGAGCATGCGTAAACCGCTGCTGGTCCAGGCTGCTCATCAGAACAGCTCTCCCGTTAGATGGATCCCAGTCTCTTCTCTTGGGTGAAGCTTTTGCTGGTTGCCACTGCTCCTCCCTCCAGTCCTCACAGTGATCGTTCCTTCCCTCTTGACTTCCCTGCACTCTATCCCTGTCATTCGCTGGGACTTGAACATGGTAACCTTTTTAAAAAGGTATTTTTATACCTTTCAGAGAGGAAGGGAGAGGGAAAAAGACATAGAAACATCAATAGTGAGAGAGAATCATCGATCGACTGCCTTCTGCACGCCCCTCACTGGGAATCAATTCCCTGACCATGAATTGGACTATGACCTCCTGGTTCATAGGTCATTGCTCAACCACTGAGCCATGCCTGCTGGGCTAAAATGCTAACCTTTTTGTCTTTGGGCTTTCCCAAGTATAACTGTAAATCCGTGCTTATGCGTTCCAGGTGTGGTACACTGTGTGGTATACAGTAGACAGTTTGCAAAAGATTCCTTGCTGGGAAAAAAACATTGACTTGCAAGAAGGCCTCTGATACTGTATTGGTGGGAAGCTGAGTCTCCTGCAGAAACAATTTGATAAAGGCTCTCAGTTGAAACAACCTGGAGTGGATGTAACAGCTACACTGTAATACAGCTGCATAACAAGTGACCCAAGTCCCAGTGGCTTACCACGAACGTGGATTTCTCACCCATGGCTGGTGTGGCTTCTCTGCTCCAGGCCAGGGGTTTTATATGTAGGTCAGCTCCACACATCTCTCAGTCCGGGAGCCTGGGTTGAAGCAGCAGCAGCTGCCTGGAGGCACATTCTCAGAGCAGTGGTGGGAGTGCGGGAGGCTGGCTGAATCAAGCGACAGCATTTAAAACCTCTCTATCATGTTTGCTTATATTCCATGGAGCAAAGTGGGTCACATGGCTGAAGCTAACATCAGTGGCATGGAAGGTACTCCTCTCTGGAGGTGCTGGAGTGAGGAGGGGGAATGAATACACACATACACACACACACACACTAATAAGTGAGAAATATGCAAATTGACTATACATCCGTGACAACCACCAGCCAACCAGGGGTGAGTATGCAAATTAACCAAAGACGGCAGGTTGGCTTGAGTACACAGTTTGGGCAAGGTGGGACGCCTGCTATGAGGGGGAGGATGGGGGCACAAAGGGAGCTACAGGAGCATTGCTCTGGCTAGAGTGGAGAAGACTGAAGGCTCCTGCTGGAGCGAACACTGAAGGCTCTGGCCTGGATCCCAGGTGCCAGAGGAAAACCAGTGCTGGCAGCCAAGGGAAGGAAGGCCTATTGCACACATCTTCGTGCAACAGGCCTCTAGAGAGTGTGTGTGTGTGTGTGTGTGTGTGTGTGTGTGCATACTTTAAATAATTAGGAACTATTTCAGACAGAGAGGGAGAGAGAAACATCAGTGGTAAGGGAGAATCATAGATCAGCTGCCCCCTTCACATCCCACACTGGCAGGTGCTCTTAACTAGAATCAAACCCGGGACCCTTCAGTCTGCAGACTGATGCTCTATCCACTGAGCCACACCTGCCAGGATGGGAGTGAATACTTGCTGAGCAATGGTACAGTTTACTGGTGTATATGATGCAGAGACTGAGGGCTGAGGCCTGAAGCCAGAAGGGGCAGAGCTGACCTGCTTAGGACCACCCCTTGGGCCTAGACCAGTGGTTCCTAAACTGGTTTTTGGGCCACGCCCCACCTAAGCATCTCTAAAATCCTGATGCCCCCTCCCGTGACATAGAATTCTTATTATTAAAAAAGTGAGCGCCTATTCATATGGAGGAAGCCTACAAGGCCATTACCCACATGCCACGTGTCTAGAGCCGCAAACCTCGCCTATCAACTCTGGCCGCCCCATGTTAAAGTCAGACTTGTTGGTGACATCGCTGGGTTTGTAAAGAAAATTATGGTAACTTAAATTCACAAATATTCCAGCACATAGGGAAGAAATGGGGATGGTTTCTGTTTTGGACACGTGGCAGTTAACTGATTAACTTGGTCTAAACCAGCTGCCAAAGAACATGGCACCCACGAGAGAGAAAAAGGACGACAGGACAGTGGAAGTACTAAGGAAGAAATCACGAAGAAACTGTTAAAAATAATGGGAAGTGATAGGAAAAAATAGCAAATAAAGTTTCAAAACATAGACTGGAGAACTGAAATGCATAAACATGTCACAATATGTATTTATCTGCTGTCGATGAGGCCCCTAGAGCCATAAGGAACGCACAGCATTCACTGTGAGTAACTCATTCTCGAATGGCCCCCTGAAACGTCAAATTGCCCTCCTGTGGGGCATGTGTCCCACTCTGGGAACCACTGAGCTAGAAGGAAGCAGGACTGGGTAAGGCTGTCGCCAGTGCTCAGTGAGGAGGTGCTGGGACCCGGTGTCGCACAGCCTAGAAAACAGTAGGTTGTGGCCAGCCAGCCCTTCTCCAATCTTTCCCTCCAGTGACTTCTCTGTCCCTCCCGCTGTCACTTGTCCTCAGTGTAAAAGAATTCAGTTTCCCATTTCTTCCTGTGAAAGATTGGGCTGTGTGAAGGCATAACCTTTTTTTAAAAAATATATTTCATTGATTTTTTTTACAGAGAGGAAGGGAGAGGGATAGAGAGAAACATCAATGAGAGAGAAACATCGACCAGCCGCTTCCTGCACACCTCCCACTGGGGATGTGCCCACAACCAAGGTACATGCCCTTGACCGGAATCGAACCTGGGACCTTTCAGTCTGCAGGCCGACGCTCTATCCACTGAGCCAGCTGGTCAGGGCATGGAAGGTATGACTTTTAAAAAGAACTCACAGTTCAGCTCTGGAGTATGGAGTCCTCTCGGGTGTGTCTACTGGCTGAGTCCTTGACTCCTGCAGGTGAGGGGTGTTGCCAGCTTTTGCTCTCGGAGTCTCATGGGAACAGATTCCAGGGAGCTTAGGGTGGCCAGTATGTCCCCACATCTGAGTCCTGCCAGGCCTGCTTCCCAGGGTTAAGGGGCCGGTGCTGGCAGCCATGAGAACCGGGGACACACACCTCTTCGCACCTCTGCAGTCCGTGATCTCAATGTGGCAGCTTGGAATTGGCCATGGTGGGGGGATTTATGCAAACCCATAAACAGGGGTACCCCCTCCCCCCACCAGCCCTTCCAGCACATCACTACTGCTGGGGGACAAGTCCTGGCCATTGGAGCCATAGAAGAGTCTTCTGAGGTTTCTCAGAAGTCTGCTGTCACCCTTGTGAGTTTGAGAGATGGGAGTGGGGTGGGTGGATATGGAACCTTGTGTGTGTGTGCGTGTGTGTGTGTGTGTGTGTGTGTGTGAATTGTACTACCCTACATGGGTGCAGCTCTCACTGTGGAACAGAAGCCCTCAAACACCTGACTTTTAATCTAGCAAGGCCTGAGAAGGCTGGCCCGCGGCTGCTCCCATAGGCAGGCAGGGCCTGTGCCGGGAAGGAGGGGGGAAGTGGCCGAACCGCCGGGCGCCCCTATTTCTCCTCTCCCCTGGCGCGCACGTTTGTCATCCATCACCTGAAAAGGTGATAAATCTCCCCGGCGCTGAAAAGCCCCAGAATGAATGGGATGGAATTAAATGCGCGCCACGTGAGGAGCTCCTCCGGCCGGCTCCCCCGGCCCCTCGGCAGATGCGCGGGCCTGGCCGCCGCCGCCGGGAGACGGGGAGCCATGGACCGAATGAATGAACGCACGCACGCGTGCGGGGCGGGGGGTGGGGGAGGCGGTGAGTCAGGAGCGGGAGGCGTTCTGTGCGCCTCTTCCTGGGGTTTAATTTAGCAGCTGTGTCTGGCACCCCCGCTTTCTGTGGGGCCCCAGCCCCTGTGGCTCGTGGGTCCCTACGGGGGCAGCCGGCCGCCGTGGCCATGGCCATGGCCGTGGCCCGGGCGGCGCGATCCCTGATCCGCACATTCATCCCTGCCGGGGCTGCCGCCGCCCCCGCGGCGCCTTTGGTATGGCGTTGGCACTCGCGTGCGGAGAAAGGAATAATTTTGTCTCCTGTCACGTAGCAAAATAAAAGCTCTTGGCAAGCAGGCAGCCTGGGGAGGCCTTTACTGCCACATGTATAATTAGAACTTTGGGCTAAACCCATCCCCGAGGAGCAAAACATTACATTTTAAGGCGCATGCTTTTTGATTTATTTATTTAAAAACCCTTTCCCCCAGAAAAGCAGTTCCCTTCATTTCCTCTGATGACATCACAGCCGAACGCGCACCCGGCTCCTCGCCGCTTTAAAGGGGACGCTCTGCGGGCCGTGTTGGACTTCAAAGCCTCATGAGCCATGACTAGAACATTCCAGACCCGCGCCTGCTCGGAGCCGCGCCGGGCTTTTGCCTTCAGGTGCAAGGCTCATGACAAGGCCCGCATTCCTCACCCCGGCCCGCTCCCCGCGCACCGCTCCCACGCAGGGATGTTAATTTATGTGATCACTTGAATACAAACGCTCGGCTGTCTCCATAAGTTATAGGAGCAGCCATCCCAGGGAGCGCTGGCGACACGGAGAGTCAATTCTTGTGTAATAATTTCCTGTTCGAGCCAGGGATGCCCGCGCAAACACTCCCCTCCCCCTTTTCTTATTGTGCATTTTATTTCTCCATAAAATACGTCTGTGTCCTGGAAGAACAAATCACCCCGGGGCGCGGCTGCCGCGGATGCGGGCCCAGCGCTTCCGGCTCAGCAGCGAGCGAGCGGGAGCGGGAGTGGGAGCGGGGAGCGAGGCTGGGGAGACGGGACCCCGCCCCAACCCCCATCTCGGCGAGAAGCCTCTGTTCCTCTTCTGTAGCCGCTAGCTTTATTGGCCCAGGATTCACATGCCATGCGACTGAATGGGGTCGCAGAGAAATGCAACCCCCTGCCCATTAACAGCCCCCCCCCACTCCCCACCCCCCCAGCTAACCACTCACCCGCTTTCTGCTTCCATGGGTGCGCCTGTTGTGGACATTTCGTGGGATCACGTGATATGCAGCTTCTCTGTATTTTTCAGGCAAAACCTGGGGCCTCAAGGGTCCAGCTGTGGAGACACCGTCTCTTGGTGGCATGAGCAGTGAGCAGTGTGACCTTATCCTTGGAAGGCGGTCATTTGAGCGGTACTGATACCCCCACACTTGTCCTCATCGGTGCCCCTCCCCCCTACATGCTTGGAAATAGATAGTGGTGATGGTTACACAATATTGTCTATGGACTTGGTGCCACTGAATTAACCGTTATGCTTAAAAATGGCTAAAATGATCAACTTTATGTTACAGGTATTTTACCACAAATCCTAGCTGATAAAGAGGGAATATGTTAATTGACCCTCACACCATCGCAAAAAATGGCGGCACCCACAGCCAATAAGGAGGGAATATGCGAATTGACTGCCAAACCCTCAAAGATGGAGGCACCCACAGCCATAAGATGGTGCCCAGTCCCCTCAGCCCCACTGGGGTGGCAGGTGCATGGTAAGACCGGGCCCACCCCCAGGCAGGTCCAGCCACTCCATGCATCTGCCTCTGGAGTCCCCCAGTCCCCCAGCCATCCAGGGCCACCTGACGCTTGCACCGCTGGCAGTGGCAGTAGCTAGAGGTGTGATGGAGGCATCATCTTCCCCTGATCACAGAGTTGCCTCCTACCCCTGAACGCTTCTGGACTGTGAGAGGGGGCAGGTCGGGCTGAGGGACCCCCCTCCAGTCCATGAATTTTCATGGACCGGGCCTCTAGTTATAAAATAAAAAACCAACAGGGAATTGGAATCTGTGCAAGCCTGTGGAAACCAGCCTGGCCACATCTCTGCTGTTCAAACAGAAATTGCACCCACTGAGCACGAGCTCTAAACACAGAAGGGACACCCAGGACAGAGAACACACAGGACATGGAGGCCTGGCTTGCAGAGGCGGCCACACCAGCCACACTGGGCCTGCCTCCTCAGCTGGGTCCTGAGCCACGTGGCTGGCATGGCTGCAGGCCCTTACCCTCTGCCCTCTCTAGCCTTTCCCCAAACCCTGCTCCTCCTCACCTCTGGGCCTCCCGGGCCCATTCTCCCAGTCTGTTCTCTGGGGTTTTCTGTCTCTCTCCTTAGAGTCCATGCTCTGGAAGAGTCTCCTGACTTTTTCTCTTTCAGGCCTTCCATCGATTTCTCTGATCCTGTCCCCATATTTTTCAGGTCCAAGTGCCCTTATTTTCTCTCACGAGCAGGCCTGCCTTCTTGCTGTTCAGAGGCACTAGCTTCTCCCATCTCTGAGTGGCCACACAACCCTCTCTCCTCCTCCTCCCACCGCCACCTTTGTAGAGGTCTCTGTCTCCTCCCAGGTCCGTTTTCCCGTCGTCCTTTGTCTTCATCTCGGGGGTGCAGATGAGCAGCCACAGAGCGCATCTCTCCCTATGTGGCCGGGGCACGTGGTCATAGCGTTGTGGGCATGGGTTGGGATTGGTGGCAGGTGAGCTCCACTCAAGGGAAACAGGAGGGCAGTCGGGGTCTCCCAAGTGATGGAGCATGGGGGGCTTCCTTCTAAGGCACTGCTCCAGCCCTGGCTGGTGTGGCTCAGTGGATAGAGTGTTGGCCTGTGAACTGAAGGTCCCGGCTTCGATTCCGGTCCAGGGCACAGGCCCGAGTTGCAGGCTCCATCCCCAGTCAGGGGCATGTAGGAGGCATCCGGTCCATGATTCTCTCTCCCTCTCCCATCCTCTCTGAAATCCATACAAATCTTTGAAAAAAAAAAAAAAGAAATGTGGCCCGTTTCTTCCGAAACCAGTCTTCCCAGCTTTGTTGTTAATGGTTGTTGGGGAATGCGGACAGAAACTCCAGTGTCAACTCGAAGAAACCCAGAGTTTGCTCCTGGCCCTCTGACCCCAGCAGTGGGGGGGTGGAGGGGCCCAGCAGGTTCGCTGGTTTCCAGCCGCATTTCCCATTCCCGCCCTCAGGGGACCCCCCTCGGGCCTCAGCCCGGAACCTCTTTCTCGCACCTCCCTCCAGGGAAGATTCCAGCTGCGCTCCCTGCTCTGCGTCACCTGTCACCACCCTTCCCTCTGCTCTCTGTCTTCCAGAAACGTGTTGAAATCCCTCATCTGCTCACACCCTCCCCCCGCCGGCCTTATTGTGGGTTTATACCTTTTTTGTTCCTTCGCGATCGTATTAAAGGGAGCTGGGAGGAAGGGGAGATAGTGCGTGTGCGCTGAGTATGTAAAACAGATAATCTACACGCATTCTGCGCAGTATCTGCTCAACAAATGTCAGCTCCTCTTAAAATTATCACCTGCCGTTGTCATGTCTCAGGGTGTGAGGGAGAGGTGTGTGTGTGTGGAGGGGGGGGGGCAGGGGACAGTGGCTTGTCCCTCCTGGGGCCAGGACACAGGGAGATGGGCTGTGGCCTCTCTCGGCGAGTCTTCTGGGTCTGCTAGCCATCGTTTTTTTTTCTCTTAAAAATTTATTATTTGAAATTGCTTTTTAATTGCATTAATAATGAATGAATACATCCCTTTGTGAAATAGTCTAATCGCCTGCGGCCTTGGTCTCAGCTTGGATCCAGGAGGGAGGGCCAGGCCTCTAGTGGGGAGGTGGCCCCAGGGAGCCCCAGGGAGCCCCAGGGAGCGGGGTGCAGAGATGAGCCGGGGGAGGGAAGGAATGGTGATCAAGCACGTTATTGCCGAGGCTCAGCCCCGCCGGGGCCTCTGGAGTCAGCGGGGTGAACCCCCAAGGAGCCAGGTGCAGGCAGCTTTAGTGACTGAGCTTGCTTCTAGGCGGGCTCTGCGTGGCATGGGGACCTTTGCCCCGGCTCACTTCACCGTGGATGTTCCTTTGGGGGGCAGGGAGTTCCACATTTCCACTCCAGGAGCAAGCACCTTGTCTTCTAGGGTGGGAAGGCTCTTCAAGTCTTTTTTCTTTTTCTAAAGATGTTTTTATTGCTTCCAGAAAGGAAGGGAGAGGGAGAGAGAGACAGAAGCATCAGTGATGAGAGAGAATCATGGACCGGCTGCCTCCTGCACGCCCCCCACTGGGGATCGAGCCCACAACCCAGGCCTGTGCCCTGACAGGAAATTGAACTGTGACCTCTAGGTTCATAGGTCGATGCTCAGCCCCTGAGCCACGCCTGCTGGGCAAGTTTTTTTTTAAAATATATTTTTACTGATTTTTCACAGAGAGGAAGGGAAAGGGATAGAAAGCCAGAAACATCGATGAAAGAGAGACACCGATCAGCCGCCTCCTGCACACCTCCTACTGGGGATGTGCCCGCAACCAAGGTACATGCCCCCAACCGGAATTGAACCTGGGACCTTTCAGTCCCCAGGCCGACGCTCTATCCACTGAGCCAAACCGCTTTCGGCAAGTCTTTTTTCTTAAAGCCTCCCCCACCATCTCCTCTGGAAAAGCCCTATCCCACCCATCAGGCAGTGCGCGCTGGACCCAGTTTGTCCTGGTTTGAGTTGGCAGATGGTGCGCATCTCTTTCCAACTCTGAATTCAAGGCATCACACTGGCAGCGTGCAATCAGCCAGGCTGGAAGTGTTTACACCACAGAAATTGGTCATTTGATGAGATGGATGTTCAGTGAAATTGAGATCCTTGGCTAGAAAAACTAGGTTGCTTATTATACTTATAATACAACTATACAGATACTGAGATATACCGAGAAAGATCCAGAAAAATATCATGATGGGCAGCATTCTAAACCAGGGCCCCACAGGGTGCCACACCCTCAACCTGGAATGTGTGAATGTAATGAGATTTCACTCCTGTGATTGTGCCCTGTGATTTGGCACTGTGGACCTTAAGGTAGGGAGATTATTCCGGTGGGCCTAATTTACTCACAGGAGCCTTTAAAAGCAGAGTTTTCTCTGGACCTTGGCCAAACAGGAAGGCAGAAGGAGAAGTCAGAGAGATTAAAAGCATGAGAAGATTAGCTGTGCTGTTCCTGGCTTGAAGATGTGCACGAGAATGACCAGGAGTGGAGACATCAGTCCTACAGCCACAAGGACTTGAATTCTGACAATAGCCCTGAATGAGTTTGAAAGTGGATGCTCTCTCTAACCATCCAGATAAAAGCCCAGCTTGACTGAATCCACGACTTTGACTTTGTGAGACCTCAGAGCAGAGAACCGAGTCCACCCAGACTTCTGACCTGCAGAAGTGGCAGGTCATACAGGGGCAGTGTTTTAAGCTGCTAAATGTGCGGTAATTTGCTACTCAGTAGTGGAAAACCAAGACAGAAGTGCATTTAGGTGTTAATGCTGGTGATGTCTGGGGGTGGGGTGTGTGTGTGTGTGAGAGAGAGTATGAGGTTTCATCTTACCATTTTTGGTGGTCTGTATTTTCTAATGTTCTACAGCATGCCTGTTCTGGTATATTAAAGGGATATTTTAAAAAACCCTTTCAGATTATGGGGATGGGGTGGGGGGAAGCCCTCCCTTTCATTTTCTCCCTGCCAGAGACAACCCAGCACAGCATTATTCGATACCTCCTCCATACTGGCTGTACTTTATACCACCTATGTTATTATTAACACAATATTTTTTATTTAAATCGTGTGTGTTTTTTTCTTAAAAAGAAAACCAACACTAACTACTTTAGTTTCCTCCGGAGCAATAATAGTCATAAAGTCGTGGGCTGGCTGCGTGGGTTCCCTTTTTCCTCCCACAACAGAATACATAACAATTATTTAAAAATAGGGGCCTGTGTACCTCCATCGGTATACAAAACCGGCGCTGGGAACGGCTGATCCCCAATAATCCTTTCACGGCTTCGCCTGCAGCGGAAAACAAAAGCCCGGGAGGGGGTTGGCTCCCGGGTGCCTGGCAACTTCAGCGGAGGCCCCGCCCCCCGAAGTCCAAAGGCTGGGCCGCCGGGCCTGGCTGTACCGACTGGGCCCAGGAGGGGGAAGGAACCTGCCTGGGGAGGGAGAGCCAGATTTGTGCTCCGGGAAACTCCCTGCATGGGGCGAGGGGTGGGGGGGGAGAGGAGGTAGTCAGAGTTCAGACCCCCCAGCCGAGCCCACTCCACAGCCCGGCTCAGGCCGCTCTGCCTCCCGACGGGGAGTCCCAGGAGCCAGGCTTCCACCACAGACCAGGGGACAAAGCGGGACTTCTGTCCACTTTTGTCTTACTCAAAGGAAGGAGGGGACCGCGGAAAGGAGTTAGATACCAGATTGTGGGTGTTTTGTTGTTGTGAATCCTCACCCGATATATTTCCCCGTTGATTTTTAGGGAGAGTGGAAGAGAGGGAGAGACAGAGAGAAACATGGATGTGAGACACACACAGATGGGTGGCCTCCTGCATGCGCCCTGACAAGGGCCCGGGCTGGGGAGGAGCCTGAAACCGAGGTACATGCCCTTGATCGGAATCAAACCCAGGACCCTTGGGTCCGCAGGCTGATGCTCTATCCACTGAGCCACACCAACCCGGGCTAAGGTTGGGTTTCAAAATGGCCGAGTCTCCTGGGAAATCTAGACCAGGTTTTTCCTGGTCAAAGTGCATACCAACTGGGGAACTGCCAGCAGGACCTTCGCACTGGCTGTCCCTGGCCGAGTCCTTCCCCATTAGCCACGGGGGCCCCCTCCCTTCCCTCCCAGGGGCTCAGTCGAAGTATGACCTTCTTAGCAAGTGCGTCCCCGCTCTCTCCTTTGAAACCTGCAGCCTTCCCCGCCCCCTGCCCCCGGTTCCTGCTCCCTTCCCCGCCTTATCTTCCCTCTCCCTCTTCCCAGCAGAAAGCATGCTGAGTGTTTTGCTGATTTGTTTCCTACCTTTCTCTCCACAAGAAAGCGAGCTCCATGGCTACAGGGATTTAAAGGAATCTGTTTTGCTCACAACAGTTTCCCAGGGCCTAGAAGCGCGAGTGACATATAGCGAGGACTTAGTGGTTATTCATTGCATAACTAATGAACGAGCCGGGAGCAAGGAAGGCTTAAATGGGACCACTCTGTGGCCCCCTGGTTTTCAGAAGGGATGGCCCCGGGCTCTGCCAGCCTCGGCCTGGGGCGCCTGCCTCTCTCCCTGGATCCCTCTCGGTTTGACCAACCCGCAGTGACCACGCTGGCTGCCCTTCAGCAGCCTCAGTGGGCTATGCATTTGCTGGCTTTTCGATATGTGATTCCCCCCTCGGGCAGGACGAGAATCATTGAAAATCCTTCACGAGAAATTCGTGGCTGTGTTTTCTGCGGCGGCTCTGCAGGCTGCGAGCACCTGGGAGTGGGGGAAAGCGGAGGGAAAGCGTCCTGCCCGCGTCCCCTGGCCTGGCTCCTCCTGTTCCCGAGGCCCCATCACAGAGCCGCTGTTCCGGTCAGGGGGCAGGGGCAGGGGCCAGGGCCAGGGGGCAGGGCCAGTGGCCTGGGTGAGGCATTCCTGCTGAAGTTGCACTTCAGGCGGTTCAGCAGCCGGAGTGGCGGTGGCAGGTCCTCTCCCACTGTCCCCTCTGCTTCCCGGAGGCAGCCCGCACCCCTCCTTTTTCTTAACCCTCCCCCGAGGCTGTTTGCCCATTGATTTTTCACAGAGAGGAAGGGAGAGGGAGAGACGGAGAGAGAGAAACATCGATGAGAGAGAGACATCGATCAGCTGCCTCCTGCACAGCTCCCACTGGGGATGTGCCCGCAACCAAGGTACGTGCCCTTGACCGGAATCGAACCTGGGACCTTTCAGTCCGTAGGCCAACGCTCTGTCCACTGAACCACACCGGCCAGGGCTGGACCCCTCCTCTGCATAGTGGGGACAGAGCTAACCCTGCTCTTCACTGGCGGCTAAGCATCAGGGTGGGCTTGGGGGTGACCCTGGGGCAGCTCTGCTCCTGCCCCTCTCCTTGACCTGCCTTTGCCACAGCCCTGTGCCTGCCCCCTGCGGGGAGTTTCTCTGGGGGCACAGCCCACCTGGCAGTGACAGGGCAGGCTGAGGGAGGGATGGGGGAACGTGAGGCAGGCTTCCCACTGTCCTCCGTGGGCCTGAGTCCTCCCCAGTTGCCCACAGTGACAGCTGCTTTGATAACATACACTTCATAACGTCTTCCCTGGCCTGCTGCTCCCTCCTCCTCCTTCCTGTTAGCAGCACTGAGAATTTGGTGGATTGAAGATGGCTGCCGATCCTCCTCTTAAATATATTTCTTTATTGATGTCAGAGAGGAAGGGAGGAGAGAGAGATAGAAACATCCATGATGAGAGAGAATCATTGATTGGCTGCCTCCTGCATGTCCCCCACTGGGGATGTGCCCGCAACCCAGGCATGTGCCCTTGGCCGGAATGGAACCTGGGACCCTTCAGTCCGCAGGCTGATGCTCTATCCACTGAGCCAAGCTGGCTAGGGCTGGCTGCCAATTCTTTGTCAGTTTCCCTGACCCAGAGGTAGAGTGTTGTTACAGATTGCCTTGTGCCCCTCCCCCAAGATACGTGGAAGTCCATACCCCAGTGCCTATGGACATAGGGGGCTGTAGAAGAATCAAGTTAAGATGCGGTCACACTGGATCAGGTGGGTCCCAAACCAATGACAGGCGTTTTTCTAAGAAAAGAAGGTGAGCCCGGCCGGCGTGGCTCAGGGCTTGAGCATCAACCTCTGAACCAAGAGGTCAGGGTTCAATTCCCGGTCAGGGCACAGGCCCGGGTTGGGGACTCCATCCCCAGTGTGGGGCATGCAGCTGGCAGCCGATCCATGCTTCTCTCTCATCAGGGGTGCTTCTCTCTCTCTCTCTCCCTCTTCCAAATCAACAAAAATATTAAAAGAAAGAAAGACAGAAAAGATGACCGTGGCTCTGTGGTTGAGTGCCGACCTGTGAACCAGGAGGTCTTGGTTCAACTCCCCACCAGGTGCCTGGTGCCTGTACCCTGGCGGGGAGGAGGGGAACCTGGAGGTGGCTCGCACAGCTGATTGCACGTAGGGCTCAGGGGTTCAGTCACAGGGGGAGGAAAGGGACCGTGGCACCTGTGTGTAGCCACTGAGCGCGGCATGTGTGGCGCTGACCTTGCTCACCAAACCAGGAAGAGGCTGGGAGGGCGCTCTGGTTCCCCCATCTTTCCTCCCCTCCCCGCGGTGGCCAGTGATGGTCCTTGGGCACTGGTCCGAATCCTCTGGAAAGTGGGGAGCCCCAGTGGCACCCCAGCGCCCCTCACCCGCCCTCAGCCGGGTCTGGGCTGTCCGTCCCCAGGCCAGCTGGCTTTTGCCGGAGGAAATGTGATTAAAGTCGTGTCTCCGGAGAGGATCTGCTTTAAAGAATCAAAGGCTCAGAGCGTGCAGGGTCTTCGAGCTGCAGTCGCGTTCCCGGCGGCCTTGTGCAGGCGGCCGCGGGCAGAGCAGGCCTCCTGGCGAACCCGATCGGAGGCAGCGCGGGGAAGACGAGAGGGAGAACAAAACCCCGTTTCAGGCAAATGGCAGGGTTCTGCGGGCTGCTCGGTACCCGCCGTCCTCGCCGCGTGGCTTCTGAAGGCGCAAACCACGATCGCGGCGAGAGCAGTCGGTTCATCTCATTTTTAATTGCACCTGGAAAGGGGCTTAATATCTCCGCCAATTTCTCCATCATCTTCTGCAGATCTTGGGCTGCCCGGGTCCCCGGGGGTTTGTGTAATAAAACGGGATGGTTAAAGGGCATGTTTCTGCATTAACGAATCTTTCCGCGCTGCCTGGGCCTCGCATTATGTAAATGTTTACTGTAATTAAGAGATGAAGTTGTCACGGAGCAGCATTTTGGTGGCTGGTGTGGGGCCCCCCGCCAAGGCAGAGGGACAGGAGGCAGCGGAGAGAGGAGAGGGCGGAGACGCGTGCGTTCTCCCCCGGGACCGGGGCCTGGCTCGCCGCGCAGACAGGAGCCGGCGCCGCTGAGGGAAGGCAGGTCTGGGCTCGGCCACGTTCACGTGCCTCCGGCGGCCGCTGCGGTGTGTTGGCCCCCCGCGTCCTACTGCCTGGGGCTTCAAGGAGGGTTTCTCCTGCCGGATCCCGCAGGCAGGAGGGCAGATGGAGGTGCACCCGCAGATGGGGTGGCAGCTGAAGCAGCTACCTCTGCCCGGCTTGCTGTCCGTGTTTGTCCAGAGAGACGGCACCCAGCATGAAAAACAGAACCGGAGTCTAATATTCCTACAGGGAAACGCAGTTTGGGAAAACCAGCTTTACTGAGCTACAATTAACATGCAATAAACGACACGTATTTAAATGATGCAATTTGATCTGTTTGGACGCATGCGCCCACCCGTGAAGCCATCCCTGCCATCAGGATTGTGAATGTTTCCAGTGCCCCCCAAAGTTCCTCTGAGCCCTGGGATCCCTCGGCCTGCCTCTCCCCGCTGCCCCGCCCCTGGCCACCACCGGCAATTCCATCGTCACTGTAGGATGGTTGGAATTTTCTAGAGTTTCATGTGAATGGAATCCGGCGGTGTGGGCTGCCTGCTCCTTTCACTCGGCGTGATGGTTCCGAGGTTCATCCATGGTGCGTGCATCCGGCTTTGCTGCCGTACTCGCCACGGTCTGTTTGTCCAGTCACCCTTCGGTGGGGTTTGGGTTGCTCGCGGTTTGGGGCGCTCACAAAGCGGCTCTGAATGGTCATGCACATACACATTCCCTTCTCTGGCGAATTCCCAGGCGTGATGATGGCTGGATTGTGTGGTGGGGTGTGTTTAACTGTGTGAGAAACCGCCGAACCGTTCTCTGAAGCGGTGGCAACATCCCCCCGCCTGTGAGCGATGCTGGGTTTCCTGCGTTTTAACTAGCCCAGCGTGTGTGTGTTGTGGGCAGTGGGAGCCGCACTAGGTCTCTGACTGGCGGGGTCAGACTAAACCTGGGTTCAGCCCTGGCTCGTGTGGCTCAGTGGATAGAGCAGCAATCCGTGGACTGAAGGCTTTGATTCCAGTCAAGGGCACATGCCTGCAGTAGGGGCCGTGCAGGAGGCAGCCAATCTATGATTCTCTCTCGTATTGATGTTTCTATCTCTCTCTCCCTCTCCCTCTCTGAAATTGGTAATGCACATTCGGGGCATTATTCCAGGCAGCTGGGCCTGAGGGCAGCCCTGGCTGGTTTTGCTGCTTCTCTGGGCCTGGAGCTGAAATACAACTGAGGCCTGGATGTCATCTCTAGAGGGGAAAGGTCAGGGTTACACTTAAGACTTCTGTGTTTTACTAAAAGTAAATGATCTATAATAATAATAATAATAATAATAATAATAATAATAATAATAATAATATAATTCTGGACAAAGCTGGGGCTGTGAGGGCTGGGGTGGAAGCTGAAGCAGCTACCTCTGCCCTTGGAGTCCTTTGCACAAATTTTGTGCACCGGGCCTCCAGTTTCTTAATAAAACACTATAAACATTTTATAGGGAGCAGATTCCCTTGAAATTAAATCATCTGTTACTTATATCCCTCCAAATGGCTTTTTCAAGCAAGTCGGGGGCCAGCTCCGGTACTGGGCCCTTTAAGAGAGCCGGGGAGTAGCTGGGAGCAGGTGAGGCTGGGCCTGGGAGGTGCACTCTGCTTCGAGTGGCGGGAGGTGAGCCAGGACCCCGGCTGGTGCCAGGGCAGGTGAGTCATCCAGGTTCCCGGATCCTGGAAAACTGTGCCCTGGGCTTGCTTGCCAGGCTGTTCTTTGAAGTCGCAGAGATGAAAGCTTTGCGGGCTGTGGCCACTCCCCTCCCGCAGATGGAGGTGGCAGCCCACTCAGCTGGGAGGGCAGGGGGGAGGCCCCTGCTCTGGGGCGGGTGTCGGAGCCTGGGGTGGGTGTGAGGAGGGGACCCCCCTCTGCTCATCCCATGGAGGCAAACCCCAGCCCCGGGGCCTCCCGGCCTCAGTGGGAGGCTGGCTGGTCATTTCTGAATTAGCTTTCAACCTCAGCGCACCTGAGTCAGGGGCTCCCCAGACAGGGCCTGTGCTCCCCACTCCCATGTTGTTGATGGCCATGAGGTCAGAGGGGCTGTCTGGGGTGAGTGGCAGGACAGTGTGTGGGGCAGCCCTGTGCAATGTACTGTGGCCCGCCCCCCCCCCCGCCCCCTCCCAATGCTGCCAGTGTCTCCCCGGTTGAGAAACAAGTTGTGTTGATACATAACAATGAATTGATTGCTGAAGCGGTAAGTATGCCTTTCTTCCTTCCTTCCTTTTTTCTTTCTTTCTCTTTCGTTTATTCTTTCTCTCTCTCTGCCTTTTAAAAAATATATATCTCTTCATTGATTTCAGAGAGGAAGGGAGAGGGAGAGAGACAGAAACATCAATGATGAGAGAGAATCACTGACCTGCTTCCTCCAGCAACCCAGGAATGTGCCCCGACCAGGAATCAAAATGTGACCTTCTGGTCCATAGGTCAACGCTCAACCACTGAGCCACACCAGCCGTGCCTGCTCTTTCAAAGCCCGTACTTCACCTTGGGGCTTCAGCAGCCCTTTCAGAGTCTTGGGGGCCCCCCACCCCTCACCGGGGCTGATGGAGAAACAGGCCGGAATAGCCACAGGACAGAGACCTCCCTGCCTTAAAGGTTAACTTGTGCCTCGCCTCATTTCTAAACTTCCTGGCATTTGAACAGGGTATTAAAGGCGTTTAAAGAGCAGGGCTGATTTGGAAAGCAATAAAATCATCTCTCCGTCTTATTGAATTTTAATTTTCATTTGTTCGGATCCACTGTACACCCGGCATTTTAGGCAAATAAGCCGCCGGTCGGGCTTCGGCAGCAGGAGATGGAGGCGCTGCGCCTGGCGTGGCCCGTGCGGGTCCGGTGACGGCGGGGGAGGGAGCCGTAGTTTTCTGCCATTAAATATTAACGCCAGGCATTAATAATGAAGGCCGACAGCTCCCTGTGCGTGTTGCCGAGCGTCTCTCTGCAGCCCGCAGAGCCAGCAGGCCTGCCCTTCCCCGCCTGCGCCATGCGGCCTGAGCCCCTGCTCTCTGAGGGGGCGGGGGCGGGGGGAGGGGAAAGAGGGGTGTAAGAAAAACAGCCCCCAGATGCCACCCGGAGGCAGGATTGCTCCCTCCCTGCTCACCCTGCTCCCTGGAGGCGGGAAAGCTGGTGGTGGATGGGGAGGCGGATGGATGCGGATGGAATGGACCGCAGGGCCGGGAAGGGGAACCGCCTCCTGTCAGAAGTGGGGGCCGGAGGAGGGAGGTGCTGGCTTAAAGAGAAAGGGGGCAGCTCCTGGAGGCTGGATGTGGGGCTCCCGGGAGGCCCAGGTACAGCCCGCCCTGCACAGGTGGCCCCACTCCGCGCCTTCCGGCTTTGTTATAAGCGGGGCAGCGTCTCGCTCTCCGGGTCAGGAGGCCTCTGGTGGGGGGGGGTGGCAGTGTCTGTGCCGCTCGGACTTGAGCCACAGCAGCCCTGACCTCACCGCCCCTCACCTGGCAGGGCACCCCAGCTTCCCCGCAGGGTCGCAGGCATGCTGGCTGCCCGGCCGGCTTGGCGCTGGTGACTTGTGGACCAAGGAACGTCACGGCAGCCCTTGAACTTGCGTCCCGCAGCTTGGCTGGCCGGAGCCGTGTTTGGAGCTGGAAGTGAAGCACCCGGTGATCTCTGACGCAATGAAATGTACCAGGGCTCAAATGGGCAGCACAATCACGTGTTCACTTGGCTTCAACCCAACCATGTCCTCCCGTGTGTATCTTTCTCCTTTCCTTCCTGCCCTCCCCCAAGGGGCAATGGTGGAGAGAGGAGAGAAAAACAGAAGACGAGCAGAGCCCGTCTCGGTGAGCGTTGACCTAGGAACTAGGAGGTCAGGGTTCAAGTCCTGGTCAGGCTCAGTCCTCGGTGGGGGGCATGTAGGGGGCAGTTGATCCATGACTCTCACCATGGATGTTTCTATCTCTCTCTCCCTCTCCCTTCCTCTCTGAAATCAATAGAAATATATTTAAAAAATAAGACAAGTAGAGAGCTAGATGGGTTTGGGAATCTGCATGTGATCGTGCATTCTGGGGGGATCCAGTCAGCTGTGAAGGGGAGGGAGGGTGTTGGGTGAGTGGAGAGGGTTGTACGCTGAGGAAGAAGCTCATGCCCTCACAGCTACTTCCTCTGGGGACGGAGGTCAGAGCCAGGACCCCTCCTCTGCTGCCTCCTCTTCCCTCTCAGTGGCCCTGGCAGCATTGGTCTGACTTGAACCTGAGATTGGCTGAAATGAAAGAGGCAAGAGGCGGTGGGGCTGGAAGGCTCCTGCAATGGTGGAAATTACCGTATTTTCTGGCGTATAAGATGATTGGGCGTATAGGAGGACCCCCAACTTTTCCAGTTAAAATACAGAGTTTGGGATATACCCACCCTACAAGATGACCCCCAGTATATAAGATGACCCCCGACTTTTGAGAAGATTTTCCTGGGTGAAAAAGTCATCTTATACGCCAGAAAATACGGTAATTGGGCTGTGGCCACCTCCCGCCTTGCACTTGAAGCTGTACAGGTGCTCCACAGACTTCCATTACTCAGGCCTCCAGTGGGAGAGGGGGAGGAGAAAGGGGGGGAGGGGGTTGGGCAGGTGTCTGGTTCCAGGACCCTGTCTTTCCTGTATCAGAGCAGAGTGGGAGGGGTCCAGGGAAGGCTGGGCAGATGCGATTCCTTCATCAGGCGAGATGGTGGGGTTTCTATGGAGACACACTCGGTCAGTGTTCCCAAGCTGCAGCGTCATTCCCAGAGTCCTCTGTGCGGTGCTACGACAGGCCCACCCAGGGTGACCATCCACTGGCTTTGGCCCTTTCAGCGGCCGGCTCACCAACGCAGCGCGGACATGAGGGCTGCATGCTTCCTTAGGTGGAAAGCCAGTCAGGAGAAAGAAAAGGTTATTTTCCTAAGCAGAAAAGTTCATGAGTAATGGTTTCTAGAATTTCTCCTTGGAGAATATAGCCTCGTCAGCGCTAGGCTTCTGCCTTCTGAATAATTGTTCTCAGTAATAATACAGAATGTGTTCATAATAATACATCCTTCTGTGTGTTCAAGAAAGTAGCAATTTATTCCAGGACCAAAGGAAAAAAAAGGTTGCCTTTATTCATCTTGATGCCCCCACCCCAGGTATCAAGCAGTGAGGTGGCTAATTAATAAGCTCAGGCATTTTGGAAGTCTTTAATGAGCACCTATAGTATACCCATAAGGGGGGGGGGGAGGTGCAATGAGGGAGACATAAAAAAGAAGCCAGAGAGCTGAGAATATTCATAGGAAAATAAGCCCTAAATACATGCTGAACTTGCTTTTCGTAAGTGCATTTTGGAGAAAGATACGGTGGATTGACAGTGAGCCTCCATTTTAACCTGTTAGCGAAATTTCTCAGACTCCCTTGCAGCTAGTTTTCCAGGTATGATGAGATTCAACCAATGAGACATTCCTGTGTGAAACTTGACTTTAGATCTCAGGAAAAGAGGGAGGAGGGGGATGCATTTTGCTGATATGGATCATGATTGAGGCTGCATGGTCCTCAAGCTGTCAGTGGTGGCTTCCAATTATATAATGGCTCCCTGATCAGCACAGCTCAGTTCTGTGGTGTGGTCTTGGGGGACGCTCCTGAAAGCACAGCATTGAGTGTGTCTCTTCAGCCCTCCAAATAATCCTATTAGCCTCTTAATACCCCACAAGGAATCCCTTTTTGTTTAAACCGGCTGAAGTGAATTCTCTTCTATGTCACTGACCCCTGACAATGTAGCTCTGCTCACTCCCACTTCCACTCCCACTGCCTCGGATTTCTACCCCTCACGCCTCCACCCCACCCCACCCCATCCGATCTCATCTTTCTTAGATAGGTGACTCCTACTCACTCTTCACAACTCAGTTCAGGTGTCATCTCTGTGAGCGTTTCCTTGATATGTATGCCGCCTCCCCATTCTTTGTGCCTCAGAGCGCTCAGTGCGCCCCTTCACAGCACTCTTCACGTGGATCGGCCACCATCTTTTTCTTTGCCTTTCTTCTCCACCAGCCTGTGAGCTGCTTGAAGGTAAGACGTGCGTTTTTTCTTGGCGCAGTTTTGCACATAGTAGGTGCTCAATATAACTTTCCTACTGGATGGGAAAACAACCAAATGAGAAAACAGTAAAATGAGAAACAGCGTGTGGTTCAGACCTGAGCTCGGGAAAGGCAGAGCCAGTGGCAACATCATCAGGGAGAAGAAATGACTGATCCCGGGCCCGAGGCAAGGGGTGGGACTTCATCAGCTTCCTGCTGTGCACGCCTCTGAACATTACTTCCTTAAGGTCTTACTGAAGAGACCTGGGTCCTGTGAGCAGAGTTAGAGATCTTTCTGCTGCAGACTTCCCTGTAATGTTGCTAATGTGCGCGGGGACGCCTCTGGAGGGTTTTAGCACGCAGTGTGCTCTCAGCTGTCTTGGTGAATGTGTTGCTCCTGCGTCTGCAATCAGCTGGGGTCGGCTGCATGCGCTCAGGTGTCTGCCCATGGCTGGCTTGAAGTGCATCTAAGCTGGGATGCTGATAACAGGCCTGCTCTGTCCCACCTGGGTCTCCTCCTCCAGCAGGCTCCCGGGCCTGTTTCCATGGCAATGGCAGAAGCTCAAGAGAGCGAGCCTCTGCTTCCCTCGGGTCATCTAGTATCTTATTGGCCAACCGGCCAAGGGCCGGACAAGTCAGTCACCCTGCCTGGGAGAGGACCCTGCAAAGCAACACGGGAAAGGGAGTGGACTCCTGGAGGGTCACCAGGAAGTGGGGTCACTAAGGCACCCTACACAGTGGTTCCCAGAGTCTCTGACTACGGAACCCCTTGATACATCCGACTGGCTCTCATAGCACACACTTTGGGGAGCACTAGATAAGCAGTCCTTAAAGTCTGAAGTTCTGCTCTGACTCTCTACCCTGAGTGGCTCGGGAAGGGGTGCATGGCAAGTCTGGGCCCAGCAGATGGGGTGGGATTTGCCCACAGGTGACTGGAGACAGGCCCTGCCCCCCCACGCTCATCAGGAAGGCCACCTCAGAGAAACCCCCTGCCAGCTGCTCCCATGATGCAGCTCTTCTTCACCCCCACTTCTCCTCACCCCCGTCTCTTGTCCAACTGTCCTCACTCCCGGAAGCACAGCTTCCTGGAGAGGCGTCGCTCTAGGAACAGCCGCGGCCGGAGATGCCCTTTTCCTGTGCTCTGTCAGCCAGGAAGGCACCTCGGAGGCTGGAGGGGCGGCCCTCCCCGCCGGGCACTGTGCCTGGGCCTTCCGCTGGCTCCAGGCTCAGCGCCAAGTTCCTGCCGTTGCAGAGAGGAGACAGGCCTTTGAGGGTTGAGGTTACTCTCATTCCTGGGCTGCCCAGCTACCTTTCAGGTTGGGGGCGCTCTCTGCCTGCCCCCCTCTGCCCTCCAGCTGAGCTGAGCACCTCTGCAGCAGTGACAACCGGAACCCTGGCAGGATGCGGGTGCCCAGAGCACTCCCCAGCACCTCGGTATTTCTTTTATTTTTATTTTTAAAATATATTTTATTGATTTTTTACAGAGAGGAAGGGAGAGGGATAGAGAGCCAGAAACATCAATAATGAGAGAGAGAGACATTGATCAGCTGCCTCCTGCACGCCCCCACTGGGCATGTGCCCGCAACCAAGGTACATGCCCTTGACCAGAATCGAACCTGGGACACTTCAGTCTGCAGGCCGATGCTCTATCCACTGAGCCAAACCAATTAGGGCTGAATTTCTTTTAAATACTTTTGTGTTGATCTCAGAGAGGAAGGGAGAGGGAGAGAAAGAGAGAAACATCAATGATGAGAGAGAATCATGAATCGGCTGCCTCCTGCACGCTAACACTCAGGATTGAGCCCTCAACCCAGGCATGTACTTTTGACTGGAATCGAAACAGGCCCTCTCAGTCTGCAGGCCGATGCTCTATCCACTGAGCCACGAGGGCCAGGGCTTCCTCTGTCTCTTTCAGGCAGCAGCTCCGCCTGCTTCCCGCTGGGCGCTGGGCGGTGGAAATGCTTCCTGTTTATGCTTCCCCCGTCTGGGGACCCCACATCTCAGGGAGGTGGAGTTTCGGACCTGACACCCGGGACTGCTCCGGTTTATCAAAGCCCACCGACCCCTTGTAAACGCCCCGTGGCTTTGGGGGTGGTGGCTGGCTGCTGGGTCCCGGTAGGGCACATAAATTGGGCCTCGTTAAGGAAACCTGCAGGGATGGGGGGATGAAGGTGATCAGGTTACAAAGCACACCCGCCTCCACCCCTCACTGCAGGCCTGGGGGAACCAGTGGGGGTGGGGCTGAGGCCTGGCCGGCCGGTTTCCCCGCAGGCCTGACTAGGCCCCACCCCAGGACACCCAGTGCTTGAAGCAGCTCCGAAGGGTGGGGGCCCAGGTTACCCCCACCCCCCGCCTCCCCACTTTCCCTCTCTGGGTGGAGAGCACCTGGAAATGTGTTGCTGCGATTTTATCAGAAATAAATGCAGCGAAATTTATGCATAAAACATACTGAAAGGAAGTGCAGGGCTGTATCACCAGGGAAAATCCTTAGCTTGCAATTATAGGTAATTTACATTTCTTTTTCATTCTTTTTTGGTAATTTCCAAATTTCCCACAGTGGCTACAAGATATTGTTAAATCAGGGAAAAAGGTGACAGAGAGAAGAACGGAGGAGTGGTACATGCGCGTTTTTGGAGAGATAATTGTTCTGTGATGCTTCCCTGTATGTTCAATAGACGCACAGTTTGGTAAAACAAAAAGTATCAAAGATGGAAAGACATAAAATGATTATCAGTGTTTGTTTCTAGAAATATGGTTGATTTTCTTCTTTTTTTTTTTTTTTTTACATTTTCTAAAGGAATGTATTAATTCCCCTCCTCCGCCCCCATTGATTTTTAAAGAGTGGAAGGGAGAAGGGGAGGAGGGGAAGAGAGAGGGAGAGACATGGTTGTGAGAGAGACACATCAATCAATTGCCTCCCCATGAGCCCTGGTGGAGGGGCGGGATAGGCCGAAGCTCTATCAGCTGAGCCAAACCAGCCAGGACACCCTCCAAACCCAGGTACATGCCCCCTTGACCCTTTGGTGTGTGGGCCGAGGCTCTTAACACTGAGAAACACTGCCAGGGCAGGAATGTAGATTTTTTTTAAATTAGGGAAAAGTAATTGAAAGTGGATGCATTTTTATTTCTACCTTTCATTCAATAAATATGCACTGGGCATCTCCCAGGAAAGAGACAGTGACTGGCACTAAGGGAGTCGCAGCCACCAGGTGACCTGTGAGTCTCTAAACTTGCCATCTGCCAGGTGCCACGACACGAGGCCTCTGAAGCCTCTTCCATGGAAGCCACGTGGGAGCTGAGGTGGGAAGAGGAAGATGGGGTGAACTAGAGGAGCGTTATGCCCAGGGCTTTCCAGGCTGGGGTGATGCAAAGGCCCTGAGGCAGAGTGGACTGAGGCCTAGAGAACTTCTCAGAGGGGGTGCATCCCTCCCTGAGGGGGTGGTAGGGCCTGAAAGATCCTCGGTTCCCCCAACTGGTGGGCGGAGTCTGCTGCCGGGACATCCCTGAGACATTTAACCACCAATCAGCGTGTGCCGAGTACCCTGGGACCAGCCCTTCCGGTTCCTCCCCTCAAAAGGCGTGCTTACCGCTGCACGTGTTGCTGTCTTCCCAGTCTGTGGCGCAGCCCGGCTGGCTCCTCCTCCTCATCCCCCCTCCTCTCATCCTGGTTTTTCTCCCTCCTCTGTAATGAGTCTCGCTCGTTAGTGCGGAATGAACCTCCTCTTTAACATGCCTTGGTCCCCGACTCCCGTTTCCTGCACCTCGAACCTGACATTTGGTGCCCAAACCCGGGATCTCAAGGTCTCTGGTGACATAGGTGTCTCTAGCTTCTGAATTCAAGGCCGGATAGATCTCTTGGCGAGCACGGAAGGGTCATCGTGGGGAGGGGGCCTGAGGGAAGTGCTAGGGACTGGGGACCCAGCTGCATTTACCCTGAAAGGGCTTTGGGTGGCTGGAGGGTGCGCCTGCGTGGCTACCTGGCTCTCTCTGGAGGCCGCAGCTGGTCTGGGCAGAAGGGGAAGAAGCCCCTGGGGCATGCAGCTTGGCACAGAGAATGGTCACTGAGGAGCTGAGGTGTCTGTCCTTCCCCGAGGCCAGGCCACCAAACGTCTGGAAAGGTGAGAGGCATGGCGGTGGCCGTGGCTGTGGCCGTGGGGTGTGACTACAGAACATTCGAGAGACGGGGATGGTCATTAATCACGCGGCTACAGCAAGCAACGTGCTGCAGCCTCATCATTTGCTTCTGACTTTTGGGGACACATTAAGTTCCATCTCGTAGCTCCCCCGAGGAGGCCATCTCCCATGTCCCCCCTTTCTCAGCATCGGTCCCGCCCCGAGCCTGCCCCCTCTCTCCCGGCCCCGGACCCGGTGGCACCTGCCTTCTGCTAGCGTCTGGGCTGTCTGCTTAGACGGGGTCCTCTGATTCCTATCTGGCCAGGCGGCCTGCATGCGTGTAGGCTGAATAAGCATTCCGTTCTGCACGCAGCAATACGACCTCCCCACATGTCCGCAGTGCCGCTGCGAGGAGGAAATACGGTATCTCCGAGCCTGGGCAGAATCCCCAGCCGCTTTATGTCAGGCGGTGTTGTTCTGAGCGGATCTAAAAATGCCGCGGGGAGGGAACTCTCTGGCCCTCAGAAGACGTGAGCCTCGTGTACGAGGCTGGGAAGCAGCGCTCGGAGGGCTGACCCCTCTGCCTCGGGGACCCTGATGTTTCTGTGGGCCCGCGTGTCAGCTTCAACGGGTAGCTCTGATGTGGGCGGCGTGTGCAGAGATGCCAGCTGCTTCTCTGTGACGAGGGCTGCTTCCGCCACCTCCCCGCACCTTCCAATGCCCCAGGCTCCTGGCTGACATGGGCAGGTCTTGGACGCTGTGCCGGGGCACCGGGGCAGGCTTCACAAGCCCCCTGTGGGGTCCAGGGTCTCCGCTGGGGAGCCGGGCTTGGAGGAGAGAGAGGAAGGAATCAGATTCAAGGAAGCTCAGTCGTGTCTCTCCCACTTTCTTTAACATTTTTATTGATTTCAGAGAGAGAGGGAGAGGGAGAGAAAGAAACATCAAGGATGAGAAAGAATCATGGATCAGCTGCCTCCTGCACACCCCCTACTAGGGATCAAGCCCACAACCCAGGCCTGTGCCCTTGACCGGAATCAAACCATGACCTCCTGGCTCATAGATTGGCACTCAACCACTGAGCCGTGTTGCCGGGCAGTCTCCCACGTTCCAGCCTAACCGGCAGGGGGGAAATTCTGGTGTAGGGTTTAGAGCGATCGCAGTGACTCATGTAGGCGGGGATACACTTGGGATCCCCGGCTTTGTCTGGAATATTTCCTTCCACAGAATGAACTTGGGCAAACATGGATCAAACCCCTGTTGGTTCTGTGCTTGAAGTTTTGGCCTGTCATGGCAGACCCCGAGTGCTGTCTGTACACACCGCCTTCTTCCTTGTTTTCCTTCATTAGCGAGGCTCCCAGGCTCGCTTGCAGCTGGTGGTGCCATGTGACCTAGTTTTGGCCGATTGGGTGTAAGAAGAAGCTTTAAACCACGCGCGCGCGCGCACACACACACACACACATTGATTTCAGGGAGGAAGGGAGGGAGAGAAAGCGATAGAAGCATCAATGATGACAGAGAATCACTGATTGGCTGCTTCCTGCACGCTCCTCATTGGGGCTCTAGACCACAACCCGGGGCATGTGCCCTGACCCGCAATCAAACCATGCCTCAACCACTGAGCCATGCTGGCAGGGCTGTGAGAAGAAGATTTTGACCAAGGGCCACCTCGGCTGGCAAGCTCCTTTAGTCCTCGGTCCTGCCCACTCCTCCATGCTCCCGGCTGCCCGAGGACTTGATGCCTAGAGGGACGGCAGCTCCTTGGTGAGATTTTTCAGGACAGAAGCCGCCTGCTGAGGATGCTGGAGCCCATCCTCCAGCTTCTCCGTTTCTTTTTGTGTTGAGCAAACATTCCGCACCTGGTTAAGCCAGGCTTGTTGGGTTTTCCAGAACTTACTGCATGTGACTTGAAATGACACGCAGAATTTGATCCTCAGAATAACTCCATGGGGTGGAATGGGCCTCTGTGTTACAGAAAAGGAGACGGAGGCTCGGAGTTTTAAGTTATCAAAGTCAGGCAACTAGTGAATTGCAGAGATAGAGGCCCTTCTGTACCACCTGTTCAGTAAAGACCCCATCACACCAGCCAGTGGGGGGCGGGGGGAACCCATGTAGGGTATGGAGCGGGACACACATGTTTGGTGTGAAGCTGGTGGGTAGCTGTGAGAGTTTTCTCTGCTATTGTGATTGCTCTCTGTTTTGGGTTGAATTATGCGCCTCCCTCCCTTCATATGTTAAAGGCCTAACCTCCAGTGTCTTGGAATGTGACCGTATTCGGAAATGAGGTCTTTATAAAGATGATTAAGCTCAAGGGGGGTCATGAGGGTGGACCCCCATCCAATCCAACTGGTATCCTTGTAAGAAGGGGACATTTGGACACAGACGCTCACAGAGGGAAGATGATGGAAAGAGACACGGGGAGAAGAAGGCCATTTACCAGCCAAGGAGCGAGGCCTGGACAGATCCTCCCTGCTGGCACCTTGACCTTGGACTTCCTTCCAGCCTCCAGACTTTGAGATAATACATTTCTGTTGTTGAAGCCGCTCAGTCTGCAGCGCCTTGCTACAGCTGCCCACGGAAACCAATCTATCATTGTGGGTGAATTTCTCTTGTTCTTATTGATCCTGCCTCCTGCCTCGTGTGTCAGCTATTGTAATCATGCTGTGTAACAAGCAGTCCCCAGAACCCACAGCATAGAACTCGAGCATCGATTCCTAGTCCTGCATCTCTGGTCAGCAGGTTTGGCTCTAGGCCGCAGGCTGGGTTCAGGTCTGCATCCTCACTGACCATCAGGGGCCAAGTTCGCCACACCAGCACAGTGTAAGCCTCGGCTCGCATTAGAATCTGCGGACACCTCATTGGCCAAACTAGGTCACATGGTCCAGCACAACATCAGTGCAGGGAGCGGGGAGGGCAGCAGTATAGTCTGACTCACAGAGGGAGCAGGAACGGAGTGAACAGTTACTGCATGATACTAGTAGCTCAACTGCTCTCCCTCAGAGGTGCCCTGGCCTTGGGATGAACCCGACGCCCCTGTGTTCCCAGCTAACCATTGTCCTGCTTTTGAACTTTGTCAATGAAATCCGCAACGTGTGTTCTTTGTCTCTGGCTTCCTTTGCCCGACTCTGGCTCCTGCACGTTTCCGGGTTGTTGCAGAGTTTGCTCGTTTTCGTTGCTGGCTGCTCCTCTGAGAGCCGCTGGTGCTGCTTCCACGTCAGTCACTGAGCTCAGGAGGGGAAGGCTTCCCAGAGGAGGTGACAGAGCTGAGCCCTGAAGGGGGTTGTGTATTCAGAGGGCGTGAAGGGACATTGGAGGGAGCCTGGAGTGTGTGTATGTATGTGTGTGAGCGCACAAATGTGTGTGCATGTATGTGTGTGTGTGCATGCATATGTGTGTGTGTAAGTAGGAGTGTGTGTACGAGTGAGTGCGAGTGTGTCTTTTTGTGTGTGCATGTGAATGTGTGAGTACAAGTGTGTGTGAGTGTGAGTGTGCGAGTGTGTGTGTGTGTGCATGTATGAGTGTGAGTGAGTGTGTATGAGCATGTGCATGTGTGAGTGTGTGTGCAGTGTGTTCATGTGTGTGAGTGTGTATATGTGAGTGTGTGTGCAGTGTGTTCATGTGTGTGAATGTGTAGATGTGAGTGTGTGTGCAGTGTGTTCATGTGTGTGAATGTGTATGTGTAAGTGAGTGTGTGTGCAGTGTGTTCATGTGTGTTCATGTGTATATGTAAGTGTGTGTGCATTGTGTTCATGTGTGTGAGTGTGTATATGTGAGTGTGTGTGTGTGTGCAGTGTGTTTATGTGTGTGAGTGTGCACACACTGGGAGAGGTGCGGGTGGAAGGCGGTGTGCAGGGGGACTGGCGGAGCGGGAACACAGACAACCCTGAGCTGGCTCTGGAGGGCGAGGAAAGCCCTGGGCCCGGTCTAAGCTGATATTAAATGACAAGATCAGATGAGCTTTTCTCCAAAGGTCACCTCTTCCAGATGGATGTTTTCCCGCCAGCGCAGGATCCGGGGGCGCTCGGAGCCGGGCCTCGCGTGCCGCTCCCTCTCGGACCTTCATTAAGTCGCGGACACGCCTCCCGGTCCCACGAGAAGGTCACAGCCCGGCCTCCTGGGTCTGGCCCGGATGAAGTTGGTCTCGGTTCACGGAGGCAGAGAGGAGAGGCTAGGACAGAGGCGTCACCTGGACAACAGTCCTCTGCGTGTGAACACCGGGCTGCACCCGGAAATCTCTGGCCTCTGGGGCTGGGGGCGGAGCAGGCAGGGTGGTTGCAGTCCCGAACGGGACGCTAAGAATTTTGCATATGTTTGAAATTCTCCACAGTAAAAAGTTTAACAAGGCATCACACCCACCTCAATAAAAGCGTGGTCCCCCCTTCTCGTCTTTCCTTTCACAAAACCCCATCGGGTTGGGCACATTCCATCCCAATAACTTTAAAAGCAATATCTTTTGACCATAATGTCAGGATAACAGCAAGATTATTAGCAACTCACACAGGACGTGAAAGCAGTAATCTTGTTTTTCAACTTATTGTAGGGACTTAATGGGCACATATTTTATTCTGAAGTGTGGAAAATGAATATTGAAAGTGTATACCTCCACACAAAGCTATTATTTTTAACATTCGACTTTATGGACGTTATGGAAGTGCGCAAGTGTTGACTTTCATAAGGCAAGTGGGGAGGCGAGGCGTGATTGTTGGGAGGGGGGTGGTTTAGAAAAACGCCAGAGTCGCCTTTCATACCCAGCTGAGGGCAGCGGGGATCCCTGAGACGGAGAGTTCGGGGTCCCGAGGACAGAGTGGCAGAGCTCCGGGGCTCCAGTGGCCAGGCCTCCGAGCCTGGTTTTGGGTGCACCTTCCCGAATGCCCACCGGTTCCAACAGGCTGCGGCAGCCGCGGGGACTGCTGTGTAGCCACGTAGCCACGCACAGACAGAGCCTCTTGTGGATGGATGCCCAGAGGCTGGGGGAAGAGGTGAGGCGGAAGCTCAATGATAAAACGCAGCCAGCCCTGGCCGGTGTTGCTCAGTGGATAGAGTGTGGCCGGAGGACGGAAGGGTCCTGGGTTCAGTTGTGGTCAAGGGCGCGTATGTCGGTTGCAGGCTCAATCCCGGCCTTGGTGGGCGCGTGTGCGGCAGGCAACCCATCGATGTGTCTCTCTCACATCGATGTTTCTCTCTCTCTCTCTCTGTCTCTGCCTCTCCCTTCCACTCTCTCTACAAACAAATGAGGAAATAGCCGCTGGTGAGGATAAACCACCAAAAACCAAAAACAAGGATAAAACACAACAGAAAATCCCAGCCAGCCAAGGCCACAAGGATGACTGCCCAGCCCGTGGGCTCCATCGCTGGACCGAGGTTTGCAGAAGCCACTGCCAGGGCCTTCCCTGGTCTGCAGCTGCTTCTCCCACAGACAGGGGGTGAGGGGGGCGGAGCCCAGAGATCCTAGGGCGGATGTGAGGCAGGCCCAGTGCAGGGGGCCTGGGAGCAGCGAGCCTAGAGGGCTAGAGGCTCATGGGGCTCATAAAGTCTCGAGGCTCCTTGGGCCTGTTCCCTCCGCGCCTGCGCAGGGAAGCTGTCCCTCTGTCAGCACGCATGCCCCACGCGAGCCTGGCCACAGTGGTTCCCACGGGAAGGAGCTCACTGCCCCAGTGTCCCAGCCTTCAGAGTGCTCACCTCCCTTCCTGGTCACCCTGGAGCTCGAAGCCCAGCCTCCTGTGGCTCCCCATGTCCCTCCACTCAAAGCTCCAGTCCCTACTCGGCCTGGCAGGGCCTCCTTATCCCCTGGGCCTCGTGTTTGCACCCCAAGTCCCGCCCTGCCTCCTGCAGCAACGCCGGCCTGAGTGGGTTTTTGTTTCGGGTCTGTCTGCCCTCGTTCAAGGACAAGGTCTAAGCAGGTAGGGACTTTTTACCTGCTCTACTCACTGCTCCATCCCCAGAGCTCAAAAGAGTGCCCGGCACATAGAGGCGCATGGTGAATACTGGTTGAGTGAGTGAGTGAGTGAGTGAATGAATGAATGTGCACACTCACTCTGGCACCTTTGGGCCCTTGCTCTTCAATGGGGCCCCTTCCCATAGGTTCAAATCTACCTTGTCCCTGAGTGAGTCTTCCCCTGCCTTCCCTCTCTGGTCTCTGCCAGACCCCGCTGTGTTCCGAGTCCCCACACTGTGACCTCCATTGCGCTCTTGACAGCTGTGTGCCCAGTCATACCCTCACTTCATCTCCTTGGCTGCTGCTGCCCACGCTCCTGTGTGCCCCCTACCCGGGTCCCTGTGTGCCCCCTGCTATGGCTCAGCCCTCCCACAGGCCGGAGCGTCCTCTGCCCCCTGCTCTTGTCTCTGGGTGCTCCCTCCCTTCAGAGGGCCCCCATCAATCTCCTCAATCCAAAATCAATGAGGAAAAGCCCACAAGCCAAGTGCATGGATTAGTGAAAGGAAAAAAGCAATAAAAAGTCCAGCTTCTCAAGCTCCTTTCCAGGTCAGCTTCTCGCTCTTCCTGACTCTGTTGGTGGCCCAGTTGCGCGGGCCCCCCCCCGCATCCCCGCATTGTCTGTAGAAGGCCAGCCCCAGCATTGGTGCCCCTCCCCCAGGTCCCTCTGAGGAGAGTGCACACACGGTCACACAGGGCCTCCTGAAGCCAAACTGGATCCAATTACCCATATTGGCGAGGGTCTGGCCGTGGCTCCAGAAAGCACTCAAGGTGTTTACACTTTGGGCATTTCATCCAGGAAACCGGCTCACGGCAACCTGCGCGCTGTGTCAGCCAACAGGAGCTGGGCCCCCAGAGAAGACGGAGGAAAAGCAGCGGATGCCGGAGATGCTGCCCAAGGCGAAGCCAGTGGGAAGAGAGACCCTGGTCTCGCCCTGTTCCTGCCCTCCAGTCTCCCACCTGTATCTCCCGTTAGCTGAACTTAGACAGAGGCCAGTCGCAGAGCAGCCTGGGAGATGTAGTTCCCCGCTACACTGAGCAGACCAAGCGAAGGCCAGGGGATGGATCTGAGAGGAGACAAATAATGTGCACATCCCTGGCCGAGGAGCCTTGTGAGCTCCTTGAATAAACTCCAAGGCCCTCAGTCTTCGCTCTGGGTCCTCCTTGTCCAGGGCGCTGGTCTCATCTGCCATGGCCCCAGAACGTGGGTGATGTGGGGACCCCTGCTGCTAGCGTCTGCCACCTCTGTCCCCTTCTCTACTCAGTGTCCTCTGCCCAGAAGTCTTTCCCTTCCAGCAGCGCGGGGAGCTGCCTTCTCCTCCACGGAGCCCTCTGGCCCAGCCCTTCCAGCCTCAAACACGCAGATGTTCTGTTTGCCTTCCCCAGCGCTTCCTGCGTTTGGGCCTGGCCTCGTTTCTTCCTGCATCCTAGTTATTAATGGGCTTGTCTCAGCGCCCCCACTCCACGGCAGGCTCCTGAAAGCCTCGTTCGTAAGGAAGCCTCCGAAGCCCCCAGTACACAGCACCCTGCACCCCGGAAGGGCGCCCTGCCTTTTAGTTTAATGAATGAACAAAGAAATAGCAGGCGACAGCAGCAGGTAGCAGTGCCTCGTCAATGCAGGTGAATTAATTTGGACTTTTCAGCAATGCACGCCTGGGGGGAAGGGCTGTGACAGGGCCAGGGAGAAGCGAGCTGGGGAGTCGTTCAGGGCGGGGAGCAGATGTCCACATTTGCCTTGTTATTACTTCAGCTATTGTTCCAGGCTTTTTCTCTTCGAGAGAAAAGAATCCGCCCATGTTTTCATGTTGTTCTCATTGAAATACACCCACAGGCTTTGAAACGAACCCACTGGTGAAGTGCAAGGAGGGGGAGGGTGGCGGGTTTGTTTCTTCGCCGGGATTCTGTGCAGCGGCTCCCAGGGACGGGAGCACGTGGTGGGAGCACCGCCGTGGGTGAAGCCAGGTGTGTGTGTGTGTGTGTGTGTGTGTGTGTGTGTGTGTGTGGAGGGGGGAGGTACAGAGAAGCAATGCCCTTCGGAGCTGGGCAGAGGGCAGAGGTGACTTGGGTGTGGGGACCTCGATTAGCCTGTTTATTCATGAATTCATTTGTTCATTCATACATTTAATGAGCGGGAATTGAGGATCCACCAGAATGATCCGATTTGGGAGCTGGAGCCAGTTTAAACCCCATATTTGGAAAATGGAGGTTCAGAGAGGTTAAGTGACTTGCTCAAAGGCACACAGCCCTACCACTGGCTCCTGCTTTGCAGTCCTGAGCTCCTAGGGTGTGCGGGGGCTTCCTGGCCTTCAGAGGGGTTCCAGGCCCGTAGAAATGACCTTCTCTGAGCAGAACTGGTCAGACCCCTCGCACTTGACCCTGCCCCATCACCCCACCCCGAGGGCAGCAGGGATCTCTGAGCGGTACTCACAGACTGTGCTCCACACTCTGTTTATGGAGCTGCGTCAGCCCGGGGTGTGGACAGGAGTGACCTGCGTTGTCTAAACAAACCGGGAGCTCCTGCCCGCTGGGTGCATCTCTCCCCCTCCCCCTCTCCCTCCTCCTCCCCTCCCCCTTCCACTTCCTCTGAGAGTTCAGTGGCTGAATGCAAGGCTTTGGCCTTTAGTTCCCAGAGTGAGGCTCCCTCAAGCTGTTTCTTCCTTTCTTCCTCCTCCTCCTCCTTGTTTTGAATATAGTTTCACTGATGTCAGAGAGGAAGGGAGAGGGAGAGAGAGAGAAACATCCATGATGAGAGAGAATCACTGATCAGCTGCCTCCTGCAAGCCCCCCACTGGGGATCAAGCCTGCAGCCCAGGCCTGTGCCCTGAGCGGAATCAAACCCGTGACCCTTCAGTCCCCAGGCCGACGCCTATCCACTGAGCCAAAGCGGCGAGGGGCTTCCTTCTGTGGTGGCAGAAGAATACAGCGGATCTGATCTGCGAGGCACCATGGGGACAGGCCGGTTTCAGTCAAGGCCCTTGCTTCTTTCGCAGGCTGTGCCCCAAGCAACGCACCTCCGCTCACCCCTCCCGGATGCGTGTCGGGAAAATTTGGCTGAAGCCTGCCCTTTCCAAGCGCTTTGCGAATGACACAAGAATGACACTATTTTTAGGTCACACCCCCCGCAGAAGCTGACATTTGAAGGCTCGCCTGTATGCGAAAGCATCCGCCAGGAAACGTGCTTCCCCCCTCTCGTTCTTCCCTGCCCGCGTCTGCATCGCCCGCGCTCGCTCGGAGGTGCAGCTCTCCAGCGCGCACTCCTGGCAGATGTCACCTGAAGGCCGCCCTTCCGAGACTGTCCCTACAAATAAAAGCGGGTCGTTCGGCTGGAAGCGTCTTTGTTCCCTTAACTACGGCGTTTCTCCCCCCGCACAGCGCGCTCTATATAAAGCCATAACCATTCAGAGTCGCATGTAGACTATATAAAGGCGCTGCCTGGAGATGAAAGATGTGTTTAACCCCTTCCCCTCCGGCGTCGGTGGCAGCTGCAACAGCTCCCTTCCGAGCGTGCCAGGTTGTGCTGGGGGCCTGGGCACAGAAGAGGGGGAGGTGTGAGTGAACAGCAAGGTGGGAGCGGCCCCACCCGCCGCGATCCTCTCCTTCCCTCCCTGCCTCAGATGGGAGCTGTGGGGACTCTCCCCGGGCTGGGGTGACAGGGCAGAAGGAAGCTCCGAGGGCACTGGGCAGGACTCGGGGCATTCACCCTTTGATTTCAGGCTCCGGTCCCGGCGCCCCGCTTCCTGCAGGGATGCCCAGGCGCTTGACCGCAGGGCCAGGTGGCCGTGCTTCCTGAGGATCGATGGTGTTGGATTTTGAGCGACGGCAATGTGGCTTTATATTCAGACAAGTGCAGGGCTGTGTGAGGCTTAATGCTCAGTGGTTAGGGCCTCCGCCCGGGGAACATAGGAGTTGTGGGTTTGATTCCCGGTCAAGGGCACATACCTGGCATGCGGGAGGCAACCGATTGCTGTGTCCCTCTCACATTGATGCTTCTCTGCCCTTCCCCTCCCATCCACCGTCTCTAAAAATCATGGGAAAAATATGCTTGGGTGAGGATTAGCAAACAACGAACAGAGAAAGGTGCCCACAGTATGCCATGCGGGGTGGAGGGTCCACCAGCTGTTTCCTGCCCACCCCCTTCTCACCTGGCCAGCTGGTGACCCTTGACCAGGACCCCTCACCTTGCTCACTGTGCATGGTCACATGACCCATGAAAGCAGATTCCAGCAGCAGTGTGGCTTAGCTCAGGAATGGCCACATAGGTCACGCAGAACTGGGCCGAGCAGAGTGCTGTGGGCAGTGGGCGGTGGCCTGGGGTGCGGAGCCGGAGGAGTTGGTACGACGGCACCTCAGACAGCTAATAGCCCAGGGCATATTGTGGCTGTATATTCTTCCTGATGTCAGAGAGGAAGGGAGAGGGAGAGAGAGAAACATCAACGATGAGAGAGGACCATGGACTGGCTGCCTCCTGCACGCCCCCCACTGGGGATAGAGCCCACAACCCGGGCCTGTGCCCTGACCGAGAGTCGAACCCTGACCTCCTGGTCAACCACTGAGCCACACTGGCCGGTATAACTGGACAAAGGCTGGTGAACTGCGTGGTGGTGACACTGAGCCCCCATGGGGATGTGAGCTCAGAGTTGGGGTGCGTGAGTCCCAGTGTTTCCCAGGAGCAGGCAGGCCTGGTCCTAGAAGGAAGAAGCTGGTACCAGTCTCATTTCACAGAGGAGGAAACTGAGGCTCAGAGAGGTTGAGCAACTTGCCTGAAATCACACAGCTAGTAAGTAACAGAGCCAGGCCTTGAAGCCCAGCCCTGTCCCTTGCCCTAAACCAGTGGTCGGCAAACTCATTAGTCAACAGAGCAGCAAACTGTGGCTTGTGAGCCGCATGTGGCTCGAGAGCCGCAGTTTGTCGACCACTGCCCAGGGTCTCAAGTGAAAGCTCAAAGCGGCGCCTCGGCGAGCTGGGCACGTGACTCATACACATGATGCCTATATAATTTTATTAACCCCCGTCACTGCAATAAATCCAATAAAAGTACATTTAAGGAAGCACGTGTGTGGTTTGGGAGGAGGGCAGCAATGCTGTGGGCATACGTGCTGGGTGTTTCCTGTTGGTGATGTCGTGGAATCATCTCAACGGCCCGGTGGGAAGGAGCATTGGTCCCCTGTACAGACGACACCGAAGCTCAGAGAGGCTCAGACCTGGCTCCAGGTCACACAGGCAGCTTGGCTGTTGGGGCACCAGATCTGTCTTTTCGTCAACAACAGGCTGCTCTGCTTGGAAATACAGCCGCTAGGTCCAGGCCCTGGCCTTGCTTCTGACTAATGGCGTCACCTTTGGCAAGCGCTCCCTCCGGGGAGCGAGTTTTCTGTGTGAAATGGCTACATTCCTGGTGGCATAACGGTGGCCCCCTCTCCTGTGGCAACAGGAGTGGAGCCTGTGTCCCTGGCCTGGCCAATAGAGTCCTAGCCCCTGACCACAGCGGTTAGTGAAGGAACGGGCATGTGATTCATGCCAGGCCAATTGAAATCTCCCCCAGAGCGTGCAGGGGCCGTGGGGAGGTCCCTCTGCCTTCCTTCCTGCGGGGCTTGCTGACCCCGGGAGGCTGCGGGACTGAGAGCCTACACGAAGGGAGGCAGAGCTCTGGGTCCACTTCAGCCCCTGGATCCAGCCATGCCTGAAGCCATTCCGCTCCCCTCACTCCCCAGTTCCATGAGGCGGTAAACTCCCGTGCTCGTCAGCCAATCTGACGGGGGCTGGTGCTGCTTGCGGTGCAGCGGGCAGACCTGGGAGCTGTTTCTGGCTTCCTGTGGCAGTGGAGCGTAGCTCCTCTGTGTGGGGACTAAACGTGGCAGGTGCTCGCTTGCAGGCCAGCGGCTTCCTCTGTCTCCGGCCTGAGGAGTTCTCTGCCTTTAGGACCAAGCTTGGCCCGCATGCGCACATGCACCCACATGCACGTGCAGGGTGGAGTGGGGGAGGCAGTTGTAAATGTCAAAGAATTTATGGCTCGGGAGTGACCGTCTTCCAATGAGGGACAGAGATGGGTGGATACACACTCCCGCTCCCTGTCCCTTGAGAGGACAATCTAGAGGTGTCTTCTACAGTCGCTGTGAGGGTCCCCAGCAAAACTGAACCCCAGTCATCCTCTCCTCCCTGCCCTGTCTCCTCCCCGCGCTCTCACCCAGGATTCCGGGGCTCCCCTCTCAGATAAGCTACCTGCACCCGAAGCCTGATTCCGGGGCCTGCTTTTGGGGAAGAGAGGTCGGAACTTGTACATCAGTATATGGGGCTTTGATTTTCTGGAGTGGACAGATCTGGAGACACTTATAATTGGCGAGACTGAAACGGCAAGGTCCGGCCTTAGCAGGTTTGTGAATTGACCATTCCCCACACTGGGGGATGCGTGAGGGCTGCGTAAAGGCTGGGCAAGTGGGGCCAAGACAACAGGACTGGCTGACAGAGGTCCACGGTGCCAGGAAGCTGATGGGACAGCTGAGGTTAGAGCATTGGGGCCATCCGGGGGCCTCAGTTTGGAACTTTGAGGGGTCCCGGAATTCCCCTGCCCAGGGTCCACAGTGTCTGGATAGACAGGGGCCCGGAGCACTCAGATTGCCGAGCGATGGCCTGGTTCCCAGCCCTGGTTTTCTCTGCCTTGGTTCTCAAGCCTGTTTATTTCCGTGTCAGCGTGTCCTGTATCTCTGCCTCCCTGAGTGGGGGGACAGTTGGAGACGGCCTGGGTCCCACCTTTCCCTGCGAGGTCCTGGCTCCTCAGCTCCGTGAGACTTCCCTGGCTCCAGGAAGAAGGCGAGTATTTGGCTGGTGCAGCTCTGCCTGGGGTCCCCTTATCCCCTCCTACCCTCCTCCTCTCCTCCCCAGGAGGCCTCTGCTCCCCCACTGTTCACCCCCTCACTGGCATATGGGAAAGGAGGCCTAAGTGTTTGCTCTTTTATTATTCCGGATCCTTGTGAACCCCAAGGACTAAGAGGGGCTCACATTATTATTATTATTATTATTATGTTAAAGGAGCACCTAGCAGCCATTTCTGCTTGTGGGCCACTCCGGCAAATTGCACTTAACCTGCGAAGCCAATCTGAGGACTTGGGTTCCGGCCTCCAAAGACAATACAATAAAATTCAGTTAGAGAAATCCCCAGAGGCGCTTGCTTTGTGTGCCTTCTCTCCTTCTCTGAGGCTCTGCCTCCAGGTTTTCCCCTTGGCCATGGCCCGAAGTGTGCGTCCTTGACCTATTGCTTTGGTCCCGATGCAAATGGACCCTGCGGAAGTCAGCGCTGTTATGAGCCTCGTTTTACAAATGAGGAAGGGAGACACAGAGAGGTCATGCAACTTGCCCAAGGTCACACAGCCAGAAAGTGACTGAGCCAGGATTTGAACTCAGGCAGCCTCACCCGAGCTTCCCGGCTCCTCTGTCCTGTTTCTGTACTTCTCACTTCCAGGTCTTCGAACTCCCTCCCCCCACCCCGGGCAGCCCGAGGCCTTCTTGGGGACAAGGCAGTGGTGGGGGACAGGTCACACGGCCTGGTGGCTCTCAGGCTGGCCACGCCCCGCCAGCTCTGGGGTGGATGGGACCTTTGTTTTGGAAATGCGGCCCTGAGCCTCCCTCGGGCTCTGGGTGGGCTAGGTAAGGGTGGGGGCGGGGTCTGGAAGCCAAGTGGTTCCTCCAGTTGAGCTGCCTTGCCTGGCGGGGGGCCTGGCCCTATTAGAATGCCTTCATCCTGATTCCCACCGGAAGTTCCTCATTCCTGCATAATTACATTAAGCTTTTATGATGGGGATCTGGGCTGCTAGCTGCATTATTTTGCTGGGGCGGCTGCATTCCTCGGGCCTGGGTTTACCTTCTCTCTCTCTCTCTCTCTCTCTCTCTCTCTGCCCTGGAATGCGGGTAGTGGACAAGTCCCCCTGCCAAGCCCAAGCTGTGGGGTCCCCTGGCAGCACTCTGGGGACAGAGAAAGAGCCAGGAGTCCACCCGAAATGTCCTGAATCCCGGGGTCAGAAAACCTGTCCCGCCTGCAGGGTAGAAGGTAGAAAGAAGCCTGGGTGTGAAAAATGGCCGAAGCTTTTACCAGCTGACATCTGCTTGCTGGAGCCTCGGGGGCCCAGGAGGATGTGGGGGTCACTGACTTCTTAGCCTGGGCACCCCACCCAGAATGCACTTTGCATTCCAGATATTGACTAGGCTGGTTATCTGTTTCACACACATAACTGGTGCGTGCGTGCATGCCTCTGTATGTGTGTGTCCTTTCTTTTTAAATAGCTCCCTAAAAAATTGGTTGTAAGCAATACCAGCATAACCCCACAGACACAAATACCAGCAGATTGAAATTTGAACGTTACAAAGCACTAAAAACCCAAGATGAGACCTCATAGTGGACTCTTTAAGAATGCTGGGGTAGGAAGGCCCTCTCCCCAACACAACCAACCACAACATGAAAAGATGCTTACTCACTCGCTTACAACCAAAGGAATGCAAATAAGGGGATTGGGAGGGTTTTGAGCTCTGTGATCTGGAGGTGCAAGGCCTCCTAAGGAGGGCAGAGGGTTGCACCCTTTCCCCTAAAAGCATTTTGAATTAAAAAAAAAAATCACCCATATATTTGTATGGCTTTCAGAGAGGAAGGGAGAGGGAGACAGAGAGAGGAACATCAATGATGCGAGAGAATCACTGATTGGCTGCCTCCTGCACGCCCCACACCGGGGATCTAGGCAGCAACCTGGGCCTGTGCCCTGACCAGGAATTGAACCTTGACCTCCTGGTTCATAGGTTGATGCTCAACCCCTGAGCCATTTTGGCTGGGCTAGTTTGAATTTTTTTAAGCGTGTAATTACTTTTTGAATTCAAACAAAACCTGTATTTTTTATAAAATTTAAACATCAATGCATTCCGCTTGTAAAAGGTTAAGGACATAGGGAAAGTACCGTATTTTCCGGCATATAAGACGACTTTTTAACCCAGGAGAATCTTCTCAAAAGTCAGGGGTTGTCTTATACGCTGGGTGTCATCTTATAGGGCGGTTATATCCCAAAATCTACATTTTAACTGGAAAAGTTGGGGGTTGTCTTATACACCCAGTCGTCTTATACACCAAAAAATATGGTAGTTATAATTCTTATTTTTATTGACTCTGTGGCTATATGTGCCTGACCCTGCTCTGAGACCATGATAGGGATCATCTCATTGGCTCTTCCCAACAACACACTGAGACGGGCTGTCCGGCGGTGGCCCCTTTTATTGATGAGGAAACGGAGCATTGAGAGACTAGACAGCTTCCCCCAAATCACACAGCTAGTCCAGGAGAGCTGGGATCTGGAGGCAAATCAAGTCCCCCAAAACCCAGTTTGCCTACAGATGAGGACTGTGACGGTCTTAGATGTTCCCTGTGCTGTGTTGTGTGCACATAGGAGGGCCTTCAAATTCCAGATATGTGCTGGCATCTTGTGCTCTGACAATCTCCTCCTCCATCCTTTCCCCTCTTCCTTGCTTTGGCCCTGATTTGGGACTTTTTCTCTACTTTTGGGGGGCTTTCCAGGACAGAGCTGGAGAGTCTCCTCTGCCCCAGTCATGAAACCAAAGACTAGTGAAAGAGAAGGCCTTGCCGAAACCGGTTTGGCTCAGTGGATAGAGAGTCGGCCTGCGGACTGAAAGGTCCCAGGTTCGATTCTGGACAAGGGCGTGTATCCTGGTTGTGGCACATCCCCAGTGGGGGGGCGTGCAGGAGGCGGCTGATCCATGTCTCTCTCTCTTATCGATGTTTCTAACTCTCTATCCCTCTCCCTTCCTCTCTGTGAAAAATCAAAATATATTTAAAACAATAAAAAGAAAGAGAAGGCCTCTGTATGCCTGGTTTTTTCCTGCTGAAGCAGGGGAAACCAGGAGGACTGCCTGGTGGTGGCATCCTTGGAGAGAAATGCTCCTCGGAGGTGACACTTACTCTGCACCTGAGGAGTAAGCCGGTTGGCAGGCGTGGGATTCACTGGGTGATGTGGCAAGAGCCTCTACGCCAGCTTCCCAAATGCCTGCAGGAGCTGGGCCTGCGCCTGCTTCGGCTGAGTGAGATCCTGCAGCGGGTTTTTAGGAAGTGCTGTGGACAGTGTAATGGAGAAAATGCTCTGGATACAGGAGCCAGCTTCGAGGAGGGCTGGCCAGGAGTCAGCGCGCAGCAGAGCGATGGTCCAAGACGCGCCGAGCAACCCAGCGAGCCCTTGTCCTCACCCCGCCGCACCCGACCCCGCCCTTGGCCTGCGCCCCGTCCACCTTCCCCAGCTGCACACGCCTCATTGTTCAGGGACAAAGGCAGTACAGATTTGTGAAAAAGGAGAAAAAGGAAACTCAGCCGAATTCATCTTGCTTGTAAGTGAGCGGCTGGCGCTGGCCCCTGAGTGGGGGAGTCACAGGCGGATGGCGGCGGCGGAGGCCCGGGGACGGCCTGGTTGGAAGGGAGGGGCGGGACGCGCAGCGGGGTGCGAACAGTGGGTGATTTATGGCGCCAATAAGCACGGCGGCTCAATCTTTGCAGTTTCCCCTCCAGTTGTGTCTGAGCTCAGGCCTCTTGGAGCATCTCCCGGGTGTGCTGCCAGCCGCTCTGGCTCCAACCTGGCTCCTCTGGGCCTGCTGCTGGGCACCCCTCCCCGCTGGGGGCCCAGGGAGAGCCCCCGGCCCTGTCCCCAAGCTGCAGGGCAGTGGGAAGGTGTGCCAGTAAACCTGGATGGGCCCTGGCCGGTGTCGCTCAGTGGACAGAACGTCGGCCTGTGCACCAAAGGGTCCCAGGTTCGATTCCGATCAAGGGCACATGCCTGAGTTGCAGGTTCCTCCCCAGCCCCTCCCTGGTTGGGGGTGTGCAGGAGGCAACCCATTGATGTGTCTCTCTCACATTGATGTTTCTGTCTGTCTCTCCCCCTCCCTAAAAGTCAATGGAAAATATCCTCAGGTGAGGAGTTACAGAAAACCAAAAGCAACACACACACACACAACACACAACACACAACACACACACACAACACACACACACACACACACACACACACAACACAAAACAAACAAACCTGGCTGGCTGTGATAAGGAAGGTTCGGGACCATAGGTGAGTAGGGGCCTGGGCCAGTGACTCAGATGCCCCCCTCTCCCCCCCCCCCCCCCCCAGGCCCCTAGCAGGGGGGAGTGGGCCTCTGACACCCCCTGTGGACCCTGTGTGGGGGGGTTGCAGCAGGGACTACTGACCCGGTGTCTCCCTGTTCCCATCCACCCCCTGCTCTCGGCACCCCAGGTCCTCACGGAGTGGACCTTGGCAAGATGGGCTGCGTAGGGGGGGAGGGATGCAGCCACAGGTCCTTCTTGGGAGGGCCTGGCTGAGAACAAGCTGCCAGACACCCTGCCGTTTAGTCTATTCCTCCCTGGAGACTTGTGAGTTTTCTTCCAAGACTTCTGGAATGTTCTTCAGCAGGGCTAGAGTGAGAAAGGAAACACGGCCTGGCTTCCCTTCCTCTCCCCCCGCACACTCCCCAGGCACGAGGACTGGTTTCCTATCGGAGTTCAGTCATTTCCAAATGCCAAGTGGCCTCCAGACTGCTGGGGTCGGGGAGGGCGTGGGCAAGGCCACCACCTTCCAGGTGTCAGCTCGGGGGGCAGGGGAGAGTGCTCCCCGGGGCTTGGCCACCACCAGCCACACAGGCCCAGGCAGAGAGGTGTTCAGGTCCCTTTGGCACGAGGATCTCCCTGGCACTGGGGGAGGCAGCCCTGTGGGGATGTGACGAATGGAGGCAGCTGGCACGGGTAGGGCCAGGCTGCACACAGCCACCTGGAGGTCGACCAGCAGGCCGGCCTGCGGCTGGGCTGTAGCACTGAGCTTGGGTGCGGATTGAACTGGGTTCAAATGCTGCCTCCACAATGGGGACCGGGGTGCGTTATCCCCCTTCCCTGAGCCCTAGCCTCCTGGTATGTAAATTGGGGACAAGAACAGATTCCTTCCCAGGTTACCGAGAGAGTTCAACCAGATAAGACTGGTAAGAGCTGGCGCAGTGCCTGCCAAACAGCAGGTGCTCAGCGATGTAGCTGCTGTTATTCATCAGGACGAGTCTCCTTGTCCTCTTTCCTCAGGGCTCACCATCCTTCTCTGGATGCTGGCTATTCTCAGGCAACCACAGAGGCCCTGAGGGTTATCTGATAAACCCATTCCTATCTAGGCTGGGCCTGAAACTTAGCATGGGAAGTATTTGCTTGTGATAACCCAGCTCAGCCTTGTGGGATGAGTTTGATTCATTTTTTAAAAAACACATTTTTAAAATTGACTTCGGAGAGGAAGGGAGAGGGAGAGAGAGAGATAGAAACATCAACAATGAGTGAGAATTCTGGATCGGCTGCCTCCTGCACGCCCCAGCCCGGACCAGCCTCTGCTAAACTGGGCGGGCACATTTGTTATCTAGCTCCTTCGGCACCAGCACTATCGAGAAGAGATGAGTATCATTCCATTTTACAGACGAAGAAACAGGTTCTGAGGAGTTGAGTCACTTGCCCAGGGTTCCATAGCGTGTCCAGGCTTAGCTGGCTCAGGCGCTGGGAGAGCCCTGGGGCCGTGAAAGCAGGCAAACACACCTCAACGGCAAGGAGTGCCCTGTCCAGGGTGGAGACAAGCGAAGACATCAGATCACCAGCATGTAGTCATGGCAGTAGGCACAGGGTATTGTGAGCACAGAGTAGGGACACCTGGGGACATTTGGGAGCATACAGTTGGGTGCATGAACCCATGTTGGTGCTTCCCTGTACAGATCTGAAGCCACCCAGAACAGCATAAATTTTATTCTCCCACCTTCTGAGGGCCCAGCCTACCGGCCCAGAATCAGCCCACCCTAGCCAGAGAGAACAACCTCTTTAAAATGTCAAATTAGCCCAGCCAGTGTGGCTCAGTGGTTGAGTGTCGACCTATGAACCAGGAGGTCCTGGTTTGATTCCTCATCAGGGCACATGCCTGGGTTGTGGGCTCCATCCCCAGTGTGGGGCATGCAGGAGGCAGCCGATCCATGATTCTTTCTCATCACTGATGTTTTTCTCTCTCTCTCCCTCTCCCTTCCTCTCAGAAATTAACAAACATATATTACTTTCAAGGCCCACATTGGAATCAAGAGATGCTCCCCCTTATGTATTCTTCCAGAGATAGTCAAGGCATAGAGAAAGATATATGTATATCATTGCATGTAAATATACCCTTCTCAAAACTGCCAATGATAGTGCAGGATAAACCAACATGATGTGCATATAAGAGTAAGTCACCCTCCTGCTGCTTCCCTTCCTGAAGGCCACCCCTGCTGCCAGCTTCTTCTTTTTTAAAAAAAATGTATTTTATTGATTTTTTTACAGAGAGTAAGGGCGAGGGAAAGAGAGCTAGAAACAGATGAGAGAGAGACATCAATCAGCTGCCTCCTGCACAACCCCTACTGGGATGTACCCGCAACCAAGGTACATGCCCTTGACCGGAATCCAACCCAGGACCCCTCAGTCCGCAGACCGATGCTCTATCCATTGAGCCACACCTGTTTCGGCTGCTGCCAGCTTCTTATACAAGGCTGAACATATACATCCTTTGCAAACAGATAAAGGATGGCTTCCCATTGACATGATAAAGTTCGGTGCACCTGTTTTTTCACTTAACGCTGTCTCACAGAGCATATTGCATCATACCTGTAGCTCTGTTGTGTTCTTCTTTTTTACATTTTTAAACAAGTCTTTATTGTTGAGATTAATACAGATGCCCTTCTTTTTTCTCCCCATTGCCTCCTCTACTCAGTTCCCGCCTACCCCAGGCTTTTGCCACCCTATTGTCTACGTCTGTAGGTAATGCATATGTGCATAGAAGATGTTTAATTACTTCCCATCCTCCAAACCCCCTTCCCTCTGAGAATCCTCAACCTGTTCCATTTCCATGCCTCTCATTCTATTTTATTCATCAGTTTCTTCTGTTCATTAGATTTCTTATTCATTTATTTTCATTTTTAGATTCAGTCATTGATAGGTATGTATTTGTTGTTCATATTTTTTTCAATATATTTTATTGATTTTTTACAGAGAAGAAGGGAGAGGGATAGAGTTAGAAACATCGATGAAAGAGAAACAGCAATCTGGGTTTGTGCCCGAAACACACTGGGTACATGTCCTTGATTAGAATCAAACCTGGGACCCTTCAGTCCGCAGGCCAACACTCTGTCCATTGAACCAAACCGTTCAGGGCGTTGTTCATAATTTTTATCTTTACCTTTTTCTTCTTCTTCCTCTTATTAAAGAATACCCCTCAACATTTCATATGATTTGATGGTAATGAACCCCTTTAACTTTTTCTTATATGTGAAGCTCTTTATCTGACCTTCATTTCTGAATGATAGCTTTGCTGGGTAGAGAAATCTTAGTTGTAGGTTCTTGTTATTCATCACTTTGAATATTTCTTGCCACTCCTTTCTGGCCTGCAGAGTTTCTGTTGAGAAATCAGCTGACAATCATATGGGTGCTCCCTTGTTGGTAATTAACTGTTTTTCTCTTGCTGCTTTTAATATTCTCTCTCTCTGTCTTTTGCTCTTGGCATTTTAATGATGATGTGTCTTGGTGTGGTCCTCTTTGGATTCCTTTTGTTTGGGGTTCTGTGTGTTTCCTGGACTTGTAAGTCTATTTCTTTCACCAGGTGGGGGGAGTTTTCAGTCATTATTTCCCAGTGGCTCAGCCTCCCCAGTCACCTGAGCTGAGGGCCTTTTGGGTGTGTCCCTGTGTGGGCTGTGTGCCCGGTCTTGTAGTTGAGCCTTGACTGCTGTTGGTGTCTCTGGGAGGAGTTGACCTCCAGGCCAATTGGCTGTGGGGACCAGCTGCGTGTACCTTGGGGAGCCGCTGTGTAGGAGGGAGGCCCAGCTGGGAAGCAAGGCGGCTGGTGCTGGAGCCGGGTCTTGGCCTTTCATTGGTAGGTTTGGGGCGAGTTATCACCAGCTGCCGCCAACAACTTGGTCGGGGCTGCAAGTTGGAGGGGCGGGGCCTCAGGGAATCCCCAGGGCAGAGCTAACAGGGTGCTCCGGGTTGTTGGGGCCTCAGGTAGGGCTGCCAGTCAGCCCAGGGACGGGGAGAGCCCCAGCACAGGAACAGGGACCCCTGCGAGCACCGTCTGGGTCCCGGCGCTGGAACTGGGAAGAACCCGGCCTCGTAAGTTCACGCGCCAGCCCGTTGAGAGGAGCAGCTGGGTCCCCAGAGCCTCTGTGTCCCTCAGCCCCTTTCCCACTGGTTTTCACAGCCTGTGGTTATGGGGACTTCTCTTCCAGCTCTGGGACCCTGGGTGGGCGTCTGGTGTGGGGCGGGGACCCCTTGCTCTTCCGGGTGGCCTCCGCAAAGACCACCTCCCTCCGATTGAACAAGCGGCCCCCGTGGGTGCGGGTCCAGCCAGTTCCGCACCTCTGCACTTCCTACCAGTCTCAACCTGCTTTCTTTGCTTCTCTAGTTGTAGGACTTCCATTCAGCCAGCTTTCCAGTGGTTCTGGATGATGGTTGTTCTGTATTTTGGTTGTAATTTTGATGTGGTTGTGGGAGGCAGTGAGTACAGGCATTTACCTACTCTGCCATCTTGGTCTCTCTCTCTCTCTCTGTTGTGTTCTTTTCAATGGCTGCATAACATCCTATCTAATCAAAAGGGAATATGTTAATTGACCATCATCACAAAGATGGCTGCACCCACAGCTGAGGCCAAGTTCCCATAAGGAGCCTTAACGAGCAATCAGCAGGGAACTGAGGCTACTCCCTCCCCCACCCCCATGGGGCTTGCCAGGGGACCTCAGGCCCTGCCCTCTGCCCCAGTGTCAGGCCAGGGGACCTGAGGCCATGTCCCCAGCCCAGTGGGGCTTGATGGAGGACCTCAAGGTGCACTTCCCGTCCTGGTGCTGGGCTAGGGAACCTCAGGCTGTGCCCCCCACCCCAGTGCCAGGCCAGGGGACCTCAGGCCATGCTCCCCACCAGGGGTGGCTTGACAGAGGACTTTAGGCCATGCCCCCCCCGCCCCAACCCGGGCACCAGGCCAGGGTACCTGAGGCTGCGCCCCCCTGTTGGCTGGGCTTGACAGAGGAACCTCAAGGTGCACGTCCAATGCTGGGTTGGGGGACCTCAGACTGCACCCCCTGCCTGGCAGGGCTTGACAGGGGACCTCAGGCCACCCCAGCACCAGGCCAGGGCACCTCAGATCGCACTCCCTGCCTGGCAGGGCTTGATGGGGGACCTGAGGCCATGCACCCCACTCAGTGGGGCTTGATGGGGGACCTCAAGGCATGCCCCCTGCCCTGGTCTGGGCTGGGGGGTGTCAGGCCACACCCCCCATCCTGGCTCGGGGCCGGGGGACCTGAGGCTACGCCCCCTGCCCCGCAGGGCTTGACAAGGGTGGGACTGGCTGGGTCTGGATCTGGCCCAATGGCGGGGGCAGGGGTGGGGGTGGGGGAGGGAGTGCCAGCAGAGTCTGGGTCTCATGCAATTTTGAGGCGCATGTGGGTGGGCAGGGACTTGACTCTGGATCCCGTGGTGAGCCCCAGACTATGACAAGAGGAAGATTTTCATATACATTTTACTAATTTTCTTTCATCTCTGACACTTCTATTACAGAGAAAGGGCAGATAGCATTATTAAATTATTTCCTCTAATTAATCCCCTTTTAATGTGCATGAATTCCGTGCACTGGGTCACTAGTTCTATTATGAAGATGTGCCAGACTTTATTTAACCAGTCTCCCACGAATGGATATTTATTCAGGTTGCTTCTGGTCATTTATAGCTACAAGTAACCTAGCTCTGAATATCCCTTTACATAAGGTTTTACTCACATGTGGTATGTCAGTATACCTTTGCCGGAGAAAAGGGTATGCATTTGAACACAAAACACCATTAAGGCATACTTAATGCATCCAAAGAAATGAATCATGAAGGGTGGAACACCATTTCCCTGAGTACAGTGTGTCTGCTTATCCTGAGACTGGCCCTCCCCTCTCTCCAGCTCTGAAGCCCCAGTGCCAGCGAGCAGAGGCAGCCGGGGGCCCTGGCTCCCGAACCCCTGGGGGGAGGGGCACGGTGGCGTTCTCTGTGCGCCGAAGTTCCCTTTCTAATCAGCTTTCCCACCGCATCATCGGCGGCCAAGACAGACTTTCATAACTTGCTATCTTTACAATATGTCGTTCAAATTTAAAACATGCTAAAAGGGAGAAAATATTTATAGAATTTTTCTCTGGAAGGAAAAAACCCCTACTTTTAAGCCCAGCCAATGACATTTCTGGAAACCACAGAGGGAAAACAGCAACAACTCGAAGAAGATAAAATGGACTAATTACACAACAGATCTCTAATTTAAGAAACTAGCTGCATTCTTCTGCACCCCCCCCACCCCCCTTAAAGATGACAGAGAATAAAAATACCGGGTTACCAGCTTATTAAAACAATAATGTAACGACTCCTGACCTCCTCCTCCTCTGGAAGGCCACGGGGGCCCGTGCATGTGTGCGCGCAGCCGTGGGCCTGCTGGCCTGGCGGGCCTGGGCACGGGGCTCCCTTTGGTGGGGGTTCTTGGCCTGCGGACCAGTTTCCCATGGGAAGGAGGGGGGATCTGCTGCCTGGGTTATTTAAATCTTGGATCATCCTCCCTGTTCCAAAGCTGGGAGTGTCTCCATGGCGTGACTTGCGAGCTGCCTGTGTTAGCCCGTCATTTGCTCTCTCTCCTCCTCAGTCCCGCCTCAGGGTGGTGGGCAGAGGCTGGGGAGCCCCCTCCCCTCATTTCTGTGCATCTGAGCCAGAGCGCTCCCCCACGGCCACGGAGGGAGTCTTTCTCCGGCCCAAGCTGCCAGGAGCCCGAGAGCGCGGCAGCCCAAACCTCGGCGTGAACCTCGTTTCTGTTTGGATTTTTATGGAGACGGCTGCTCCCAGACACGCACCCTGTGGGAGCGCACCCCTCCCCCGCCCTTGTCTTTAGGTCTGAATGGATTCCGTGGACGGTTGCACGGGTTGGCAGCGAATGTGGGCCACCGAACGGTTCGAGGGAGACTGTGCCTGGCTGGGCTGGGCTCTCTGCTCCCAGCTTGGGGGTGGGGCTGGCCGAGGGCTGCTCTGCTTTGTGGGGGGTTGAGGAAAGGTCTTTACCCCCAGGCCTGCAGTGCAGACCGGAGCTAATGCCAGTGGGAGGGCCTTGCAGGATCAGGATGAGGAATCCTAGTGGGAAACAAGAAAGTATGGTGAGCCCTAGCCAGTATGGCTCAGTGGATAGAGCACCAGCCTGTGGACTAAAGGGTCGTGGGTTCGATTTCGTACTTTGATTGCAGGTTTGATCTCCGGCCCCAGCATACGGGAGGCAATCAGTCGATGTGTCTCTCTCACATCGATGTTTCCCCGGCCTCCCTTTCACTCTCTAAAAATAAATGGAAAAATATCCTCACGTGGGGATTCACAAAAGGAAAAGAAGAATAGTGAGAAAGCAGAGATGGGGCCTGAGGAAAGGGGTGCCGGGGGTGGGAGGTTGGGGGGGGCAGGTGGCTGTTCTCAGCATTGAGTTCCGCTGAGGGGATGGCCTCAGTTTCCCCGCCTTGCCTTCTCTTACTCAGTAGGTGCCAATACGTTGGTTTGGGCATGCGCTGTCCATGTTCCCAGAACACTGACCGGCACTGGGTGGGGTGGGGGAGGGGTGCACACCCGCAGGGTTCTGGGCAGTCTTCCCCTTTGAGGACCCAGGTTTCGGTCTGGCATCAGGGTGCCTCTCCCTCCCCAGAGACCACTCCAGCCACTACCCACACCTTCACCCTGGTGGCCTCCGTGCTTGGGTCTGGGGTCTGAGGCAGCACTGAGAGCCAGGGCACCTTCCCCCCAGCCTGGCAGCCTCCTGCGGGGCTGGTGCACGGGGCTTTCCCTGTGGCAGGCCCCCACCCCTTCTTGTGCAGGTCCCCTTTTACAAGGTTGCTCCTGGGCCCCCTGGTTCCTGACTCCTGGGTTCCACTGGGGAGGGTGTGGAGGCGGGGGTGTCGCTGACCATCTGAGTCAAGCCACTCCATCCCCCCACACACGGGCCTCTCTGTTGTTGGACCCTCCTTTTCAGATCTGACAGAGGCTCTCTCTTCAGAAAGTAGTTGGACTCGGTCAGTCCCAGCCTCCATCCTGGCTCTGCGTCTGCACAGCCCCAGCTGCCGTGTGCCCAGCCTGCACTGCGCCGCACCCTGGGGACCTGGCTTTCTCTCTTTCTAGAATGGTTCTCTTCAGTCCCTCTTGCATCACCCCGTGCCACTGTCAAGAGGCTGCTCAGGTGTCGCCTCCTGAGTGTGCCTATGATTTGTTGAGCCCAAACTCACCCGTTTTATTGCTCTCGGTTCATCAGAGACCTGGGCAAGTGGCAATTGTCACACCTGGGGCAGCTGGCCCGGCGCTCACGCGCCCTGAGCCAACCACCTGCACACCAGAGAGGGGTTCGTTGTGCCAGGAGGAGCAGGCCCTGCGCTTTGCACACTGACACATTTCTTCTCCTCCTCCATCCCCCCCCCATCCAGCATAGGGTGTCTTGTCTGCTAAGAGCTAAGAGCCAAGCTGGGCCTTCTTTCCCAGAAGCACCTACGAGTGCACCCCCTGCGAGCAGAGTGCCCTTTGACCTGCTGACCTCTTCCTTAGCCTTGGTCTCCTAGACCCAGAGGTCTGTCTCCTCTTGGGGTCTGCGGTTCCTTGAGTGAGGCCAAGAGATCTCAAACTGGAATATTCTCAAAACTGGTGGTCATCTGTTACAGTGTGGCCTCTGGATCTCTCCTCTCCTTTCCCCCTCCGCTCCCCCCTCATTTTCATGCTCCCTCAGTCTCAGAACTCCCAATGCCCCCATATGCTAAAGACCAAACATATCCCATCGTATATCCCATGAACCCTTGAGTCATTTAGCCAGCTTCACCCTTAGCCTCTCCACATGCATGTCCAGCACCCCGGCACCTGCTCTCCCTGCAGCCTGTTCCAGCCCCGGCCCTTCCCACTGTGCAGTCCAAAAGCCGGGGTCCACCCGGAAGCCGCCCTCTCACACCCCCATCCAACTCTTCAACAGGGTGTGGACTGTGCCTTCAGACTACAGGCAGCAGCAGCAGCATCCCAGCCCCACTGCTCCCTCTGTGCCGCTCCACCCTCTTCCCTCTCCCTGCTCCTCCTCCCGGGGCTCCCCATCTCCTCTCAGCACAGCGGCCAGGCCATCTGGTTGACACCCCAAGTCACATCCCGGCCCTCCATGCTCCGCCACCTCTCTGACCCCATCCCTGGTCCCTTCCCTCCTTACTCCACTGCAGTCAGCTGGTCTGGACACACCCAGCCTCAGGCCCTTTGCACCTACTGTCTCCTCTCCCTGGAGTGCTCCTTCCGGAGTCATTTGGGGGGTTGCCTCCTCCCTCTCTCCACCGCTGATTAGAGACACCTTCTCCCACTGCCCCTCCCTGCTCCCCTTCCCTCCCTGGCACTTCCCCCTGCGAGGTTATACTGTGCCTCTCCCTACTGATCCTGCTTCTTCCTGTCCCTCCCCTAGTAGAAAAGAGATTTCATCGGTTTTCTTTGTGCCTAGAGGAGCGCCTGGCACACAGTAGGTACTCCATGTCTGTGGGATGAAAGAGAAATGCGTGGATGGATGCAGTGGCAATTAGGTAAATGTCCTGTTGGCATGTGTCTTACAGGCAACGTCTGAAGACCAGGATGCCGACTGGCCCCTGCAGGGCCTCGCTCACTGTCCCAGGCCTGGGAGGGGACAGACGCCTCGGTGCTCGCCAGTCCTAGAGTTCCAGCGGAGTGACCGTCCCGCACCTTCCTTCCCTCAGCCTGCAGGTAAGCACTGGTGGCTTCCTTTCGCCCTGCTGGAGCTCCTAACCTGCGGCGGGTCTGCAGACCTGAATGCTGGGCTGTTGCTCTTGGAACATTCTCGAAAGCTCACGGCCACAAGGAGAGGTGCATGAGGTTTAACTGCATTATTGGTGCCAGCGGTGCTTGGCGCCCCTCAGACGTGAGAACAACAGAACCTTGCTTTCCCATCAGCCCTTGCAGGCCGCCTCAGCGGAAATTAGCCTCGTTGAGTGAGCATTCCAATGTCAAGATCAAGTGCTTGCTTTGCCTGGTTCTAGATGGCAGTCCGTGGGCCAGGCCGCTCAGTGTGCACATCCGTAAAATGGGGCCCATGGCATCCCCCTCACACGGCTGGTATGAGAGGCAGAAACGAGCCACATCAATTTGGGGAATCTATAAAACTGTCTGCTTTTATTGCTCTGGGGCGGGGGCAGACTCCATAGGCAAAATGTGCTGCTTTGTAGGATGTGGGGGGCTACATGGGGCCCTGGGAGATTTTGGTGCATTTCTGGCGAGACCCCACAGCCCGCAAAGCCGCCTCTGCACACATTCGGGGCTTTGGCATGACTCTTCTGTGACTGGTGGGGAGCCCCTCTTTTCTGTGGGGCTCCCGGGACCTCCAGCTGGCCGCTCCGGAGGCGGAAGCGGGGTGTGTGTGAAGGGAGTGACCGCTGACCTCCTGGAGTTGCTGTGCTGTTCATTTGCATTTTCTGGGGAGCTGAGAGTTTATTAGCCAGCACAGGGCCTGTTAAACCCAAGCCTGCTCTGGCTCAGGCCGAAGGCGAGTAACGCGAGGAAGCAGCCGGTCGGCGCGGGGGGAGCTGGCCTGGGGGGGGGGGGCTGGACTCCGCTTCTCCTGCTCATGTCTCTGCTCCGCTGTGTCATTGCTGCCTGCATGTGGGGCGAGGCGCTTGGAGGAGCGGGTCCCATTCTGAGCTGGTGTCATTTTATCCTTGTGACTCTAAAAAATATATGTTTATTGGTTTCAAAGAGGCAGGGAGAGGGAGAGAGAAACATCCATGATGAGAGAGAAGCATGGATCGGCTGCCTCCTGCATGCCCCGCACTGGGGATCGACCCCATAACCCAGGCATGTGTCCTGACTGGGAATCGAACCCTGACCTCCTGGTTTCTAGGTTGATGCTCAACCACTGAGCCACACCAGCCAGGCTAGACTTGCGACTTTTCAGTGAGAATCATTTCAGACCTGGAGATGTTCTTTCCCTTTTCACAGTGGGTGCTCTTTAGTCTGAATTTCTGGGGACTCTACCCTACAGCTCATTCCTGTGGACACCCAGGCCTCCCGTGTCTCCACCTAGGGGTGTTCTTCTGTTCTGGGAGAGTACTGTGTCCCCCACAAATTCATACGTTGAAGGCCTACCCCTAGGACCTCAGAATGTGACCGCATTGGGGAACAGGGTCTTTAAAGAGGTGATAAAATGAGGCTGTTAGGGGGCCCTCTTCCAGTCTAACTGGCGTCTTAGTGCAGCCTGTGTTTTGGGGGATGGGAGGAAAAGAGATTTGGGCCACTGCCTGCAGGGGCAGAAGGTCAATGCTACACTAAGGTCTGCAGGGTCTTTTTAAAAAAGCATGTTTTTGTTGATTTTTAGGGGGTGGATAGAGAGACAGAAACATCCATGAGAGAGGAACATCATCGACCCGCTGCCTCCTGCACGCCCAAGTGCTCTGATAGGGAATCGAACCAACAACCTCCTGGTTCCTGGGTTGATGTTCAACGGCTGAGCCACGCAGGCCGGGGTCCATGGGGTGTTGTTCTGGGCGCCGCTGACCCGGTCCGCACAGCGGAGCCGGGCACGCAGAGGCAGAGATCGGAGACCCGGGCTGAGCGCACACATCCCGCCGCCTCACGCTCAGATGCGGGCTGCTCACTGCAAAACGCTGGCCTCCCGCGGAGCAGCCGGCTCGGCGAGCGGGGGCTGGGATAATGCGCGTTACACAGCGCCTGAATACAAATGCTTTCATTCACGTGAAATTGCTTCCGAATGAAGGGCTGCTCGAAAGCTGACCCCCAAATGGAGCATTTTGTGTTACAAACTCAAATTGCATCCCTTCGCTTCTGAGAAAAATGCATATCGCCCTCGTCTGAAATGTGGTGATAATTATATGTCACATTATTCATCCCGTGTCATTTCTGGTCACATTCAGCATTTGGCACGGCAGCAATTTAGGGTGTACTTGAAACAAAGGCAGTCACGCAGGAGGCACGGGTGGGGGTGCGTTCCCGGCGCAGAGGTGGCTGGTACAGTGCGGGGAACCCGGAGGCCGCTTTCTCCTCGGATGACGCAATGATGCTCAATGTTCTCTGTGTAGGAGGACCAGCGTCGACATGCTTTTTAGGGAAAGGGGAAGGAGGGGGGCGGGCAAGGGAAGCGCGTGAAATAGAGAAAGATCTCAGCGGAGGAGACGTGCATATGTGCATGTGCGCGTGCCCGTGTGTGAGAATGTGTGTGTGTGTATGTGTGTGTAGAAATGTGAGTGTGCATGTTTGAGCATGCATGTTTGAATGTATGTGAGAGAGCGTGTGTATGTGTGTGCATGCGTGTGTGTGAGAGTGTGCATGTGTGAGTGTGTGTATGTGTATGTGCGTGTGTGAGTGTGTATGAGAATGTGCATGTGTGAGAGTGTGTGTGTGTGTGTGTGGGTGAGTGTGTATATATGTATCTGTGAGAATGTATGTGTGAGTGTGTGTATACATGTGTGTGATAATGTCTCGTGTGAGAGTATGTGAGTGTGTGTGTGAGAGTACGTGTGTGTGTGTGTGTGTGTGGGCGCCTGTGTGAGAATGTGCATGTGTGAGTGTGTGTGTTTTAGTGTGTATGTGTGTGTGTGAGAGTGTGTGTGTGTGTGAGGCCGGCACAGACAGGGTGACATGCTCTGGCCTGAGGTGCCTCGGGGGAGGGGCATTAGCTATTGGTGCAGCCGGATTAGGGCTTTCGTTATGAGCTGTGTTAATTATCTGTTGCTGCATAACAAATTACCCCCAAACTTAGCAGCTTAAAACAACAGACATTTATTATCTCGCACGGTTTCTTGGGGCCCAGCGAGGCTTAGCTGGGTGGCTGCGGCTCGGGTCTGTCAGGAAATGCAGTCCAGATGTCAGCGGGCTGCAGCCTCAGCTGGCCCGGGGCTGGGAGCCCCACTTCCAAAATGGCTCGCACACGTGGTTGCTAGCAGGAGGCCTCCGAAGATGCAGGTCTGAGCTCGCTCCGTGGCTCTGCCAGGCCGCGGTCCCCCCCACGTGGGTCTGTCCAGAGGCCGCTGGCATCCTCATGACATGTCCGTTGTTGACCTGAGGGGGGGGGGCAGGGAGGGAGCCGGAGCCACACATGGACGTCCCGGCCTGTCTGTAACCTGATCTCAGAAGTGACGCCCTGTCTCTCTGTGTGTTAGAGGCTGGTCCTCAGCAGCCACACTCGGAGGGTATGAGCGCCAGGAGGTGGGACTCTGGGGGCAGCTCCGAAGCTGGAGGGTCGGTCCTTGGTCAGCCTCGCCATTCTAGGAGGTTCTGGGGCCTGAGGAAGCTGCCATCATCACAAACAAATGTGGAGAAAAGAGCTTCAGATGTGGGACTTGGCGGATCTCTGGGCAATGACTGTTATTTCCTGTCTGTATCTCTCAGGGCGAAGACAGAGTCTCTTAAAAAATCAGTGTCTGCCTGGCTGGTGTGGCTCAATGGTTGAGCATTGACCTATGAACCAGGAGGTCAGGGTTTGATTCTGGTCAACGGCACAGGCCTGGGTTGTGGGCTCCATCCCCAGTGTGGGGCGTGCAGGAGGCAGCCGATCCATGGTTCTTTCTCATCATGCATGTTTCTATCTCTGTCTTCCTGACATCAGTAAAAAAAAAAATAAATAAATAATAAATATATATAAATATATAAAAGAACCAGTTTCCCCATCTGTCTTGTAGAAAAAGTAATGCTGACCTCCCAAGGGTAGGACCGCTGAATGATGTAAACATTGGTGGTCTTGAGGCCATGCCCTGCTGTGCTGCTAAGGCTAAGACCGGGGCTGGGGCTTTTGTGGGGAACAGTGCCTGCTGTGGTGGGCTGTCCTGGCCACTCTGGCCTCTGGGGGCTTAAGGGTCCGAGTTGTTAAGGATCTGCCTACTGCCTCTAACACACCCTCCCCGAGCCAGAGCCCGGCCTTCCCCGTCTGCTCAGTCAGACCGCTCTCTGCTTGCCACTTGTTTTGTGTTTTGTTAATCCTCATCCGAGGATATTTTTCCATTGATTTTTTAGAGAGAGTGGAAAGGAAGGGGGAGAGACAGAGAGAGAGAAACATCAATATGAGAGAGACACATCCGTTGGTTGCCTCCCGCATGCACCCCAAATAGGGCCAGGGATCAGACCTTCAACTGAGGTATGTGCCCTGGTCTGAAATCGAACCCTGGACCCTTCAGTCTGTGAGCGGATGCTCTATCCACAGAGCCACACCGGCCAGGGCTCTGCTTGCCTCTTAACAAGGCAGAATGGCTGGTGAGAAAGTCTTTAAGAGTTTGGTCCTCTCAGAACAATATTCTCGTTTCTGGTCCTGAGTATTTTATATTTCCTTTGCTCAGGAATACAACGGAATCGGAATTTCCCTTCTGTGTGAGGTCTGGGCGCCAGAAGTCTCCGGGAGAGGGAGGAAGGCCTGGCGACCCTGTGACAGCGCCTCTGGCCTCAGGGCAGCTGCCTGCCGCCTCCCCGAGCTCCCACCATGCACTGGGGTTCTGGGGCGCCCTGGCAGGGCAATGCAGAGGAAGCGGGAGGGATGGGAGGCGGCCGAGTCCCAGCGTGCTCCCCGCTCTGGCATTTATTAGCGCCGGGCCAGACGGCGGCTCCCTCTGGACAGTGCCCCACTCACTATCGGATCTCCAGGTTCTGGCACAAGCCCTGCCTGCGATTCTTTTTAATTTAATTTTTTAATTAAAGCCTGATTTGCATACATTGAAATGCACAGAAGGTGTACGGTGCGATGAGTTTTGGCAAACGCATGCATCTGTGGAACCTCCACTCAGTCAAGATACGGAATGCTTCTGTCGTCCCCAAGTCCCCTTGTCCTCCTCTCCCCTCCCCCGCCACCAGTCAGTCTGACCGGTCACCAGAGGCAGCCCCTGGTCTGATTCCCGTCACCGTAGGTGAGTTTTGTCTCCTCTTGGAGTTCTAGAAGTGGGTCACACAGCGTGCGTTCAGACTCCCGCATGTTGCCGGGAGTGCTGCTAGCGCGTTCCTTGCCGTTGCCGAGGACTAGCCCATCACCAGGCTGCGCCACAGCTGCTTGCTCCGTTCGCCAGCCGATGGGATGTGTGAGCGGACTCCAGCTCGGCGCCTTTGCAAATAAAGTTTCTATGAACGTTTTTGTGCAGGTATTTTTCTGAGCACACACTCCGGTTTCTCTTGGGCAAATACCGGGACGTGGAGTGGTTGGGTGTTGGGTAGTTTGACCTTGTGAGATTCGGCTGGGCCATTATGCAAGCGGCCCTATCGTGATACACCCTGGCCTGGCATGTGAATGTTGAACAGAAGGGCAGACATTGTCTGTCCCTGGTCAGGCGTGGCTCCTGCCAACCTATGGTGCCAATCTCCAGTCATGTGCCCATGGCTTCCCTTTCGCTCGAGTTGGTCAAAATCTGATCCTGGGAACTCTAGCTAACTGTTCCAGAGCCTGGCACATAGTAGGTGCTCAGAAAGCTGCTGCTCTGGGATTAGTCATTCTTGTCACTCAAGTCTGAGAAACAGGCCTCTCTCCCCCGACATTCTGGTCCCTTCTGGTGGCAGCGGAGTAGCTCCAAGAGGCGCCTCATTGGGAGGCCCGGGGAGCAGGGCACTGAGGCCTGCCCACAGCCACGCGGGTGAGCTCAGAGGGGACCCCCCTGCCCCGACAACAGCTTGACAGCCGCCTGAGTGAGAACCGCGTGGCCAAGCCACTCCTGAATTCCTGACCCGCAGAAACGGTGCGATAATAAACCTCCGCTGTTCAAAGCTGCTAAGTTTTGCAGCCATTTGTTACCAAGCAAGAGGTAAGGAATACAACCTCCTGCCACAGGTCAGAGCCAGCCCTCAGGTCGGATGCGGAATAGCAAGAAGCACCGGACTAGGTCATACCCAGGCGCTTCTGTCCCTGGGGTGTCGCCCCCCCAGCTCCCATGTGCTCCTGGGCACGGGATAAGCCATGTCGCCCATCTGGGCCCCACTGTCCTCGTCTGTAAAGCCAGCCAGCGGACACTGGCCTGTGTCCAGCTTAAAGGGCCTCAGACTGTGCAGAGTGACACAGGTGGCAGAGGGTGGAGGGAGCAGACGCCAGAGTGGTTTTCTCCGGCTGGCGTCACTTGAACAAAAATGGAATGGATGGAGGTGACACTGGTTAAAAACCTGTGTGTTTCAGGGTACAGCACTGGACTGCAGTATCTGTACATTCGACTCATAGGCTTGCTGGCCTGGGGGTGGGGGGAAGGGGGTTGGGGGGGGTGAGGCTAAGCGGGGACTGGATCGCTTTCTGCCTGATTCGTTAGGGGCTGATCTGGAAGTAGAAGGAAGGGCAGGGAGGGAAGAGGGACCGGAAGAGAGAAGCCGTGAGCATGGCCGTGACTTGGGGCCAGGGAGAAACTCCCTCATGCCCGGAGCTGCTGATGAATTTTTCAAATAGCACTGTCATTTCAGTTGTTACTTGCATTGTGCCAAAATCTGCTCCTCTGATTCCAAACTCTCCCTCTCTCATACACACGCACCCACAGCGCCTCCTTGCACAGGCGAGCGCCTAAGGGCACGGGAGCTGCAGCCCACAGGCCCGGCTTGGAGTCTGGGCTCTGCCTTGCTGGCTGTGTGACCTTGACCATCGGCTCCCTCTCTGAGCTTCGCTTTGTCTTTCTGTGGTGAAGCTAACGCCACTGGCATGGCCTGCGTGACGCCTCATGGTCCTCTCCATTTCACGCCGCGGCAGGTCATGCGTGCTCTAGAAAGGGCGAGCTGAAACCTGTCCCCCAGCCACAGGAAGATCTGGTCCTGTGTGAGCCCGCCTCCCCTGACCTGTAAGCCCAGGTCATGGGGTTGGGGTGGGGGTGGTGCGTGGCTGACTTCTGGTAGAAGCACAGGCCCTGGCCGGTGCCCCAGAGGCTGGGGTCCTGTCCCTCCCACGGGGCTGTCACCAACTCCTGGGCGCTCTGCTGGTTTTGCTGGGAACAGAAAATCTCAGCCAAGTGGCTCAGCCCCGTCGGGCAGCAGCGGGGCACACTGCCTGGGAGGCCTGCGGGGAGGGCTGGGGCAGACGCACTGGGCCTGGCTGGCATGGCTGGGACTCGGACAGGTGCCGCTGCTGGCATCTTCTGCTCCCGGGACTCAGCTCTCTGTGGATGCCTGTCTCGAAGGCTGTTATTGTCTCTTGGGGTCTGCCAGCACCCCCCCGCCCCCACCTGGGGGAGCGGGGAGAAACTGCCGCCCAGAGTTGTGCAGGCGGCCGTGGAAAGCGCCGAGGGACAGAAGACGCCAAAGCGCTGGCTGTGCTACACGTGACAAACATCTGTCATCCCTGCTGATGCCTAGATGCTCTGAATGCCGAGCGTGAGAGCCACATCCTTCTTAAAAAATGCTTTTATTGATGTCAGGGAGGGAGGGAGGGAGAGAAACATCCATGAGGAGAGAGGAGCGTGGATCAATGCCTCCTGCACACCCCTCACTGGGGATGGAGCCCACAACTTCGGCCTGTGCTTTGACCGGGAATCCAACCTGGGACCCTTCAGTCCACAGGCCAGCGCTCTGTCCACTGAGCCGCATCCTTTATCTGTCCCTTCAGCCTCTTTCCACAGGGTCATGGGATCTTGGCCCAGGCCCAGCTGAGGCCGCTTCTCCTCCCGAGACCCTGGAAGGGCGGGCGAGGCGAGGACAGGTGCACACTGGCTGCCCTCCCCCTCCATCGACCTGGCCGGGCGCCCTTTGCGGGATCAGCACGGGCCCACCAGGTCCACCGCCCATTCTGTGAACTCTGTCTTGTTAGTCAAGCTCTCAAAGCAGGTGATGAATGGACTCTTCGCCAAATTCACTGGATGGCGATTCCACAATGCCGATGCGGTCATTACCTGGCGGGGTTTGGGTCAGGCTGCCTGGCAAAGCGCCGCAGATGGGGTGGTTTAAACGCACAGTTCTCACCGCCCCACAGGCTGCAAGTCCAAGATCAAGGTGGCAGAGGGTTGGCGTCTCCTGAGGTCTCTCCTCATTGTCCCCTCACACAGCCCGTTCTCCGTGGCAACGTCCCCAGCGTCTGTGTTCATAATTCCTCTTCTTACTAGGACGCCGGGCTGATTGGGTGAAGCCACTTAACAGCCTCATTTCAAGGCACCTCTTGACAGACGTTACTCCGAATGCAGTCACATCCGGGGGTCCTGGGGGTTAGAGCTTCAACATAGGAATGGGGGTGCGGTGGGGCCACAGTCCAGCCCATAGCATGCTGACCCTGGGCACCCCGATGGCCGGCTGGAATGCAGACTTACCCAGGCCCTGGCCCCAAAGGTCACGTGGTTCAATCTGGCAGGATGAACAGGATGATGGATGCTTTGATGCTTCTCCCATTGAGATGTAGGGTCTGTAACCCCTTCCCCCAGGCTGAGCTGGGCCTGGTGTCTTTGACTAATGGGAGGTGGCAGAAGGGTACTATGCCAGGGTCAGGCTGAATGAGGACTGCCAGCCTCTGCCTTAGTCTGGGGGACCCTGGGCCGCTGCGTCATGTGCTGGGGGAAGGCCGGGGAGAGAGGCCCAGCTGAGGAAGCCGAGGTTCTCCGTCAAGGCCCCAGGAGTGGGAGTGAAGCCATCTTGGACCCTCCAGAGAGCGAATGTCACCCTGATACCCCAGTCATGGCAGATACTGCTGAAGAACCGCCCAGCTGAGCCCAGCCTGGACTCCTGACTGACATAATGAGAGAGAGTAGTATGTTGTGGTAAGCCATTACGTTTTGGGGTCATTTGTGACACAAGAGGGGCTAACTGAACTATTGGGGGAGATGGAAATGGTGTGGTGGGAGTTGGATGAAGCCATAGAGGGGACTAGAGCTGCTGCCTCATGTTGGGGCACTCCCCTCAGAACCTGTGGCCATTCTGGGATAGAGCCCACTGGCCACATGTGAAAACCAGGTATAGCTGAAATCAGTTTGGCTCAGTGGATAGAGCGTCGGCCTGCGGACTGAGGGGTCCCAGGTTCGATTCCGGTCGAGGGCATGTATCCTGGTTGCGGGCACATCCCCAGTAGGGGGCGTGCAGGAGGCAGTTGATGGATGTCTCTCTCTCATCGATGTTTCTAACTCTATTCCTCTCCCTCTCTGTAAAAAAT